>MU388827.1:0-587058 GCA_022578795.1 Xylariaceae sp. FL0255 | reverse complement strand
TATTATTATTATTATTATTATTATTATTATTATTATTATTATTATTATTATTATTATTATTATTATTATTATTATTATTATTATTATTATTATTGTATAAATCGTAAAACTTTTATTATATACAACTATTTTACTAGGTAGTCGGAATATTTTTATATCTATATTAAAGCAGCGAAAAAATAAACCTATATTAGCAATAAGGCGCTAGTAAAACGCTTTTAAATATACTTATATTAAACTTTTTTTTCTCGCTTTTAAAGTAATAAATTTTAGTTTCTGCTTTATAAAAAGCGCTATTTTATAATATTTAAACCTATATTATATAAAATATTATATAAATATAAAACGTTATTAATTTTTATATTTTAATAAATAAAACGTTTTTTATTTTAATAATATATATAAAATCTTTTATAAAAAATGTAAAAAATATTAAACTTACCTAACTATAATAATATATATTAATTTAATCGTTATTAAATTACGTAGTAAATAAAAAATCCGACCATATTTTATAGCGTTATTAATATTTTATTATTATCGAATCGTTATAAAAAAAGATTAGCGTTAATATTAAAATAATAATAATATTATAGCTATATAACGTATAAATTTATATTTAAAAACTTATAAATGCGTATAGTTTAATATATAAATTATATAAATATATATAAATTTATTTAGATAAAATTGATATTAAAAAAAGCAAAGTTTAATATTATTATAAAATCGCCTTTTAACCGATTATTTATAATTAAAGCTAAGTTATTAAAATTAAAAAAAAAGCCTAAAACAGGTTTAAACTACCTGCTTTTTGCTTTTATATATACGAAATTAAAAAAAGTACCAGGCGTTTAACCATTACGTTATTAAACCTAGCATTATTAAACGCTATATAATATTAAATAAAAGTTTCAAAATAAAAATCTTAAAATATAACCAGCATAAAAAAATTTCTAAAATTAAAATAATTAAATTTAAGTAATATAATTAAATAATTAATAAAATAAATAAAAATAAATAATAATAATAAATTTTTATTACTAATTTTAGGTTTTAAATATTAAAATAGCCGAAGTTATTTTTTATAAAAATCTTGTTTTAACTTTATTTTTTATAAAAAAGTGCCTTTTTATAAATAAATAAATTTAATAAACTTTAAAAATTTTTAATAATTATTCGTTAAATTTAAAAAACTAAATTATAATAAAAATAAGCTATTGTAAACGTTAAAATTTAAAAAGTTTAAAAAATTCGATAAAAAACTTTTAATAATTTTATAAAACGTAATTAAAATTTATATTATTTAAATTTAAACTATATTATTATAAAAAAGCGTAATTATTATATAATATTATAAAATTTTATTATTATTATTAACTATAATAAAAAATATTAAATATTATTATTATTATTAATTATAAAATAATATTATAATAATTTTTTAAAAATACTATTTACGTTAATTAAAGCGAAAGATATAATATATTATAATTGTTTTTTTATATTTAATATTAATATTTATTTTTATATATAAATAATACCAGGTTTTTAAAATTCTAGCATTTTGTATATTTTTTTTTACATAATATATTATTATAAAAAGTACTTTTTTTTTAAAAACTAATAATACAACTTAGCGATATTTTAAATACATAGTGAAATATTGTTTTAAGCATTAAATAACTGTAAATATATACTTAATTGCTAAAATATTTATATATATTATAACTTAAAATTGTTTAATTTTTTCAAATAAATTATATAAAAAAAGTCATAATAAAGAAGTGATTTATTTTAAATAGCAAATATTAAAGTTGAAAAATATTATATATAAACATAAATTAAAATTTATATATTAAATATTTTAAAAAAGAACTTTTTTAAAAATAAAAATGCTTTATATTATTATTATATATAAATTTTAGTATTAAATTATTAATTAAATATTTATTAAAACTAATATTAGTAGTAATTAATTAATTATATTAATTATTAAAAATATAATAAATAAATTTCTACTTTTTTAATTAAATTATAATAATAATAAAAATTTAAATAAAATATTTACTAAAACAGGTTTAAAAAAATATTATTTTAATAAATATATTATTGTTTTAATAAAAATAAAATAAACTAATTTAATCGCCTGGTTTTTTACCTATTTGTTAAAAAAATATTACTTTTATTTTAATTTATTTTATATGTTTATTTACCTTTTATAGTTTTTAACTTAGAATTAAAAGATATATCGTTTTTTTTTAAACACCTAAATTTAATCGTATAATTAAAATAAAAATATATACAAAGTTTGAGTTTTTTTAAATAATAGATAATAATAGATTTTTTTATATTAAATGTAGGTAAAATTACATTAATTGCTGCCAAGCTTTTAAACAAGACAAGAGTGGCTTTGTTAAACAGAAAGTATTAATTAAAAAATGTTATATTTTAAACATAATATAAATATATAACCTATAGGTCGTAAAGTTTTAATTTAATATATTTATCTTTATTTTTATCCTTTTTTTCTAATATTTATATTATTATACTAATTTTTAATCTTTAAATTTACCAAATATTTTCAAAATCGTAAAACGATATAATTTAAAATATCTTTCCTTTTTTTTTTATTTTATTTATATTTTATAATAATATTATTACTGGCGAAAGTTTTATTTTTATATATTATAAATTTTAATAATTTAATAACGTAAATAACCCTATTATTATATAAATTAATATTACTAATATTTATAAAACGGCAAATTTTATTTATAAAACAACTTATATAACCTTTATTTTCGTAAATAATTATATTATATATATAAACGAGAAAATTTTATTTAACTTAAATATTACTATAACTAAAACTTTTATAAATATTAAAATTAATAATATTATAATTAAAAAATATTATATTATTAGTTAAAGTTTATATATAACGTTTTTTATATAGTTAAATACTATAATAAAAGCATTTTAAAATATAATTTTTTAACAATATAATAATACTTTAAAATAACTAATACTTATAAATATTTATTTCTAAATCAATAGCGAAAATATAAATAATTTATAGCTTTATTGCTTTTTATTTTTATCAAATTATATTTAAAAATTTTAAAACCTAATATTTAACTTAATATAAAAAGTACTATCTCTAGCGTTTGCTAACTTTAATCTTTTAAATGGTATAATACAATACTTGCAGCAGGTAATAACCTTTATTGCTTAAACTAATCGCCATTGGCCAAGAGACTATGTATTGAAAACTTCATTACGGCATTGGGGTTGCGTTCAGAGGTTCCTCAGGCCTAGAAGGTTATGTTAGGCTAGCTACCTCCTTAATAACGGGACGCTAAAACAAAAAGTTGAAAAAAATAGGTAGGTCTGAGATGGGTACAAGTAAGCTCATGGTCTCCACTTGGGGGCCAGAAACACTGCAGCTTCGGTGTGGACAATATCGTGTTCTGGACCATTGATAGGCAGAAATCAAAATTGGAAGGACTTGCAGGTGCGTCACGCGCGTCGGCCACAAGCCCTGACTGGGAGTGACCTGCCCTCTTGTGTGTCACAGTTCAGCCTTGTCTCATATTGCTGGCATCTCTGTCGGCCGGCTCATCTCAATAAGATCTTTCTTCACGGACGACTGTTAAAATGGTGGCTATTCATTCCCTGAACATCGAGACCAATGCCCAACCCCCATCGTTCTGATTAAGGCCCAAAATCTAGGGTGCCCTCATCACTGAACGGAGGTTACATCTGGATGTCGAATTGGGTGGGTGCGGAAGTTCTGCAGTGTCTGCAGCCCATCCAGAAAAGAGTTGGGGGCTGAATCCTAGAAAGGAACACTATTACGAGGATCGAACAGGGGTTTGGGCTTATCAAGCTTGATTTAGACATTTATCCTGGCTTTGCTCCCATGCAGATGGACTAGGGTACGGAAAGGACGTTCCTTAAATAATCATGAGAAAGCCCGACATTTCAGTAGGATAGGTTCTGTCATGCTTTCTTCCTTCTCATGCCTCACTGGCGTATGTCTTTATTTCAGGTCTTGAATCGTCCAGAATCATCATGAATAACACAGTTGTCGAGTGGAGTACCAATTGGACCCCCCCTTCCACCCTAAACTTCGACAATGGCAGCTCTACGATCTGTGCCGTGGCCGGAGTATTTTTGGCGGCGGTTGCCAATCCTCCAGATAGTAACGGCTATGTGATAAACTACAACGAAACTCGTGCTGCTTACGTAACCGCTCTTCTTCCCCCTAACACACCTAAACCAGACAACTACACTTTGTCTTTGTGGTGGGACAGTCTCTATTATAATCAGTCCAATAGTGAGGCAGACACTAATCTACTCAATACAATCGTCAATTTTCCCTATACCTGCCCCCCGAACTCGTTTTGCAAACAACTACAATGGTCGGGCGACGGGGACGTGTCAGGGCGCGGAGTACGTTCCTACCTTCCTGATCTACCATATTAACAACTGGTCTGACAACTACCTATTTCAGATTCTCATATCGTACTACATTGCGGCTTCCTTGTCCACTCTATACTTGATAGCGTTATCCTTACGCCGCCTCGGCTTGTCCCAAGACCCCAGAGTGGCCGAGAAACCGAAGTCGAGATGTTTCCGCTTAGTTGAAGCCTTTCAGGAATCTGTCACCTCTTTCCTCGAGTCTATTCTGATATTCGAAGTCTCAATGCTAGGCGCCGCCCTTGTACGACTCAGCCACTCGTTCCTCCAAGTTGATGGAAGCCCGTTGGTAAAAGGAGAATGGGACTTCTACTCCATCATAATCTCTCCATACATGTCCATTTTCTCTGTTCTCCCGGCTCTTATATTGCAGTCAACAGAGCCTGCATTGCCTAGACACTGGTTTCGCATCATCGTTTGGGTATCGACAGCTATCCTTGCCCTCGTCAACGAGATCCTCTTTGAGACGTTTTTCCAGAAACTCTTCCATATCACCTCTACTGATCAGCACCTAAGTGCCAGACAGATAACTTCCTTGGATAACACCCAACAGGAATGGGTATGGCTCTCTTATTGTAGCGGACTCAACCTTCTCATAAACGGTATTCTACCTATATATTACCTGGGACTAGCCGTTCTTGTTTTGAATACCGTCATCTGGATCGCCTATCACGCGAAGAAAATCAAACCATTCAACAAAATCAACCCCCTCCGCCTCAATGCCTTTTTCAAAAAATGGGGGAATCGGTTCCGAGTCATCAATGCTACAGTCTGTGCCCTAGTCATGTGGATAATGCTGGGTGTCTTCACGGCGTATAGAATCGAAGTCGATTCTAAAGCGAATCCTGATAATGACAACGAAGAGTGGACATTTGGTCAAGTCGTCGCATTAGCTACCTGGGTCCCGGCCATCGTTGAGTTTTTCACGATTCTCTTGCGTAAGTGTCATTTTTTTATGAATTGATTCTCACTCGAAACTGGCCTGACTTATAAGCAGATGGTCCGGAGAAAGGACTCAGTATCAAGGTATCAATGCGATACGAAGTTGTCCCCAGAACCGAGCATGCCGACGGGAAGCTTCAGCGGCGACAAACTTACTCGGGCCTACCCACGGTATACAACAATGAATCTGGATGACATCTCTCTATATCGAGCCTCAATTGACTCATCGACGCGATTCACCAAAGCTGGGCTACGCAGACCATTTATTCTTCATCTTCAGGCAATCTGTTTTCTGAGCACACAGAGTCTCTTGTTTCCAACTGTTCATAATTTCTTTTCCCAATTTGTTGAGAAGCTTCCAAAGATATAAATTTTGTTTATTACCCAGGGACTGTTTGATGAGGTCGGAGGAGACTGATAGTTAGATATAAACATATAAGCTCTGCTCATATTAAGCAACCTTTATAAACAAACCTATAAAAACTCTAAAAAACCTATATATTAACTTGAAATAATATAAAATATATATTTAATATAAATACTGTTTTTTTAACTTTATATTAATATTATAATTATTTAATTAATATAAATATAATATATATTTTTTATTTATATTATTATTATTATTATTATTATATAATTTATAAAATAATTAAAATAATTTTATAACTATATTATAATAGCAAAAAAATAAACTTATATTAATAATAAAACGCTAATAAAACGTTTTTAAACATATTAATATTTAACTTTTTATTTATTTTTAAAATAGCAAATTTTAATTTTTATTTTATAAAAAGCGTTATTTTATAATATTTAATTTTATATTAATATATTATATAAATAAGTAGAATATTTAAACGAATAGGACATTTTTTTAGTTTTTTTAATATCTATATATTTAAACGCGTTTTTTTCTATTTAATATAAATAATATTTCTTAAAAAACTTGCATTAATTTTATAATTTACGTAATTTAAAAAAACCCGCGTTTTTCTTTTTACAAAGCAGCTAAATTTTATTATATTTCCTTTTTTATTCTATATAATTAATTTTATTATAAAATATGTTTATATAAAGAATTTCGTTTTTTTATTTAAAAATTTACGAAAACTAAAAAATAAGGAATTATTGATAAAATAATTAATTTAAATACGCGAATATTTTTTCTTCGGCTTCGAAATATAAAAAAAATAGCCAACTTTTTTCTATATATATATAATATACTTTTTATTGGCAAAAACTAAGCTTTAAATTTTATATACCGCTATTTTAAACTAAAAACGGGTTTTAATTATAAAATCGATTACTAAAAGTCTTTTTATAAAAATTTAAATATATATTATATATAGTTTAAATTAATAATAAATATAATAACAAAATATAATATTTTGCCTAAAAATATTTATAACTTCGATAAATCGAGATTTATAGTAAATATAATATTATTTAATATAATTATTACAAATTTTAAACGTCGTAAAAAACTTTGATAAATATAATAAAGCAATTAAAAATAAGCTCTTATTATTAAAGCTATATATATTAATAGTTTTATTATATTTATTTATATTATATTTTCGAGCAAAATCTACTTTATATTATAAATATACAATAACTTTTTATTATTTAATTAACGTATTATATTTATTTTAAATAGCTAAATTATTAATAAAAAGAAACTAAAATGAATAAAATATTTTAATTTATATATAAAAAACCGGAAAAAAAATATTATATATTTATTTATTTTCGGTAGTTATAAAAGTTATTATTTTATCGAATTTAATAAATATTTTCAATCGATCGACGAAATATTATTTTATATATTTATTTATTTATTTTATAAACTTTAGTTTTTTAATATTATTTATTTTTTCGTTATAAAACGAGTATATAATAATTTTATTAAAAATTTAATATATCAGTATTAAATTTACGTTGTAAAAAAAGATTTTTTATATAGCTTTTATATTATATTAAAAAAAATATTTATATTCAAAATTATTCGATTAAATTTTAAAATAGCTAAGTTTATCTTTTTCGACCTTAAATATATAATTTTGAAATTAAATATTAATTATATTAATAAAACTTTTATATTTCAATTTAAATTATCCGCTATTTTTTTAATTTTTAAAATATTTACTATCATTAAAAAAACTACTTTTTAATTTTTTATTTTAAAAACAAAATCTTTAATTATTAAAATAACTTTTCGATATTAATTATTATAATTTATAACTAGTTAATAAAAACTATATATAAATTATTATATAAAATATAATTTTTTTTAAAAAAAAATAACTACTTTTGCAAAACTAACTAAATTACAGCAAGCTGGGTCCTAGGTGCTAGGTTTATACATAAGGCCCCACTTTAATATAACGCACAAGCTGCACGCCCCACTGTAAATTCTTTATCGATAGTAAATAGTAAAGATAAAGAATTTAGGTTTACTTAGTACCTGCGCCTCTGCGCGCTATATTTTATTAACTTTTTTCCTTTCTCTACTTTTAAATATTTTATTAATAATATTGCTATATTTCGACGGAGCCCTGCCTTTTTCTATATAGTGTATATTATGACTAACTATATTTCTTTTAAATACCGAAAAACTGAAAATAAATAATTGCAATTTGAAAAATCATTTATAATTATAAAAAATAATAGGAAAATAGTCGAAAAAAAAGCAAAAATAATCGTTCGAAAAAAAAGCTTATAAAAATTTACAATATTATAATATATATAATAATATTAACTATAATATATATATTTATTAAATAAATATAAATAATAATATCAATAAAAATTTTCATTAATTTCAATTAATTTTAATATATTATAGTTAATTTATTAAAATTACAATACTTAGATATTAGAAAAAATATCCTATTTGTGTAAATATTTTATTTGTTTATATAATATATTATATAAAATATTATTAAATATTAATATTTTAATAAATAAAACGTTTTTTATTTTATAATATTTAAATTTTTTTACAAAAGATTTAAAAAATATCGTATTTATTTAACTATAATAATATATATTAATTTTAATTACCAAATTATATAATAAACGAAAAAATGTAGCTATATTTTTAAATATTATTAATATTTTATTATTATCGAATTATTATAAAAAAAATTAATATTAATATTAAAATAATAATAATATTATAGCTATATAATATATAGATTTATATTTAAAAATTTATAAATATATATAGTTTAATAAATTATATTAATATATATAAATTTATTTATTAAATTTAATATCGGAAAAAAAACAAAATTTAATATAATTATAATATTATTTTTTTATTAATTATTTATAATTAAAATTAAATTGTTAAAATTAAAAAAAAAAGTTTAAAATAAATTTAAATCGCTTGCTTTTCGTTTTTTTATAAAATAAAAGAAATATTAAACAATTAACTATTATATTATTAAATTTTTATAATATTATAATATATATATTTATTAATTTAAATAAAAATAATAATATTAAATTTTTTTTTAATAATTATAATTTATTTTAATATATTATAATTAATTTATTAAAATTGTAATATTTAAATATCTAAAAAAATATCCCAATTATTTAAATATTTTAGTTATTTATAAATTATAATATAATTTAAACATTAATGAAAAGCAATTTAATAATAATTTTAATAAAATCTAAAATTATAAATAAAAACTAGCTTTTTTTAAAAAAAATAACAATAAATAATTATATAAATAGTTTATTTAATTATATATTTTATATTTTAATTATTAAATTCTTTTAAAATATTTTAATAATAAGTTTTAAAATTTTATTTATTATATATTATTTATTTTTAATAGCTTATTTTCTTTTTTAATTTAATTATTATTAATATAAAACTTAAATATTTATTTATTAAATTAAATTAAATTTAATTTTATATTATATAATAATTATAAATATAATATATTTAATAAAACTTTTTTTAATAAATAATAATCTTTTAATAATAACTATTTGTTTTTTTTAAAAAAAATTAAAATATTAGTTATATTTATAATTTTTATTTAAAATAATAATAGCTAGTTTTATTTAATTATATTTAATATTAAAATAATTAAAATAATATAGCTATTAGTATTTTTGTAAAATATTAAAATTTTATTAATATTTTAATAATTATAAAAATTTTTTTAATTTAATTATATTTAAAATAGAAAATTTTTTAAATAATAATAAAACGTTTATTTTTTCGATAAATATTATAAAATGTTAATGTTTTTAATTTTTAAGTTATATAAAAAAATAAAATATTTAAAAAAATGTGTTAATAATTTTATTATATTTTTTTAATAAATATAATAATTAAAAGTATTAACTATTAGATTTAAAAATTTTTTTAATATATTATATCTTTTATAATTTAGTCTTTTTTAAAAAAATAAAAAAAATAATTTTATATTAACAATAAAATATCAACAAAACGTTTTTAAATATATTAATATTTAATTTTTTTAATTTTTATTTTATAAAAAGCATTATTTTATAATATTTAATATTATATTATATAACATATTATTGATTTTCAATATTTTAATAAACGAAATATTTGTTATTTTACAATATTTAAAGTTTTTTTATATTAATAATATATATAAAACTTTTTATAAAAAATTTAAAAATATTAAGCTTATTTAATTATAATAATATATATTAATTTTATTTATTAAATTATATAATAAATAAAAAAACTTAACTATATTTTATAATATTACTAATATTTTATTATTATAAATTACTATAAAAAAAATTAATACTAATATTAAAATAATAATAATAATATAATTATATAATATATATATTTATATATAAAAATCTATAAATATATATAAATTTATTTATTAAAATTAATATTAAAAAAAGTAAAATTTTATATTATTATAAAATCGTTTTTAAATTAATTATTTATAATTAAAATTAAATTATTAAAATAAAAAAAAAAGCGGAAAATAAGTTTAAATCGTTTATTTTTTGCCTTTTTATAAGTTTAAAACAAAATATTAAACGTTTAATTATTATATTATTAAATTTGAAAATTTATATTTAAAATAACTAAATAATTTATATAATTTAAAAAAAATTATAATAAATTTAATAAATTAATTAACGAACATTTTAAAATTTTAATTAATTTAATTTTAATATAAATTATATCAAAATATAATTACAAAAAAATATAAAATATTTTTAGATTTTTATTTTATAATTTTAAAAAAATATTTAAAAAATAGTAATAATTTAGTAATAATTGAAAAAATTGATTTTATTAATAATAAAAAATTTAATATATATATTAAAATAATAATTTAACTATAAAAATAAATATTTAAATTTTTAATATATTTTTAAACTATATTTTATAATATATTTATTTTAATAGTATTATAAAAAAAGTTAAATAAATAATTAAATATAATAATTTAACAATTTTTATTAAATTATTTAACTATATAAAACTATTATATTAATTAAATTTAAATTTAAACATTTTTAAAAGTTTTACTTATATTTAATTTAAGGAAAATTTAAATAAAAATATAGCTTTTTTTTTTATTTAATTTTAATATAAAAAAAAAAATAAAATTTAAAAATATTATAATTATATAAAAATTAAAAATTTTAATTTTCATATTAATAAAATTAAATTTATTTTATTTTTTTGCTTAAATATTAATAAATAATATAAAATTGTTTAAAAAAGTTAAAAAAAAAACTATATAAATAAAACTAAATTAACTAAAAAGCTATTAAAAAATATAAAATTAGAAAAATTTATTATTAAATAATATTATATAAAAAATATTAAAAATAAATTAAAAAAACCGCTATTTAATTTATATTTATAGTTATAATTATTTTAAAATTTAAAAATTAAGCTTAATTTAATTTATTTTAACAAAATATAAAAACTTTTTAAATAATTTTTAATTGAAAATAATATTTAAAAAAAATGTTACTATTATTTTATTAGTATTAAAATTAATTTTATATTATATTATTTTTATAGTTTAATATAAAAAAAATTACTTTTATATATTAAACTTTAATTTTATTTAAAATCGATTAAATTTAGTTATTAATTTTAATATAATTATATTATAATTTATTAATTTAAATTTTAAATGTAATAATTTTTTTAATTAAATAATATAATAATATAATAATAACAACAAAAAATAAATATTATTTTTTATTTAAAATATAAAATTTTAAAACTTAATAATCAAATTTATTAAATTAAAGTTTTTTTTATTTTTAAAATAAAATTTTATTATTTTAGTTTAATTTAAAATTTCGCTTTTTTTTTAATAATAGGTTTTATTTTTTTCATTAAATTGTTAAAATTTATTTTAAAATATATAATTTAAAAAAAAACGGGTTTAAATTAGCTTTTTTCGAAATTTAAAATAATATATTTAATAAGTAATAATTCAATTATTTAAAAACTTTGACGCGTGCCCACATGGGCGGCAGCCCTACCAGGGGTGGATGTAGATTAGATAAGCTGATTAGATTAGATAAGATAGCAGCCGGGGCCCCACACATCTATATGGTGGGTGCCTTTGCGTACAGGGCCCTGCCCTTGCACTCTCTCTTCTACATCATTAATATACGTAATATCAGCATATGCCCCTGCACCCCCCTAGCACCGTGTTCCAAATTTATTATATATATTAATTTAATTTTATTTAATTTATAAAAAATAAGTAAAAATAAAACCGTTTTTTAGTAATATTAAAATAAAATATTATAATTATAATAATAAAAGTAAATTGAAAATATATAATTATTAAATATATTTAATAAATAAATATAATATATATAAAAATCTTTTTTAAATAATATTTATATTAAAAATTAAACTTTTATTTTTATATAAATATATACTAATTAATTAATTAATATTTATAATTATAATATTTTATTTATAAATTATTTATATATTTTCGAAACTAAAATATATTATTTTTAATATAAAATATAAAGCTATAAATAAAAATTGTCGAAAGTAGCAATATTTTATTTATTATTAAATAATATATATATATTTATAAAAATATTAATTTTTATATATTTAAATAAATAAAAATATAAAAAAAACTTTATAAAAAGTTAAAAATTTAATATTAAATAATAAAAATATAAAATTTAAATTTATTAAATATTAATATATTAAATAAATTTTTTATTAATTTTATTTAAATAATTAAAAAAAAAAACAAATCGATGAAAATAAATTTAAATAATATAAATAGCTTAATATTTAAATATATATTTTATATTATTATATATATTTATTTATAATATTTATATTTGTTTATATAAAATTAATTAATTTTAAATTTAAGTAATATTAAATTATTTTATTTTATTAATATATATATATATATTTGTAATAACTTATTTTAAATAATTAGCACATTTTTTAAAAAATTTCCGAAATAGTTTTTATTATAATATTTTAATAAAAATTTTTAACTATTTATTTTAATATATAAAATTTTAAAAAACACTAAACTAAAATATTTATATTTTAGTAGTTAATTTTTTTTTTTTAAATTTTTATTTATTATGTAAATATAAAATATAAAAAAAATTAGTTTAATTATAATATTTTAATTTATTATATATTTTTATAAACTTTATAAATATTTTTAAGTATTTTATAAACTTTCTATATTTATATTTAATAAAATTTTCAAACTACGCTATTTAAAAAAAGGCTTTATTAATATTTTATAATATTAATATAATTATAAAATAAATTATTATAAAAAAAAGTTATCTATAATAAATCGTTAAAAACGCTAATAAAATAAAACTTATAATAAAGATTAATTGCTAATATATATAATTTTGAATTTAATTATTAGTTTTTAAGTTTATAATTTATTAAAAAATCGAGTTTAATATTATATAATATTAAATAAAAGTTTTAAAATATAGCTAATATAATGAAATATTTAAAATTAAAATAATTAAATTTAAATAATATAATTAAATAATTAATAAAATAAATAAAGATAAATATAAATAATAAATTTTTATTATTTATTTTATATTTTATAAACTAAAATAATAAAAATTATTTTTTATAAAAATTTTTTTTAACTCTGTTTTTTTTAAAAAAAAAAAACTTTTTTCTAAATAAATAAATTTAATAAATTTTAAAAAATTTTAATAATTATTTATTAAACTTAAAAAACTAAATTATAATAAAAATATACTACTATAAATGCTAAAATTTAAAAAATTTAAAAAATCCAATAAAAACTTTTTAATAGTTTTATAAAACATAATTAAAGTTTATATTATTTAAATTTAATTTATATTGTTATAAAAAAGTATAATTATTATATAATATTATAAAATTTTATTATTATTACTAGCTATAATAAAAAATATTAAATAGCAATGTTATTATTAATTATAAAATAATATTTTATAATTTTAATAATTTTTATTATATTATTTATTTTAGAAAATTTAATTATTTTGTAATTTTCGTAACGCGCGCTTATATAAGCGGCAGCTTTACTAAAGGTAGATAGAGATTAAATAAGCTAATTAAATTAGATAAAATAACAACTAAAGCTTTATATATTTATATAATAAATACTTTTATATATAAAGCCCTGCCTTTATATTCTTTTTTTTATATTATTAATATATGTAATATTTAAATATATATTTATATTTTTTAATACTATATTTTAAATAGTAGCTAGCGATTATTTTTTTTTTTTTAAATTATTATTACTACGTTTACGTATAAACAATTATATTAAAATTATTTGTAAAATATGTAATTTCGCGGCATACGCTAAATTTTAAATTTTTGTAATATTAAAACATTTTTTAATATTTTTATATAAACATTTTTTATAATATTTTTTATAATATTTTTATATAAATAAACGGTATTAAATATTTATTTTTGCCTTTTCAAATAAATTATAAATATTTTAAATTTACTATATATTTTTAATAATTATATTTAATAATAATTTATTAAAAAAAATAATTACTATAATTTTTAAATTTTAAACTTTAACTAAATATTATTTAATTTTAAAAATATCGTTTTTTATAGCTTAAATAAATTTAGATTATAAAACTATAAATTTATAACGCCGACGCTAAGACTTTTTTAACTATTTTGTTTTATATAAAATAATAGTAATATTTATTTAATTTTTTATTTTTAAAAAATAAAAACTTTAAAGCAACAATTTAAAACAGAAATAACGATAAGTTTTTTTTACTTTTTTTCGTGCTATTTTCGAAAATATATTATTTTAATTATAAATAATTATATTAACAATTTATAAATATATAACCGTAAAATAAACGCGTTTTTTATATTTATTGTAAAGTTTTATTTTAATTATTTATATATTAAATATAATATTTTAATTTTTTTATTACTATATTTTTAATTTTTTTCTAATATAATATTTTTTATTATATATAAATTTTGTTTAAAACTTATTTATATTAGCAAATATAGTTTTAAATAGAAATAATTTTATAACGTTTAGTATATTTTTTTTAATAATAAAAAATAGAATAAATTACCCGATTTTAAATAAAAAACGTTTAAAATTTCAAAAAAAATCCTTTTTAATACTTTAATTTAAAAACAACTAATACAATAATTAAATAAAATACTATTTTATAAATATAATTTAATATATTTAAACAAAACCGGTTTTTTTAATATTTAAATTAATATTTCTAAAAATAAAAAACGCGACTAATTATATATAATAAGCTATAAATTTTTTTAATTTTTTAATAAGCTATATTTTTTAAAAATAATTAAAACTAATTTATTATAATTAATTATTTTTATAAAATATTTTAATAATAAATAAAAAATATTATATAAATAAATAAAAATTAAATATATATAAATAGTAAAGTTTTTAAATAATTAAAATAAATAAATAAATAAATAATTTAACTAAAAAAAGCTATAAATTATTTATAAAATTATTATTTAAATCGATATAAATAAAATAAACGCAATTTTAAATATTTATAAAAAGGTTTTAATATTTATTATATTAATTTATTATTAAACCGATTTTTAATAAAACTTAAAAATTTATTTTAAAAGCGCTAAAAAAAATTAAAATTTAAGCTATTACTAAAATATTAAATTTAGCAAAATATTGATATAATAATAAAAAATATAAATTTTTTTGCTACTATTTTTATAATTAAATAACTAAATTTAACCTTTCGATATTTTATTACTAAATAATTTTTTTACCTAATCGTTAATAAAAATATTATAAAATTAAATATATAATATATATTAATAATTTTAATAATCTTAGCAAAACTAAATATTTAAATAAAACAATAATTAAAAAAAATAATATTAATTAACCGTTTTATTAAACTTAAAATGAAAAATCTAAAATAAGCTAATATTTACAGCTTTTTTAAAAAAAAATATTTAATATTAAACTAAATATTATAAAAATAATTTATTATAATTATATTATAATTAATATAATAAATTATATCGAATTAATTTTATAAATAATATTTTAAATATATATAATATATATAAAAAATTATATTTTTCTAATAGAAAAGCTTTTTATTATATAAAAAAATCGAACTATTATAATAAAATCTATAAAATTAAATATAATAAAATCGATACGTTTAATTTAAGTAAAAACTTTTTTTTAATATTAATTTTATAACTATAAATAATAAAATCGTTTTTATAAATATATATGCTTTTATAAAAAACTAGATTTTTTTTCGAAAACGAGATTTTAGCTAATATAGCCTTATAATAATTAATTACGCTATTTTTAATTTTTTTTACTAGCTTAGCTATATTATAATAAAATAATAAATTTATTTTTGCAAAAAAAAGCAAATTAAAAACCAATAGTTTTTTAAAACTTTCTAAAACTTTTATAGCAAAATTTTTAATATAAATAAATAAAATAATTAAAAAATACGTAAATAAAAAAATTAATTTATATAATATTTATAAAAACAAAATATTTTTTTTAAACTATTTTTAAAAAAAATTTCGTTATATATATAAAATACGTATATTTTAATATAATAATAATAATTAGTATAAAATTTTTATAATAATATAAATTATTATAAATTTATTTATAAAAAAAATAATTCTAATTTTTAATAGTAAAACTATATTTATAAAATATATAAATTATATTATAAAAACTAAGCCTTTTTTTTTTAATAAAAACTTAAAATATTTATAAAAATAAAAGCTAAAGCAGTTTTAATTAATTTAAATATTTATATAATAGTAAATATAAAAATTATAAAAACTATAAATATAATAAATAAAACAATAATAAATATAGTAAATTATATAATAATAATTTCGACGACAAAAATAAATTTTAAAATAAAACCTTTTTTTTTTTTAAAAAAAAGCAATAATAAAAAATATAATTAAAATTAATATAATAAAAAACGAAATAAAAAAAATAAAATAAAATATATTTTGCTAATAACGTCGAATTAAATTTAAATAATAGAAATAATTTATCTTATTAATTTAATTCTAATAGTTTACTATTTTTATTAAATAAAAATAATAATAATATATATATTATAATCGATATAAGTATATTTTGTAAATTTTATAATAAGATTTTCGATTTTAAAAATATTAAAATTAAATATTTAAATAAATACTTAAATAAACTAATAAAAACCTTTTTTAACAATAATACTAATAATATTTAATATATATATTTATATTATAAAAAAAAAGTTTTTATTTTGTAATAAATTTTTCGATTATTTTAAAAAAATATATATATATTTATAAAATAATATATTTTACTTTAAAAAATAGTTATATTAAAAAAATAATACTAACTTTCGTTTTTAAATCTATTTGTTAAATTTGTAAAATTATACTTTATAATAATATAAAATATTTTAAAAATTAATATTTTTATTTAAAAATAAATATATAAAAAAGCCTAAATAAAAAATCTATTTTCATTTACTTTAATATTAAATTTAAATATTACTTTATTTTTTGCAGCTTTTTAAAAAAAATCTTTTATATTATAAAAAAATTTATATCTAAAAAATTTATAAATATTTTAAATACCCCAATTAAATATTACCGTAAAGCTTGTTTTTTATTTTTTTTAAAAAAATATAATTAAAACAAAAACTTGACATTAATAAAAATAAATGTATTAATATAAATTTTAAAAAAAAATATTAACGTTAATATTTTATTAAAATAAGTTTTTTTAATAATTATAAAACTATTATTAATTTTTTTAGATATATTTTTAAATTTAGTACTATTAAAAATTTTTTTATTAATTTCGATATTTAGCCCTAATTTAATGTTTATATTTAAAAAATAATTTTATTATAAAATATAATTTTTAAACCTAGTTAAATTTTTAATATTTTTATTAAATATATTTTTTTATTTTAAAATAATAAATTAATAATAATTTTAATTTATTTAAATATTTTTCCGATTATATTTATAATAAATTTTATATTTAAAATAATTAAAATTTATAAAAATACCTAAATAAATATTATTAATAAATAAAAATTTACTAATTTTTTTTTATTTAATTTATAATAAAATAATTTAAATAACTATTATAATTATAACTATAATTAAACTTTTTTGTATTATTAAAAATATAAATTTATTACTAATTATAATATCGGCGTTAATTTTTTATAATATGAATAAAAAATATATTATAACTATTATTTTATAAAAAATATTTTTTAATAAAATTATTTTTATATTTTTAATAATAGTTTTAAGAAAATATAAATTATATAATAACTAAATAATAGTTTATTTTAATTTAAATATAAAAACGCTATAAATGTTTTTTCATATTTTAATTTTAGCTAATATTATATTTTTGCTAATTAATAATAATAATAATATTTTAAAACTATATATATTAAAAATTTATTCAATTTTAAATATTAAAAAACTTAAAATCGATAAAAAAATCAAAAAATTAAATAGTTAAACTATTTATATAAATTTAATTAATATAAAAAACAAAATTATAGCTTTATTTAAAAATATTTTTAAAATATAAATAAATTAAAATATAATTTTAATATTTATTAATTAATAAATAAAAGTTTTATTTATAAAAAAATAGCAAAACTATAAATTTAATAATTATAACTATTTATTAAATTTAAAAAATAAAACTAAAATTAATAAAATTTTCGACTTTTTCTATAAATAAAATTATATAAAATAAATTATTAAAGCGATATTTTTTGTATATTTTTATTTTATTATATAATATATAATTAAAAATAAGCTAAAAATATATTTTATCGTCGATTTATAATTATTAAATAAAATTATAATATTAAATAACTATTTTTTATTATTATAAATTAAAATAATCTAATTTATTAAAAGTAAACTATATTTAATAATAATAAATATAAAATTTTTTTTTTACTATTTTAACGTTTATTTTAATTATCGAAACTATTTTATAATTATAATGTTTAAAAGCTTGGAAAAATTTAAAATTTTTGTTATAAATTATAAAAATTTATCTATATATATTTAATATTATATAAATTATTTTTTAAAAAATTATAATAATTATTATTATATTTTTATTAACGATATTATTATTTTTTTAAATAATAAAAAAAACTATAAATAATATTTATAAATAATTTTTTCTTTTTTTTAAAATAAAAGAATTTTTATTAACTTTTAAAAAAAAAAATTTTAAATTATTTTTTTATCGATTTGCTAAAATTTCGAATAAAGTTTTTTAGTTTATTTATTACAAAAGCTAAAATAGAAATTTTACAAAAATTAGCATTTTTAAAATATATTTTAAATTAATAAAATAGTTATAATTAATATTACTATATTATATTAAAATAATCGAATTTTTTTAAAAACAAAAAATTAAACCTTTAGCAAAAAAATAACTTAAAAATTGTTTAAAAACGAAAAACTTAAATAAAAAAATAGCCTATATTAAATCTACTTATTTTAATTTTACTAAAAAAAAACTTTAGTTTTTTAAAAATTGCTAAAATTTTTTAATTTAATATATTATATTATTTTATTAAAATTTTAATAAAAATCTTTTTATATAATTAAACGCTTTTTTTAAATATAAATTTAATATTATAATATATTATTTTAAAAATAGTTATATTTAAAATTTTAAAACCTTTATTTTTGTTATTTATATTAAATTTGTTATATTTTTAGTTTTAAATTTAAATATAAACTATTAAAAATAAAAATAGCTTATATTATATAAATTTATTGCCGTTTTCGAATTATAATTAAATTTATTAAATAAATAATTATATTTACTAATTATAATATAACTAAAAATATTTTTAAATAAATTAATTTTAATATTATTTCTATAAATTAAATAAATAAACGTTTAATAAATTTTTTAATTTATTTATTTTAATATAGTTTATAAATTTATTATTTATTTAAAACAAAAAATTTTATTTTTAATATTTTAAATTGTTTAAAAATAATAAATAATATTATTATAAATAATAAAATTTAATATATAAACGAAAAGTTTATGTTAAATATTATATAATATATATTTAAAACTTTTATATATAAAGATTTTTAAATAAATTTTATTAAAAAGTATTAAAAAAATAAAAAATAGAAAAAGATTTAAAATATTGTATATAAAAGATTTAACAAAAACGCTAAAAAATTTTCTTATTTTAAACATTTTTTTATATTTAAAAAAAAATTATTATATAATATTAACCGATAAAAAAAATATAGGCTTTATATATTAAAAAATTTAATCGGTATATTTATAATAATAACTTATAATAATAAATATTATTTTAAAGAAAAATATATATTTTAAAAGTTTACTAAGTATTTAATAATTTAAAAAATTAAAAAAATTAAAATTTATATAATTTATTATATAATATATTAATTAAACTGTAATAATAATAAGTTATTTATTAATAATTATAAATTAATTAAATTTTAAAATATTAAATCTATAAAAATAATTACTTTTAATTTTATAATAAATATATTAAATATAGCTATAAATAAATTAATAT
The DNA here is from genome assembly GCA_022578795.1 of Xylariaceae sp. FL0255. Taxonomy (NCBI): domain Eukaryota; kingdom Fungi; phylum Ascomycota; class Sordariomycetes; order Xylariales; family Xylariaceae; species Xylariaceae sp. FL0255. The sequence continues at coordinate 566,448 of MU388827.1, read as the reverse complement.
AATAATTTAAAAATTATAACTATTTTAATTTTTTAATAATAATAATATATATAATTTTTAAACATATTTTTTTAATATTAAATAATATTAAATATAAAACGAAAAACTAAACTTAAATATTTATTTAATGAATTTTATTAAATAATTAAAATATATTTATAAAAATTATATTTAATCGTAATAATAAGTTTATTTCTAATTTTTAAAACGGATTTTAGAAAAATTTAAGCTGTAAATTTTTAATAATAACGGTTTATTATTTATAAAATAATAAATTATCTAAAAATAAAAATTAAATAGTAAAATTAGTAATATATTACTATTATTTTATATATTTAAATAAAAACTAAATAAATATATTATCTATTTTATAATAAAATTTAAATAATACCTATTTTAAAGCAATTAATTTTTTATTCTATAAATTATTATTCGATTTTTGTTTATTTAATTTCGTTAATATTTTAATTAATACTAATTTAGTATTTAAAAATATTAAATATTTGCAAAAAAATTTATATAAAAACGCAAAATTTGCAATAAACTTTGCCTTTTTATAAAATAAGCTTTATTATAATAAAAAATATATTTTTATAAAATTTAATCTAGGAAATAAAATCTATTTATAATTATATAAAAGTTATTATTTTTTTAATAACTTTCTATATAAATTTTTATAACAAAAAGCGGAATTTTTTAAAATTATTTAATAAATTAGACGTTTTATTTATAAATTAAAATTATTAAAAAAATAGGATATTTACCTAATTATTTTAATTATATATTTTTTATTAATATTAAATAGCGCTAATTTATTTTATTATATAATTTTAGTTTTTAGTTTTATAAAAAATAATTAACCGGATTTTTTTTAAAAAAAAAAATCGTTCGAAATAAAACGTATTATAAAATATTAACTTAATTATATTTATATTAAATACAAATATTTAGTTAAATAAAAATAGTATAAATATTAAAATAACTAATAATATAATAAATAATAATTATAAAATATATAAAATATCGTAAAAAAGTACTAAAAACGATAAAAAAAAAAATTTCCTATTTTTAAATTTTATATTAAAAAAGATTTAAATAAATAAAAACAAATTAATAATACAAACGTATTTAAATATAGCCGCAATTATTTATATAAAATAAATCTAAATTTTAACAAAAATAAAAATATATAAAACGATATATAAAAAAGCCTATAATATAATAAATAATACTATAAAAATTAACTTTATCGTTATAATAGTTTATAAAATATAAAATAGATAATATATAAATATTAAAAAAGTTATATTATATATATACTTTATTAAAAGCAACAAATCTTTTTTTATATAGCCGGCATTTAACGTATATTTATATAAATAACAGCCTTATTAAAGGTAAATAGAGATTAAATAAATTAATTAAATTAAATAAAATAGCAGCCGAGGCCCTATATATTTATATAATAGGTGCTTTTATATATAAAGCCTTGCCTTTATATTCTTTTTTTTATATCATTAATATATATAATATTTAAATATATATTTACACCTTTTAGCACCGTGTTTTATTTCGTTTTTTTCTCGCTGTTTTTATTATTATTATCGAGAATAAAATTAACAATTTTTTTTTTTAAAAAAATAAGCGTTTTCGTAATTAAATTAATTATAAATAAATATTTATTTATAATATATTTCAATAAAATCTACGTTTTGCGCTTTTTATTATTATAGTTTTTAATTTATTTTATTTAGTTAAATAATTGCAAGATTATTTAAAAAAATATAAATTATTATTATTATTATTATTATTTTTAATTTTAGCTTTATTTTAGTTATTAATAAACCGTTTTGCAATAACGTTAATTTTACAATTTTTATTATTTTAAACTATTATTATATTAATTTTAATTAATTTAAATATTATTATAAAGTTATATTAGTAAATTTTTAATATATTTAATATTTAATATTTAATGAATTAAAATAATTTATTAAAAATAATCCTAGTTAGCTATAAAAGTTTATTTAAAAGTTATAAATAAATTTGACATAATTTAAAATTAATTGTAATAAAAATAATTCTATAAAAATACAAAATATTTACTATATTACTGTTTATTCGAAAATAAAGAATATATATTTATAATAAAAAAAAAAGTAAATCGTAAATAAATAAAAAACTATATATTTAGTAAAAAAAATAAAACCTAAATAAATTTATATTTTGCAGTTATTTTAAATAAATTTAAATATTATAGCAGATTAAAATTTATAGTTTTTTAACTAATTTCTAGGATTAATTTAGAAAAAATTGGAAAAGTAAAAAAAAATAGTTCTTTAAAATAGGCCTCTTTTAATTTAAAACTATTAGTTAAATTGTTTTTTCTTTTTATAAAAAACGTTATTTAATAAATTAAAGCTATTTAATATTTTTTAATATATTAGTTATTATAATAAATTTATAATTATTATAAAATTAATAAATAAATACTATTTTTTATTGCTTTAAAAATAACATCGTTTTAAAATTAAAAGCTTATAATTTAATTAAAATTTCGTATTCGATTATTTAAATTAATATAAGTTGTTTTTTTTTAATACAATTTTATAATAATAATATATTATTTTAGTTTAAAATTATATTTTATTTTATTTTATTATTTTTTAATTCTATTTATAATAAAATAATATTTTAATAATTTTATAATAGTTTGTTATAAAATAATTCTTAAATATATATATATTTATATAAAAATTAAATTACGTGTTATATTATATTTTAGTTTATATATTTATTAATATTATTTTAATTCTTATTATATAATAGTTTTTAAATTATATTATTATTTTAATTTTTTATTATTATAGTTTTTTTTTATTATTTTTCATTTAATATAATTAATTAGGTCCGAAATATTAATAATTTTAAATAATAATATTAATAATAATATTATATTATTAAATTATGTAATTTTTAATTTATTATAAACGTTATTATTTATTTTTATTAATATTAATATTATTAAATTGCTAAATTATTTATTAGCTTTAACTATTTTATTTTAAAAATTTAAAATATTTAAAAGCGCAGGTTTTAAATTAAATAAAAAAATATCGATTAATGATTTTAAATTTAAAATTTCGGAATAACCTTTTATTATATAAATTTATAAAAATTAAGTATAAAATAATAATAATATATATTATTTAAAAATTGCTATTATTAACGATTAAATAATTTAAAAAAATATAATAAATTAAACATAATTAGCTTAAATTTTAAAACTATTAATAGTTTAGTATTATAATTTATATTTTTATATAAATTAAACGAAAAAATATAATTTATTAATTTTATAACCTATATTATTTATTAATTAATATTTTGTTTTTAAATTTTTATATTATAATTATAATTATTTAAATATTATTTATTTATAAAAGTTTAGCTTTTATATAACAAGAATAAACTATTTTATATTAATTGTAAAATAAGCTTAATAATAAATATATTATGTATTATAATTAAATTTAAAATTTACATAATAATAATATATATAATTTTATATTTATAAAAGTTTAATAACTATTTTTAATAGAAATATCTTTTTTTTTTTTTTGAATTTTTAATATTAAAACTATTAATAAATATTAAAATTAATTTTTAATAAAAGCAAATAAAATAAAATATTTTTAATTTAAATATTAATAAATATAAAAATTCTATAATTTATTAATATTTTAAAATTAGTTTTACAAAATAGCTTATTTTAAAAATTAACGAAAATAATTAAAATTATAGCTACGAAAAAATTAATAAAATTCTTATTTTATAAATATATTTTAATATTTAAAAAGAATTATTATAAAAAAAAGCTAAAGATTTATTTTTATAATATTATTAATGATTTTATATTTTTGCTATAATAAATAATAATAATATTTTTAAAAATTAATAATTAATATATTATATATATTTAAATATTAAACAAATATAATTTAATATTTATTTATTTTAAAAAATGCGATCGTTTAATTTAAATTTTGTATAAAAATTTTATTTTTTTAGAATTAATTGATAAAAATTTAATGATAAATATTATATAAAAAAATAGTATAATATAAATTTTAAACGTTAAAAATAATTATTATTAATATAAATATTAAAAATAAATATTAAAATAAATATTAAAAATAAATATTAAAATAAAAAAACTCAGGGAAATTTTAAAAATATTTATTTTTTTAAAATTTAAAATATAACTTTAAATTTATATAAACCTAAAATTTTAAAATAAAACCTATAAATTTTAAAACAAAATTTAAAAATTTTAAAATAAAACTTAAAACTTTAAAATAAAACTTAAAATTTTAAATCGAAATTTATAATTTTAAATTAAATTTAAAAATTTAAATTGAAATAAAAAATTTTAAATTAAAACTTATAAATTTATAAATTACGATTTAAAAATTTTAAATCATGATTTATATATTTTAAATTAAAATTTAAATTATAAAATTTTATAAAATAAATAAATTAAATATCGTAAAATTTAAATTAGTAATTTAAAATAAACATTTTTATAATATTTTATTTAAAATTATATTTAATATTATAAAATATTAGCAAATTTATATTAAAAATAAATAATATTTATAACTTTATTTAATATATAAAATTAATAAAATTAACGACTTGCAATTTTTAATAAATAAAAATAATATTATTAAAATAAAAAATATTAAAATATAAAATAATAGTTAAATAAAAAAATAAGCAATAAAAATTTTTATATATAATTTAAAATATTTATTATAACAATTAAAATAATAATAAAAATATACAAAAAATAATATTTAAAAAATAAATATATTATATTATTAAAAATAATAAATTATATTAAATAAAAAACTTTAATTATATAAAATTATTAAAATTTTAAAATCGTAAAAATTTAAAATTAATATATTATAAAAATTGTTATTTTAAAAAAAAATAATTATTAATAAAATTAAACGCGTTATTTATATTATAATATTATTATAATATTTAGTTTTGAAAATAATAATAATATATATATATATGTATATATATTTTTTTTATAACTAAAATATATAAATTTATTTAAAAATTATATTATAATTAATATTTAAATATAAATCGTTTAGTTTTAATATTATATTTATATATTTTAAAATAACTTTTAATTGTTTAATAAATTTAGCTTTTTTTATTATTTTATATATAAAATATTAAAATAATAGATTTTGCTATAATTTTTATTAATGTAATATTATTAAAAAAACTATAATAAAAAGCTATAATAAATTAACCTTTTTATATATAAAAAAGCTATCGATTTGTATTATTTTAAAAACGAATTTATTTATATAAAATTATAATAAACTAGGTTTTAAACGTTAAATTTATATATAAAGTTTTATTTTTAATATAACATATAAGTTATATGTTTTATTATAAATTCTTTATTAATAGTAAATAATATAGTTAAAGAATTTAAGTTTACGTAATATTTATATTTTTATATACTATATTTAATTCATTTTTTTCTTTTTTCCATTTTTAGATATTTTATTAATAATATCGTTATACTTTAATAAAGTTTTATTTTTTTTTATAATATATATTATAATTTATTAGTTAATTTAATAAACTAATAGATTTAAAAATATCTGTATTTCTAATTTTTAGCTATATTTTTTTATTAACTATTTATTAAATATATCGATTTTTTATTTTATATTTTTAAATAAATTTATTAAAATTATAAAATATTATTTTATAATTAATAATAATTTTATTATTTTATATTTATTATTAAAATTAATAAAAATAATAAAACTTTATAATATTATATAGTAATTACGTTTTTTTATAATAATATAGTTTAAATTTAAATAATATAAACTTTAGTTATATTTTATAAAACTATTAAAAGTTTTTTATTAGATTTTTTAAATTTTTTAAATTTAATAAGTAATTATTAATATTTTTTAAAGTTTATTAAATTTATTTATTTATAAAAAATAATTTCTACTAGTTTAATTTATAAAATGTAAAATAAATAATAAAAATTAATTATTATTATTTATTTTTATTTATTTTATTAATTATTTAATTATATTATTTAAGTTTAATTATTTTAATTTTGGAAATTTTATTATATTAGCTATATTTTAAAACTTTTATTTAATATTAAATAATATTAAATTTAAAATTATATATATTAATAATTAATTTTTATTATAGGTTTTATTTTTTTAATATTTTTAACAATTTATTATAAATAATTTTTTTTTTTATAATAATTTAATTTATAATTAGTTTAATATTATAAAATACCGTAAATATTAAAAAAATAGAATTTAAATATTTTTTGCTTTTTTTATTTACTTTAAATTTTTTAATAAATCAAATTTTTATTTTAAAAAAATATATTAAAATTTTAATAACAATTTTTATAAAAATTAAATTTCATTTTACTAAAATAGGTTAAAAGCTAAAAATTTTTATAAAAAAGTTTTATTTATTAAAATTTAAAAATTTATAAGTTTTATTTTAAATATTGCAAATATTTTCGATTTATTTAAATTTATTATTATTAAAATTAATAAATTTATTAATAAGTTTTTTAATTTAAATTAAATATTTAAATTATAAAAGTTTAAAATAACCTTTTGTTTATAAAAAGTTTTAATATTTTTATTATATTTATTAAATATTTTAATATAACAAATAAAAAATTAGCAAAAAAAATAGTAAAATAATTATATTATTTTGATAAAAGTGCTAAATTAATTAGTAAATTTATTTATTTTATTTAATTTTTAAAGTTATAAATAGTTTTTTAAATTATTAATTATAATATATTTTTTAAAAATTTATTAATAGTAACTATTTTAAAAAATAAAAATAGAATTATTATTTTTATTATATTTCGTAATTTTTTATTTTTAACAATTAAAAATATTATAATTTTTTTTATACATATTATAAAAGTTTGTAAAATGTTATATAAATATTAATAAATTTTTAAATAAAAAGTTTTAAAACGATTTTATCCGAAAACTTGATTTTTTTAAATATAATCAATTAATTAAAATTGCTAAATTTAACGTTAATAATAGGTATAGTTTAAAAATATAATATAATATTTATATATTAAAGTTTATAATATAAATAAAAAAAAGGTAAATTTAACCTTTTTTTTAAATATACGTTTTTTATAGATATATATTTTTTATTTAATTAACTTATTTAATTATATTAGTTTATTTATTTAATTATATATATAAAATTATTACTATAATTAATAGGTTTTTATAATTTAATATATGAGTTAAATTTAATAATTTAATAGCTTAATTAAATTATTATGAAAGTAATATATTTTTTATAAATTAATATAATAATTATTTTAAAATATTAAAAAATTATTATAATATTTAAATTAATTAAATTTAAAAAATTATTAAAACTTTAATTTATTTAAAATTTGCTAAAATTATTTTAAGTTTCAAAAATAATTTATTATTTAATAGAATAAATAATAAATTTTTTATTTAATTTTTAATAATAAATTTTTTTTCAAACTTTAATATAAATAAAAAGTTTAAAAATTAGTTAAAATTATTTAAATTTATTAATTAAATTAATAATATTATTAATTATTCTTTTAATTTAAATTTATTACTTTTTAAAAATAAAAAATAGAGTTAAAAAATAAAAAAATAAAAATATAACTATAAAAAAAGCAAAAATTAGTTTAAAAAAATAATAAATTATTAAATAAACTATTAATTAAACTAGTTTTAATTTATATTTTAATTAATATTTTAAATATTATATTTAGCTTTTTATATTTTATATTTTTAAATATTATTTTTAAACTATTTTATATTAGCAAAACTTTTATTATTTTAAATATTATTTTAATTTAAATAAAATTATTGTAATTTTATAATATTAAATTAATAATATTTATAAAATATAATTATAGTAATTTTTCTAATTATATTAAATATAATTTTTTTAAATAATATATATATTATTATAAGTTTTTTAAAATTTAAAAAAATTGGAAAAATTTAAATTTTAACGTATATTATTAAATATTAATATTATTTTATAATATTTTTTCAAATATTATATATATTTAAATTTAATATTATATTGAAAAAGTTTATATAAAAAAATTAAAACTATTTAATGAAAAAAAAACTTATTTAGCTATATTAAAATTTAAAAATAATAGCTTTTTTATAATTTAAAAAAATATAAATTTTAATTAATAATTTTAAATTTAAAATAAAATAACAAATATTTTAAACTTTAATTATATTAAATCGATTTATTAAATTTTTAATATAAATAAATTTTTAATTTTATTAATAAAATATTTTAATAATAAAAAAAAAATTTTTATAAAAATTAAAAATAATTTATTAAATTATATTTTAGTTTCATTTTTTAATTATAAAATATTTATTTAAAAAAATTAATAAAATTAAAAAATTTCAAATTTTAAATTTTAAAGTACTTTTTTATAGGTTAACTTTATAAAAATTAAAAAAATTGTAATTATTAATATTAATTTGCTTTTGTTATAAATTTTAAAGAATATTTTTTTTAGCAAATTAGATTTTTTTAAATAAAAAATTATATTTTATAATAATAGTTTTATTTTTAAATTTATTAATTTAATTTATTAAATTTTTTTTTTAAAAGTTTTATAATTATATTATAAATTTAACTATTTATATTTAAAATTATTTAAAAAAACAGCTAAATTAAGCATTAAATTATTTAATATAAACGTTATTTAGTTAAAAAACTTTTAATATAAAATATGTAAATTAATAAAAACTATTTAATAGTTAAATTTTATTATAATTTTAAACTTTTAGTAAATTTTAAATATAATAAAAAAAAATTTATTTATTATTAAATTTTATATATATAATAAAAAATTTTATAATTTTATTTTAATAAATCGAAAATTTCGAACACGATAATTTATTTTATTAAAATAAAAAAATATTAAATATATATTTTTAATAATAAAAAGCTGATTTAAGCTTTTTATAAACTGCTATAATTGCTATACTTTTTAATTTTATTTCGATTAAAATTTTAAAATTTGTAATAAAATAATAAATAACTAATTATAAAATAAAAAAAGCGAATTTACTATTTTATATATTTATATTTATAAAAAAAAAAATAAACTATTAATATAATTAATTTAATTATTTTAAATTAATTATATTTTATATTTAAAATTTTAAATTTATTAAATTATTTATAATATTATATTATAAACTGAATAATAAAATTAGTTAATTTTATCGTAATTATTAATAAAAAATTACTTTTTAAATAGCTATTTTTAAATAAATTAAATTTAAATTTAATATTTTATAAAATTAACTATAATAAATCTATAATTATTAGCAATATTTATATTATTTTTATATTTAAAAAAAAGCACCAAAAAGCTTACAAATTTTTTAATTAAATTATAAAAAACGAAATTTTTACAATTTTAAATAATTTAATTTATTTAATTTATATTTTTAAATATTATATAATATTTAAATTAAAACTAATTAAAATAACTAAGTTTTTAATATTTATAAAAACTATTTTAATAAAATTATTTATTAAAACATTTATTAATAAATTTACTAAAAAAAAAATTATCGATAAATTTTTTATTTAAATTAAAAATTTCGTTCAAAAAAAAACTATTTTAAATAACTTAAATAGTTTTAATATAAAAATTAATATTAATTTTTAGAATAAATTTTTTTTTAATAGCTTTAAATTAAATTTAAATCTATTTTTAAATTTTATATATATTTTTTTAGAAAGTTTTAAATTTTTCAATTTTATTTTAAATTTATTTTTTATATATCTTTTTTTATAATTTTATTATTTATAATTAATATTAGTAAAAATTAATATAAATTTATAGTTTTTTTTTAAAAAAATAAAACTATTAATAAGTTTGCTAATTTTAAATTACTTTTTTTAATAGTTAAAAAATTTTTTTTTAAAATAAATTTTCCTATATAATTAAATTTTATATAATATTTTATTTAATAAATTATATTTATTATAATTAATATTAAATTATAGTTTAAAACGTTTTTTTAAATATTAAAAAAAAATTTAATAAAAAAATAGCTTATTATTTATAAAAATAAATTTTAATAATTATTATTTATTAAAGTTTTAAAATTTATTATTAAAAATAATATTAAATAAAAAACTATTAATATATAATAAATATTAAAATTTAAAATTAATTAATAAAATTATATTTATAAATTTAAATTTTACTTTATTATTAAAAATTTTAAATAAATCGAAAATATTAACTATAATAAAATTTTCGTAATTATTACAATTTTATTTATTTAAATTCTTTTTTTAATTTTAGCTATTTTAAATAATTAAATAAATAGATTTTATAAAAATTTTCTATATAATAATTTATAAAAAACGATTTATTTTTTATTTTTAAATATACTAAAAATAATATTAAAAAATTTAAAATTATTAAAATTTGCTATAAAATAAAGTTATAATTTTTTTATAAAATAAATTTTAGTAATTTTTAAAATTTAATAAAAAAAAATTTACTAAAATTGTAAAAAACTTTAGTTTTTTTCCTTTAATTTCGGATTTTTTAATATATTAAAATATTATTATAAATAATTATATTATTATTTATATTAATAATTATTTTATTATAAATTTAAATATTATTTATATTAAAGTTTTACAAATTTAATTAAATAAAAAAGTTTTTATTAATAATAAAAACTTTATAATTTAATTTTTAAAAGCTTTAACTATTTATAATATAACTATTTAAATTTTATATTTAAATTAAAATTAATATATTAAATAAATACTAATTAAACTAAATTTAATAAATATTAAATTTATTAAAATACTATTTTTAATAGGTTTAATTTATTTTATTAATTATAAGTTTTTAATTTTTAATTTAAAATAATATTAAATATTAATAAATATTATAATATATTTTTTATTAAAAAAATTAGCTTAAACTCGCGTTTGTTATAAAAAAAAAAAATCTATACTAAAACCTTTTAAATCTAGGCTTTTAATTAGTCAAAAAGAAAATCGATAGCTATTGGCTGTAGGGCTTAAATCTGTAGGCCATGATTTGTGGAGCTACAAGGCTTGTAGCCGATTTAATTGGCTATGGGCGGGCTACATATAGGATAGGCCTTATTAAATCAGCTAAAATTTTGACACTCAATTTTTCGCACCTACCTGCGTGGCTTCTGATTGGTTGGAAAGAAAATGTATGCCTATTGGCTGCAGGCCTCAATTTTGTGGGCCTTGGGGCCTAAAGGTGCCTAGGAGTGCCTGCGAGGCCCTCTGAGTGCCATGGAGGCATGCGAAGGCCTGTAGCTGGCAGCAGCTGGCCCGGCATACTCACCTGGCAAGTGTTTCTTTCTGACGAAAGACCTCACCTAACAAACCAAAGCTATTTGGTGTTCCCCAGTATATTATCATAATTATTAAAATTAATATAATTTTTACGGTATAATAATTATTACAATATATATATATTTTAAAAAAAGTATATTTTATAAAAATTAAATATCTTTTTTGATATTTAAAAAATATTATAAAGTTATTAATTTATTATAAAACAAATTTAATTTATTTATATTTTAAAAATTTTTATTTTAAAGATTTTTAAATAATTGTTATGATTAATAGCAATTTTACTGGATATAAAATTACAAAAAGATTTATTTAAAAATATTTAATAATTATTATAAATATTATTATTGTTTAAAAATTAAAAAGAGTTTTTATTATTATTTTATTTACTTTAAAAGTTAAATTTATAATTAATATATTAATTAATAACTTTATTAAATTATTAAATATAGTTAAATAAATTTATTTTTAATAATTAATTAAGTTATACTATTTTATAGTTCTTAAGAAAAAAAAACCTATTTATTATATAAAATAAATAACTATAATTAATAGCAAATTTATTAATAATTAATTAATTTAATAGTTTAATAATTATAATATTTATTTATTATATTTAATATAATTTAAAATTGAGGCTTTAAATTTTAGTTAAGCTATTTTTTTTAGGGTTTTTTTTTTAATTTAATTAGTTTTCCTTATCTTTGCTAGTTTTTATTTAAAAATTCCGGATATTAATGTTAAAAAAAAGTATTAAAATTATAAAATATTATTATATAATTTATAATATTACTATTATTTAGCATTTTTTATAAAAGCTAATAATAATAATAAAGTTTTATAATATTATATAATAATTATGCTTTTTTATAATAATATAGTTTAGTTTTAAATAATATAAACTTTAGTTATATTTTATAAATTTATTAAAAGTTTTTTTAAAAAATTTTAAAACCTTTTAAATTTTAATATTTATAGTAATTTATTTTTATTATAATTTAACTTTTTAAGCTTAAAAGTTAACTATTAAAGTTTTTTAAAGTATATTAAATCTATTTATTTATAAAAAGGTATTTTTTTTAAAAAATAATACAAGTTTAAAATTTTTTTAAAAAGAGTAATTTTGGTTATTTCAATATTTAAAACACAAAATTAATAATAAAAATTTATTACTACTATTTATTTTAATTTATTTTATTAATTATTTAATTATATTATTTAAACTTAATTATTTTAATTTTAAATATTTTTTTATTAATTATATTTTAAAACCTTTACTTTAAAACTTTTAATTTAATATTATATAATATTAAACTCGACTTTTTAATAAATAATAATAATAATAATAATTAAATATAAAATAAAACAAAAAATAAAGTTTTTATATAAATTAAATTAAAAATCTACTTTTTATAATTAAATATTTTTTAAAATTTAGCTTTATAAAATTTAAAATAATTAAATTTATATTTTATTATATTAAAATATACTTTTAAATAATATTTATTTTATATAAATATATATATTATATATTATATATAAAATTTATAAAATATTTTTTATTATTAAAGTAAATATATATAAATTATAAAGTAAAAGGTTTTTATTATTATATATTTTCTATGCAATTTTTTTTCTTCTTTTACCGATTTGCTAAATTTTTCGGTTTAAATGCCAAAAATCTCCTTTTTAGGCCTAGCATAAATTTCTTCTTTAGGACGTTATTTTGGGCTTTTGATTGGTTGTATTTTAGGTTTCTGATTGGCTGCAGGCTTACAAGCAATTTAAGAGATCTTACCCGGCAGCGCGCGGAGCCCGCAGTCGAGGGCAAGGGTTTCCGGAGGGAACCCTAGTCCGAGGGGCGGGCCTCCTGGCTGCATATGCAGCTGTCGCCCCCTGTAGCGATAGGGTAAGGTCTTATAAATTCCATGCCTTCTGCCCCTCTCCAGGGGCCTCTCGTATACGCTAACTACATTACCGTGTGGGCCCCCCCTCTGGACATGATCTGGGTGATCATTACCACGCTATGACAATATGCCTATATCGAAACAATCGTAGGATTTCTTCTTGATCGACACGATATCGAATTTATGATAATATCGAGCGCTCGATTTTCTATCGGCTCTATGATGATCTTATTTTATATGACAATCACATATTAGGCATGATCCTGACATAGCCCCCTCCGAATCTCCAGATCAGGGGACTGAATCTCCAGATCAGGGGACTTCACGGACATGATCTCGAAAATGGTCATAATGCTGGAATTTTAACTATCTACACTACCACGCCTACCTACGCACGCCTATCAGTGCTACGAGTAGGTCATCAGAGGTGCCTTCATCAGAGGTGCCTTCATCAGAGGTGCCTTCATTAGAGGTGCCTTCATCAACGCCTTTATCAGAGCCCCTCCCACAGGTGCCTGGATCCTGGCTACCTATGGGCCTCACCACGTACTGTAGAGGGCTTCAAATAATACAGCGCAATTGGCTGTCACCTCAGGTAGGCCTAGATAAGTGGCTGCCTTAGAAAGTACTGGCAGTGGCCTACTTGAGGTGATGATGGCTGTATTACTTGAAGACCTCTACAGTGGTGATGAGGCTGTATTGAAGGTGGCGATGATAAGGGCGATGATGAGTGATGATGGGCGATGATGGAGAGGCAAGGTGGCAGAAATGCCTTAAATGCCTGCCCGCCTCTCCACTTGCCTATATTGTGCCTATATGTAAGTGAGGCAGTCGCGATGGGTGTCACTTATGGTGTTGAGTGGTTGATATGGTGTTGAGGGGCGGTGATGATGTTAAGGGGCGATGATGATGTTGAGGCGTGGTCATGAATTCAGCTGCCAAGACTGTCATTTAGCGAGGTGACCGTCAGGGCTTTTCGAATCGATTTTTCCCTCGAGATCATGTTTTGCAGGCGAGAGCATGTTTCTATGGTGATTATTACGGAAATGAGCTCGACAATTGAATATCATGTCTTTATTATCTAAAAGGGGCGAAAATGATGTCGGTTATTGACATAATCACTGAGATCATGTCCGGAGGGGGGGCCCACACGGTAATGTAGGTATTTCCCATACAAAAAGTATAGGACAACGAACCCATGCTTTAAATCGAAAATATGTAGTAGTTGGGTAATATGGTTAGTGGGCAAGCTACTGCAGATAATCTTCGCCTCCCCCCCACCTTAGGCCCGCTGTTCTCATTCACTTTGACATCATTTTCCGTACTCGAATTTGTCTTCTCCCCCAGGCTCCCCTTCGCGGGATCGCTTCATTCATATCCGAAGGGTCTGGTTGGGGGAGCGATTTCGTGCAGCATTCGTATCTTACGTGGGATTCAGACCAAGGAAGGAAGGAAGTCAAGATGAGGATAGGATGTTTGCAGTTCTCCCCTCAGGTGGGCGACGTAGACAACAACCTGAACCGCGCGGACGCAGTTCTGAGCAAAGCAAATCCAGAGGATCTTGATCTCCTTGTTCTTCCAGAGCTCTCTTTCAGCGGTATGTTATGACATCTGTCAACCCATTGAAAACGATCATTTGGTGGTTGACACTGGTTGCTGACTTGACAAACTAGGTTACAACTTCAAGTCCCTCCAACATATCAATCCGTACCTCGAGCCCAAAGGATCTGGTATCACAGCCCTTTGGGCTCGAACCATGGCGCTCAAATACAATTGCGTCGTCACGGTTGGCTATCCCGAGAAGGTCGATGTGAAGCCAAAATGGCCAACATCACCCGAATACTATAACTCGGTTCATATTGTGAATAGCGACGGCGAGACGATCGGCAACTACAGAAAACGCTTCTTATATTACACAGATGAAACTTGGGCATTGGAAGGTCAGGATGGCTTTCACGACAGCTGGATACCTGGTCTTGGTTGCACCGCAATGGGAATTTGTATGCTTAACTGCCTCTCACTACTTTGATTACTGCAAGCTAACATCTCCTTAGGCATGGACATTAAGTTCGTCCTCCTGCCTGGATCCATTATATGATTACTGACAGGTGATAGTCCTTACAAATTTGAAGCACCATGGCATGCCTTCGAATTCGCTTTCCATTGCCTCGAGGTGGAGGCCAATCTGGTTATTGTAACAATGGCCTGGCTTACACGAGAGGAAGGCCGGTTGTTCAGCCGGATGCCCAACGAACCGGACATGGACTCCTTGACTTATTGGATCACACGACTTGAACCTTTGATTCGATCAGATAGCCAGGACGAGGTCATTGTGGTCTTTTGTAATCGAACAGGCATTGAGGATGATGCCGTCTATGCCGGCACAAGTGCAGTCATTGGGATCAAAGACGGCGAAGTCAACGTGTATGGGCTGCTCGGCCGCGGAGAGAAAGATCTTCTTGTCGTTGATACCGAGGCTCCTCCGTACGCGAAACTAGTTTACCGCCCAGATGACGGTGGTTCAGCAGTGGCTTCAGTAGTCGAAAACCCCCCTGAAAATAAAAACAATGGGTCTGACAAGGACGGCAAAGAAGGCGAAGACAAAAACAAAGGATCAACAAGCACACCGGCGCCGTCTTCATCGACCCGTGGTACAGAACAACGCGAACCAAGTAAAGGCGCTACAGAGAATTTTCGGCATTCGGAGCAAAAGCAACTCGCTCAACCTTACTCCCCTATGAGCCAGAAATCAAGCTCCAGTCACCAATCGCACGCAAGCAAGAGATCCTACTCAAGCCACCGTTCTCACTCTAGTCAGAGGTCACAGCAGAGCCAAAAGTCGCACCACAGTCAACGCTCAGGATCTAGTCAAAGGTCTCGTGCAAGCCCGAAACCCCCAGCTACTGGGCCAGAGTCCAAAGCAAAAGAGGTAGCACCAGCGGGTGCAACGCGGGATTTTGATTATGTCCCCCTGGGTATGGGTTCGAAGGCTGGCAGCGATCGAAGCACAAGATCTGTGCAAGGTTCAGTCTCTTCCCGCGCTTCTTCTAGATCGAAAACCTCGAATTATACGAGGCCGTCTATCAATTTAGATGGTTCTCAGGTTGCTAGCTCTTATCGACAGTCGGCTAAGAAGGAGAAAGTCCGTTCTCCTCCCATTCAAATACCTCCACCTCGCATGGAGAATGACACTATTCCTACACCAACCGGGCCGAGTCCGACACCACTAGCCATCCGCCCTAAACTGATTATCCCCAAGGACGCTGGTAAGAAGGGCAGTTCACACGTTTCGACACCTTACCCCGGCGGAACTGCCAGGTCTCAGAGCAGTAAGACCTATGCTGGGCACCTCATTACTCAGCAATCAAACGAAATCATAGAACCGATGACAGCGTTTGAGGATATGACCCCGCAGTCTCCCAATCGATTCTTTTGGATCCCATCCGATTCAATGCTAAAGACTCCAATGGAGCTAAGAATCTGGACGCCCGCCCTGGCCGATTCGCCGACTCTCAGCATCCGCACACCTGCTGTTACTACGCAGCCCAATATGAAATCTGTTACGCTGGATCGAGGCCGGCTGATCAGTGGATCGTCAGCAGGTCGTGCGTCTGCCCCTCCGCCTTCTAAATCTAGAAATTTGAGCCAATCTAGATTAGAATCCAAAACCAATCAGCCCATAGCGCCTGATAGCCGAAACCAAGCAGATGCAAACATGTCACCGCCGGTCGACGTGAGCCGCGTGAACGCCCTTGACAGGGCCGACTCACCTTTTGCGAACAGACCGGACTGGATGGCCATTGCAAAGAGACTGGATGCACTAGCACCGCGTCCGGATTCTGCACCGGCTCAGAAGAGCGGATCTGCCTCGCATCATGATGCAAAATCTAGTACTATGCCCTCTCGTCCATTCTCACCGAAGTCTCGTAACGCAAGTCGAGATCGAGTCGGCGCTGTAATTGAAGATCCTTTAGGAGATCAACGCCAGGAAAATGTTTCTCGAGCTTCAATAACCATAGGCGCTCGTGCCAGTGTTCTCGATAATAGACCTGGTCGTGGTCCATCGGCAATGTATCGCCCGGATAGTCGAATGAGTAACGTTGAACCATCGGTTCGCCCAATGTCTAGGACTGCCCATTACCGCAGCAACAGCATCACTCAAAGTGGTGGTGACCGTCCACGTGCAGTAAGCCGTGGAAGGCAACCGGGAATCATGGATAGTAGATCCGATTCTCCTAGTGGTGGTCTCACTGAGGATTCCATCCCTACGAGGCGCCCAAGCGCCCCTACAGTCAGATTCAGAAGTCCTGCTGAGTTTGAAGCTGAAATGAAGAGAGATACTCCCGAATGGTCTGTCGCTGCCTTCTACGGCGACACAGGCGAGGGTGATGGAAATGAAATTATCGGTGAAATCATTGTGGGCCGCTCTCCCAGTTGTGCTATACACGGGCAAAGAACGGAGGAAATATTACAGCCCGACCGCAATTCTGGCTTGAATATCGCTACAGATCCAGAGACGCATGACAGCTCCACCGATGCAACGAATGCAGACGCTAGCGTGGGAGAAGATACCGAAAAATCTCAGGCGTCGCTTGAGGACGTTGCTGTTCCTTCACGTCAGCCTCCGGTTGAAGTCGCAGAGCAAAGCCCGAACATATATAGCTCCTCAGTTGAAACGCTGGCAAGTCCTAGAGGTTCGCCCGCGACCCCCCAATCTCTCTTCAATCCTACAACACGGAAGGCCATGGCCCTCATCCAAGATGATGATAGGTCGATGCTGGAAACCCCATTGACCGCACCATTCGTCAAATCTATGAAGCTCGCTAAGTACCGTGTGCAGGACGCGGTTAGTGACATCATGATGAGACCAAAAAGTGCTGTGTGGTAGTGGCAAGCCTATATGTCCGGCGATTCTAGAGGAAAAAAAACGTATATTTGATTTGAGCGAGGAGTTTCGAGTAGATGGATATCACTTGAAGGTCAATTTCGACCGAGTTCAATGGGATACATGGTAGGCCTCAATGACCTGGGAGATGTGATAGGTTGGATTCTCAACTCGCCAGGAAATGCGTCAATACAAACATGCTTCTTTTCCTTTGTCAATTGAGACCAGAAACAGATTACAGGATGGGTTCGTGAACCTCACAGTTGGGAGTTCTCGGGAGGATCCATAGCCAAATGCCCTTTGAAATGAGCCATGTTTGATACTAAACTCCCATAACTACCAAAATACAGCATGATTTCCTATACTGATGAAATCCAGTTTTTGATCTGGGCTAACCTACCAAATCTTTGGATGGTCATAACCGGGTAAATCTTGACATCAAGGAGCTCGCAATACAAAATATCGTTCACATCACGGCATGGGGGGTGGCAATGCCCGAGAATCGGGGCACCGGCAGTCTTACATGGGCACCGGCATCAGGACAAAAATGAGTGAAGGCAGAGAATAACGTTATCAAAGGGAAGATGGGCGCCGAAACTTTGTTTGTCGTCTCCCGGCGCCATCAATGAGTAGTATATCAATTCCCAGCGCTTGAGGCCAGGTTTGCTTCATCCCTTACTTCACTCCACGCACCAGATGATGTCTGGATCTTCCACATTATGGCGAAGAGTGGGCTTGTATGGTAGTAGTTCGCTGTCGACAGGGACAAGCATACGTAAGCGCCAGGACCAGTCTCTTGGGCTCCTCCCAGCAATTCAAATGGAATGATTGTCTGCATGATGCATGTTGTACCTTTTGGGGTGGTATGCTCAGACGCACTGTGCCAGATTGAAATGCTACCCAACCGGTAACACCAATGCTTCATGAAAGGACAGTATTGGCAGGGGCCGAATGAGTGACATGATGATAGGTCGCAATCTGTTGTGATAGGGGGGAGCGTCACATTTGACAATGTGTGCTGAAAGGCACTTCTTGCAGCTCCTTAGTTTCAAGTAACTAAATAAGTGACTATCGATTCGAAATGAAATGAAAACTAGAACGAAGCAGCCAAATGACTTGCCCGTTGCATTGTCGACTTTTGTAGCAAGACCAGTTTTGGAAACCATCCAGAAAAGACCATGGCTGCTGGCTGCTCCTCTTTCAAGCAAGACTACAGAGCACGAGTCCACAAGGGCCGCCCCTTTTAGGCCCCCGATTCAACGAAAGGAACGACCAAGGACGACCGCACGTTCCTACCGGTTGATTGACCGGTGTCCAATCAAGGTGGTCGGGCGTGTGGAAAAGCCACGCCTGTTGGCTGCACGATTTGATGGAGGCAGGGAGAAAACGGCATGCTTGGCACGAAAGGCGCTTTTCATTGGTTGAACTTGCAGAAGAGCTGCAACAATCCCTGTCAATGTCACGGTCTAGTGTAGGTCCCACAGCCAGTCACGGCTCGATCTTGACGGGTGAGCCGAAAGAGGATCGGCTTGCTTGGGCGCGGATAGGGCCCAGGTCCCTTTCCCCAAAGCTCCCGATTGGGGGCTGATTATTGGAGGTGGAGGTGAGTACCGCATCCCGTGGAGCAGTTTTGTCTAGCTTTGTCCCAGGACGGGGCGAGGTTTAACTGGTGAGGTCCGAAGTGGTTTTGCTACCGCCTCTGCGATTTTTACATCACACATACCCAGCTCCATTTCACGTCACAGTGGCCGACGCGCTTGTACGAGGACTGAGCTAGATATGTTTGTTTGATTACCCTCCTATTGAAACTCACCCACACCGTGATTCTGGATGTGTTACCGCGCTTATTGGGCGCACGCTGCATAAGTCCGTCACCATCACCAACGCACACCAGGGTTGTGAAGATCTGACCGTTGATGGGAAACTAGCTTGAGCCTTATCTCCTCTATATCTGTCGTTGTGCCGCCGCCGCTCCTTGGAAGACATATTCACTTCAGAGCCAAGCGATTCTTTTGCATTGCGTCTTCAAAACGTCCCACTCGGCAGTTAATGTTGGTGGCGTTACCACAATAACTGCTATATACTCAGTGTTGATTGACGAAAGCCAACGCCCCTACGAACATCAGCCCATTGTCGACCCTACGACACCATGCGCTTCCACACAAGTGTCGTTGCGCTTGGTGTTGTCGTGCGCCATACCCAAGCTGTCTTCGTAGCAACCAACTCGCCATGCGCCACGAACTGTGGTAATGTCCTTACAGGGGACTCGCTTGATCAGATTGTCTGTGATGACCCGCAATATACCAGCGCATCGGCAGGCCAGGTCTTTAAGTCCTGTGTCACCTGCGAGTCGACAAGCACTTATACAATCACCGTTGGAGGTCAAACACAGTCAGATTTAGGCGCCATGCTCTGTAGGTCACCAACATCTTCAAGCTTCATGTGGAGTCACCTCACTAACAGCTTGGCGAAGATAACATGCGTTACAATTCCTTGCAATGTATATTTAACCTCGAGAGTGGACCGTGCAGCACATCGTAAGTCTAAGGACGCGGAATTTTATTGACTGCTGGCTAACGCTACATAAGTCGAGCATGTGAACCTTTCCAAGACGCACTCCAATATGGCAACCTGACCACCTCAACTGATCCGTATGGATATTGTGGTATCTGGGGCTCCTCCGACTTCTTTTCGAAATGCACCAATTGTCTGCTTGCGGAAGGTCACACGGTAGCTCGTAACTGTAAGTGGGATTCAGTGCTGGCTTTGCAGATTCTTTTTATTGATTGTGAATGTAGTCATCTCAGTTCTTGACGGCGCGTGTACAGCGCTGGTCCAGCCTGGGGGTACGATCCCACTGGACGGAAACATTTTTTCCACCACCCTAGTGAATGTTACTAGCCCATCAGCGACAGCAGCGATTCATCCTCACGATA
Organism: Xylariaceae sp. FL0255; assembly: GCA_022578795.1. Lineage (NCBI taxonomy): Eukaryota > Fungi > Ascomycota > Sordariomycetes > Xylariales > Xylariaceae > Xylariaceae sp. FL0255. Next base: position 545,206 of record MU388827.1, on the reverse strand, counting down.
AGGTCGGCCCATTGACCTATGGCGCGTTAGCAGGCGTCGTTATTGGCGGTATTGCTATTCTCCTGATCTTTGTGGGTTGCGGCGTTGTTCTCAACGGGAAGCGTCGCAGACAACGATATCTCCGTCGCCGCGAGGAACAGATGCAAAACTGGCCTACTCCTCAGGTCGGCGGTGGCGGCGAGATGTTTGAAACACCAATCAGCCAAAAGCCATTACGTGGTCATGGATGGGCTGATTCGCCCATGAGCGCTGCTACTACCGACGGCACATTCTCAAATGTTCAGCACTTCTCACCATACCATTCACAATACAACAGTCCTATTAGTGCAGTCGAAGGCGGTCCAGGTTGGATGAATTGGCAACAAGAGAAGGCTCACACCATTGGGATGGCCATTAGCCCAGACAACGACACACCACATCCGTGGTCTGACCATAAAGGCAAAGAAAGAGAAGAACAGGATATGAGCAGTGATCCAAATGCTTTTGAGATGCAACATCGATCAAATATGGCTGACGGTGAAGAGCCTCCCTTGTCACCTCCGCTTCAAGTTTATAATCCGCCACTCCTAAGGCATCCGGGGCCGGGAAGATACACAGACCTACCGATGAGTTCAATGAGCCCTTCAGAGGCGGAGTGGAGAACACAGCGGACTGGTGAATCGGGACCGGCATAGCGCAGGCGGAATGGAATATCTAGAGCTTTACATTATCTTAACATTTGAAACTGCGGTTCATGTGCAAGGCGCGGCGTTCTGTTGTTTGGTTCAGGGATTGGCGATCGATGATTTGGCCTGGTTTTTTTTTTTTTTTTTGGAATCCTCCCATGGATGCAAGAGATCATTTCTCTCTCGCTTGCTTACCAATATATACCCTCTGCTATTACGCAATACAATACGAGAATAATTCATGATCATAATCACCGTTTCTGAAAGCATTGTGAGACTTCAGTGCAAAGACAAGACAACCCAAGGGAGCCAGCCAGCCGAGGTAGCTTCTTTAATTGTGGCACAATCCTATGAAGAACGACCTACATTACCTACCTACCTAAGGTACCTAACCTCAGGTAGTGCTGAGGATGTCGAGATCCACTCGATCAGGAGCTTGGGCCACCTTTCTGTGGCTGAAGCTCTCCCACCTGTTAGGTTTCCCCACATGGGCATCTTTCAATTGCACCGACAGAAAAATTTAGTTTTGGCCGAGTGCATCTGAATCCAAGAAATTCTGCAACAGCAAATTTCAACAGCAAATCTTCTCTCTGCGAAGACCGCCGTCAACAGTATATTTATCTGTATTAATTAGCAGAGTAGATATATTGACTACCGACAATGGGAGCGCAGCAGAAGGACATTAAGCCAGATGGCGACGAATACTCCATCAAACCCATGGCCGTCGCGCCTCCAGTTGACACAAGCACATGGCCGTTGTTGTTGAAGAACTACAGCCAGCTTCTTGTTCGAACTGGTCACTTCACTCCCATTCCCAATGGCAGTGCACCATTGAGCCGTGATCTCAAGAGCTACATCAGCTCTGGTGTGATTAACCTCGACAAGCCCTCGAACCCTTCGAGTCACGAGGTCGTCGCTTGGGTCAAGCGAATGCTGCGGTATGCATCATCACTCCGTTTTATGCACTACCCGACTTGCCATGGTTAAGAAACTAACAAAGCGCATGCAGAGTCGAGAAGACAGGTCACAGCGGAACCCTCGACCCGAAAGTCACCGGATGTTTGATTGTCTGCATCGATCGCGCGACTCGACTGGTCAAGTCTCAACAAGGTGCCGGAAAAGAATATGTTGCTGTCATCCGACTTCACGACAAGCTGCCTGGTGGCGAGGCTCAATTCGCCCGCGCTCTCGAGACACTTACCGGTGCCCTCTTCCAGCGTCCTCCTCTCATTTCTGCCGTTAAGCGTCAGCTTCGTATCCGCACAATCCACGAGTCTAAGGTCATCGAATTCGATAACGACCGTCATCTCGGTATTTTCTGGGTATCATGTGAGGCCGGAACATATATTCGAACTCTGGTGAGTGTTGAGCCCAGTGATCATACTTATTCGTTTCTTCGTTTTTCGTCTCAAGAAGGATAATTCGTCAAACTCTACGTGAATCCATGCCGAAATCTTTAAATGACGAGGCTTCAATTCCTAGCGTATCGTAAGCCTCGTGTTAACTCTGGATTGCTGATCATGTCAATATAGTGTGTTCATATGGGTTTGTTGCTTGGTGTTGGTGCACATATGCAAGAACTTCGACGTGTACGAAGTGGTGCCATGGACGAGACCAAAGATCTCGTCACGCTTCACGATGTACTTGACGCGCAGTGGCAATACGATAACACACGGGACGAGTCATATCTTCGAAAAGTCATCGCCCCGCTTGAGACCCTCCTCACGTCATACAAGCGAATTGTGGTCAAGGATTCTACTGTGAACGCTATCTGCTACGGCGCCAAGCTCATGGTTCCTGGCTTATTACGTTATGGTACGTCTGCGAGTACCATCTTCCACAGCCAATAACAACTAACAAGCTTTCTAGAGAACGGCATTGAAGCACATGAGGAGGTTGTGTTGATGACGACCAAGGGTGAGGCTATTGCCCTTGGTATTGCGATGATGTCAACTGTCGAAATGTCCACATGCGATCACGGTGTCGTCGCTAAGGTTAAGCGATGTATTATGGAGCGAGATCTATATCCCAGAAGATGGGGCCTTGGTCCCACGGCCACTGAGAAGAAGAAGCTCAAGGCATCCGGCAAGCTGGACAAGTTTGGACGAGCGAACGAGCAAACTCCTGCCAAGTGGACGTCGGAGTACAAGGACTACAGCGCACCCGCTGCTAGTGATGCTGCCGCTCCTGCTGCCGCCGCGGACGTCAGTATGACTGAGGCACCCGCCGCTGCAACACCTGCGAAGTCTGTTGTGTCGAACGGGGATGAGCCTGTGGCTGCTGACGACGACAAGAAGAAGCGCAAGAAGCACGAGGGTGAAACACCTGAGGAGAAGGCTGAGCGCAAGCGGAGGAAGGCTGAGAAGAAAGCGGCCAAGCAGGCCAAGCGAGCCTCGACTGGGAAGAAGGATGACTCTGATTCTGAATAGAGAGGTCTCGTGGGAAGAATGTTGGGTGGTATGGGGTGACACTATACCCGCTGGCAGCTGGCTAGCTTACTGCACATGCCTACATGTTTGGCGTTTCTGCTGTATTATACAGTTTCACTGGGTGCGGAAAATGGCGTTCCGGACTCTTGTTTCCGCGGTTTGGTGGTGTGTTTGTTTAAAGAGTCTCGTCACCATCAAAGTAAACATTCGTGTTGAGCTACAACCTCACTAGGTACATAGTACGAAGTGACAGTTTGATCATATGGAATGAATCACTCATTGAAGCCAGTCTTGTGCCGCTTTGGACCCGGCGAAGATCATGACTACAAGTGCTAACTCGATGCACAAGCTCTTTGCAATGAGGGCATATGTCTTGTGTTCGTATCAGTCTCCTAGCGCTGAGGGAGACCTTGTCGGTTCAATGATCGCTTGACCAAGCTGTGTTGGCTTGCCGATGCAGACGGCATTTTGTGTTCCATGCCAGGTCACTAGGAAGCGCCTACTTCTATTAATTGTCTGTACTTAGTGAGTGAAGCAAGGAGGATACGAAATTGCAATAAAGTGTACGCCGATAGTTTACAGTGCTGAGTAGCTGTCGCCAGCCGGCGCTTCGATATTTTCCACCTCCAGGAGGGTGAACAGCATATGACGCAGTTTGTATTCTATCTCTCAGTATACCTGATTCAGATATCTTGATCGTGCTTGAGCGTGTTAGAGTTTGTGATACAAATGAGTACATGAGCTGTTGCAATTCAGGGGCGTAGCACACGCGTTTAGATCAGTTCCATCATTCAGAGCCCACTGCCTGTCTGTTCACCCTGAACCGAATCTGTAAATGAGCCTCTTTATAACGCTCATGCCCAACCTAGGAATAACCTCAATCACTAGAACGAAATGGTTCAAAATAGTCATTCATTGCTCGATAATCATTCCCTATCAGGTCTTATCGTAGTAGATTGCTTACAGGGGCCAGAAGTTCGAGAACTACAGTAGATACCCCTGTTAGTGCATACACCCCATACGGCATATTTAGGGATAAAGCATATGTTTTTTCGATCCCCATTCATTTTGTATAGGAAAATCACCCTTTGCGGTATATTTGATATATTGTATATGCTTTAGGAAAAAATGCCCTAACAGGGGTTATTTTATAGTGCTGTAGAATAAAATTAATGCCTTAAAAGGCAGATTTTTATACCTATCGATACCTGTAAGTAGTTAGAATAGAGGCGTAATTTTTAGGCAAATTATACCTTTTATATATATATACTGTACTTTTACATTAAGGCTACGATTTTGACGGATTTTTGCTAATTTTGATACTTTTTAGCAAATTTAATACTTTTAATAATACTTTTAATATCGCCTAGCTTACCGCCGCTTTTTAATATTATTGTTGACTTTTTTCTATTTAACGTTATTTCTATTTGTTAGCTTTGCGATATAGGTATTATTAAAACTATTAAAGCTTATTATTAGCGGTTATATTTAATATAGATATACAAATTGGTAGAGAATAATATTTTAAATAACTTAGTAACGGCGATAGACCTCTAGAAGGTTATTATATAGTTTTTGTATTATTATTATATTATTTTAACGGCTTCTACGATTTAGAATTGCTAGCGGAAGGCGGGTATTTTTTAAGGCGCCGGAAATGCTATTTTTAAAAGACTAGATAATATTGCTAAAATCTATAAAAAAGCCACCAAATTAGTAAAAAATCGTATATCTCTATATAAATTTCTGAACTCTAAAAACGAAAACTTCGCCTTTAGCAAACTTATTACTAATATCGAAGTATTAGAAAAAAATATTAAATAAATAGAAGTTAAAAATAAATAATAAAAGTACTAATTTTCGCGATAACGAAAAAAAAAAAGCTAAAGTAACAGCAGTAGTAAAAAAAGCGTTATTAATAAAGTTTATAAAAACATTTATAATACTATAAGGCTTTATTAAATTATTAACTATATATAATGTTTTTATTTTATATAATAATAAAACTTTATATATTATAAAGGCGTTATTAAAGGTATATATAGCTGTTACCGCTACTTAAGGCAGAATTATTGATTTTTTTAGGGCGCCTTTTACTATTATAGGCTTTGTAATGACTGTATAGGAGGCAAGGGCTACGATGCTTTCGGAAATTGACGAAGATGAGGTTCTAATAGCTATAGATCCGGATATTTTGTAGTGTTGAGGCGGCTTCCATATAAATTTGTATAGGGGGCGACTAGGCTTAGTAATCGTACCAGATACAGCATAATTATGGAAAGTGCATAAGAAAATTGGTGCCCGAATCGTATGCACTAACAGGGGTATCTACTGTATGGCGATCCCGAAAGCCTGGGCAAAGCGCCGTCCAGGTATCAGTCACACTCTGGTCAGCTCGGATTTAGCGGGGTTGCCGTCCACTGGCACTTCTAAAATAAGCGCCCAACTTTCACCTGGCTTCACACCTGCAGACTGCACCACCGGCGTCACACATATCACGATGCCATGTGGTGCACAACGGTCGCCTCCAAGCTGCAGAATCATGGGATTGGCCATGTATTATGTGTGCATAATTAACAATCGACTCTATCTCACCATGCTCACCCGGGGCGCTTCTCCATGTTCAGAATTCAATCACACCCTCCGACAGCGCTTCAAAACGCACCATTTCAAGCGTCAGTGGCTGTATATCATAACAATTTTGGTGATATGTCCAGACATTGCCGGCTCTCTTAAAAAAAAATGATCCTTCTCCATCTAGCATCGCCTGAATTGCGTGGTCCCCTGGACGCTATTGCGAATGCACAATACTAGTCATCTCGGGCCGTGAAGAAAGAGGATCTTAGAGTAGCCGTTTCCCGAACAAGGGTGATCATCCCAACAGCGACTGGCCTGTTTGCCGCCCGCGACCTGCATGGCGGCCCACTACACGAGGATGGGTGTTCGCACTCGACAAATCACAGCTTTCAAAGACGGAAATAATCTTAGTTCACTCGTTCAAGTCTTCGTGATCCCATGCTTTGCTCTCTACCAGGCACACAAGGGCTAGCCGATATTTCGTTCAATAGTACTGAATCCCGGCGGTACGACAAAATAGGTCCTCGTCGCAATGTAACCTCTTCTCCATTGGGTCGCGAGACTAACGCGCTGGCGTCTGCCTCCAAGTGCGACTATACATGGAACCGATGGCCCTGGTTATGTGTCCCTCTCTTGATACTGCTTCTTCATGTCTTTGTGCAATTTCATTTCTGGTGTCGGCGAATCTGTTCACTCATTCATTGACTCGGTTCCCCCTCACAATACTTGATATTCAGCTGGCTGAACTTCATTCTTCATACCTAAACTGTTTTAATCATAATTGTTTTCCTGGACCGTTGGTCGTTTGGGACTCTTTGAGCCCCTAACGTCTCCGCTACCACATCCACAAAAGATAGTTCTGGCAAGATGCAGGCAGTTGCGATTGCATACGCCCTGGGGTTCCTTATCCCGTATTCGACTGCCTTACAAGTCACGCCTAACTCTCCTTGCTCGTCTCTATGTGCTGATCCAGCGGGTAATACGACGGATCCAAACTCATTCGGCACGACAAATGCCGATATCACTTGTCTTGACTCCGACTATCCGACGACCCAAGCTGGCCAAAGATTCGAGAGCTGTCTTACATGTCTTCAGTCAAGCACGTTTTCATCGGGAAGCGAGAGCGACCAGCTTTGGTTTTTATGTAAGCTTCATCAATCCTAGTTTGCAGTATCTCAATCTAACACTATCGCAAAGATAATTTGAGATATGCATTTGACAACTGCATCTTTGGATTCCCAAATGCCACAGGCGGCTCATCGAGCCCCTGCTCGACAAGCACCGCTTGCGGTAGCTTACAGCCGGCTCTCGAAGAGGGCAATTTAGACCCAAATAGTGAGGCTTACAGCTTCTGCAACGTCGACGGCAGCGATCTTACTCAGAGCAATTCGATAACGAAGTGCCTAGGCTGCGTAGCAGCAACCGATAACGAGAACTTCCTGGCCAATTGTAAGTCAAATTACGGCATGAGTGCTAGCTTGAATGCTAATAGTGTGTTCAGTTCTCGTTGCTCTCCAAGTGGGCTGTGAACAGCAACCCGCTGTTGGTAGCACAATAGCGCTCAACGGTACTGTTTTTGCAGAGACCAGGGTCGGTGCCACGAATTCCTCTGGCAACGGCTCGAATAGCGGTGTGACACTTTCGACCGCTGCTGTGATAGGACTGGTTATCGGGGGCTTGGTCCTGTTAGGAGCAATTACAGGCATCATATTTATCTGTTACCGCAAGCGACGGAACCGACGTGTACGTCTTGGACTTGGAGGAAGCGCAGGCTCTAAACGTCGCGGTCATCGTCCTGCATCGTCCCTTTCTTTCCGGTGTCAGACGCACGTGACGCCGAGGTCCGCAGGATTCCCAAACATTTCCGAGTCAACGATCGAAGAAGCAGAAGAAGAAGAAAAAAACTATGGAGGTGCACATATGGCACTGGGGTCCCATCCCTTCGTCTCTGAGTCACCAGTCTCGAAACACTCCGCGGGCGGCTGGCCTGCTCCATCGTCCAAATCAGATGACCCTTCATTCTCAAAACCTAGTAATGCTTCCAAGTCACTGAAGAGCATCAACACAAGCCCTCCTACCGTTCCTAGCAATGTTTATTACTCTTCTTCGCCTAAGGCGTCACATCCTTCTCCATTAGACCCAACACCGGTCAGCACAATCAGCACAGCGCAGCTATTACCACTGAGAACTTATAACCCGGCTGAGTATGGTGTGGGGTCACCAAATCTCGGCGGCTCAACGGACGGATCTACGTTCACGAGTCCCACGTCGGGGACAACGGCGAGCCCACTTCTAGGCTGTGTCTGGGAGCAGAACCAGAGACAGAACGGCAAAGCTATGTCACCGGTCTGGGAGATGCCACATCGTGAGCTTGAGGTGAGCCGACCTGCGTTCACACGTCCGCGGGTCGCTGGGGCGCTAGAGCGCATGGGCATCCCTCCCAGCCCTGGCAAGGGGAGGAGAAGCAGCAACACAGGCAGTCCGGTTGAGTCGCAGGAGATCAACATCCACTTTGCCGCTCCGCCTAGCCGGAGATGAGAGATATAAGGCTTGGGACCGATGGTATGACGTACTGAATGTTCCCATGAAGATTAAGCAGGATTAGGGTAGCTGCACTAATTTTCGTATGATACCTTGTGGAGAAACGAGATGTATATAAGACAAGCGCGGCGTTAGAGTGTAATGCATGTACATGGAAATAACGGCTCTCCTGAAATATTGAGTATATTGAGCAAGTCGTACACGTGACCGAGTCTAACGGTGTCCCAGGTCGTGGCCTGTTAGAGAAGCCAACCGCCGAGGCCACGTAACTGTCCATGTGCTCCGGCTTGGACGTCAAGTAAGAGAGCTCGAGGAAACAGCTTTCACAGCCTTCCTTCATCGCCCTCGCAGTCACGTGGCGCCAACATGCTTTGTGATGACCAAGGGCTGTGTGATCATGAGCAGACAAGCAGAATGGAAAAGATGAAGAATCGGCGATGATACTGATGACGATAACGGCGGCTCGACCCCCCTGTTGGCGACAGCGCTGGAGAGCTCGACCCTTCATAGCAGAAGGAACTTGTTTCAATGTGTCAGACAGCGACTACAAATGATTCGATCAATCGCACTGCTTGTTATTTTCAACAGAGCAATCATTGGTACGAGTCTCTCTCTACGACTGCTTTTGAGCTCTTAGCAACATCGCTTGGAGGAACACAACGAACTCTACCTGAAGAAAACAACGGTCAATTCTTATGGCTCGTTATATCTGCTGCGCCGCAGGTTCCTGCACTTCTCCTGATGAAGAAGCGTAAGCCGCGCAGAGTGTGAATTCGCTGCCGCTTCGATGAGGACTATAGCTTGTGCACCTCCTGAGCATTACTATTTTGATCTTTGCTAATATCAAATCAAGAGCTCCCAAAATTTGGAGTGTATGTGTAATCTTTCTATTAGAGCATAGCATTGAGAATTGCACGAACTCACTGGACCTGGCACTCTAATTCTTCGTCAAATTGAAAGAAAAAAAACGAGTTAAACACCCGGTTGAGAAGTTAGGTGTCTTTGGGAGGATGGATATGGCTAATGAAGACCATAATCTCGAATCGTTAGGAGTATTAGAGGTGGGGGTGAAGCTGGCTGAGGGGCTGGAAAATACTGGCATGAGGACTATATGTTCGTGGAGATCATGAGGAACTAAACTATTCATTGACTTAAGCAGCATTTCATTCCCGATACAGAAAGACATGAAGAGAATCCGCATTCTATATTCGATGTTTGAAGCTAAAATTACATCCAACGCCTGATCGCTAATGCTTCTTGTCGGGTTGAATCTAGTAATTAATCCACAATGCCTCCTGATCCCAATTATCATTAATAGTTTTCCTAGGCTTGCACGAAGAAATGAAGGATAATCACTCTCGGAAATCATCACACTTGCAGAAGCCTTCACATCTAGGGTCCCACGGCTTCTTTTGGTTGTTGCTGGCGCACACATTTTCGTTCGCGAACGACCTCCACCTATCCATCAAATCTGTGGAACCGATGCCGTCTTTCTGTACAAAGAACGAATTATGTGCCACGATGGATCGCGTGTCTATGACGAAAGGGCGCCCAAGTCTTTGGGGAATTAAAGCTGTGATCTCGAGTTCATCGTCGTCGATGGGAAGTCCTGCTTTCACGTCGCGACCCCAGATGGCGAGGAAATTGAGGTTGTATCGAAGGTATTGCACTGTATAGAAGAGATGTATATTATTAGCTTATGGTTACTATGGGTTCTGTCGAGTAATCTCAAGACAGATTGGTAATAAGAGAGACGAGAGGATTGACTTACTGTCATAGAGTTGCTCGCCTCCTCTATTCGCACGCTCAAGGACCTTGCGATCACGTCCGTCTTTCTTCTTTCCGCCGTATTCAATGCGGCGTCCAAAGAAATAACGATGGATCTCGTTGTTTTCGAGATTCCAGAGGAGACTGTAGAGTTGCTGCGCGGCAACACCCCATGATGTCCATCCTGGCCCGAATGCGATGGCATCTGGACCCTGATGATCGTCCCATTGCGATATGGGTGTACGAACCTAGTCATTATAGCGACCTGTCAGTTCCCGACCTTCTCTCGTCATCGCTCTCATAGCTCAAGATGAGTTGAACCATTGGGATCATTATTGTTGAGGAAATCCTCTTACCATGGCTGAAGAAGTTTTGTCATCTCTAGGATCAGCTAATAGTAACCACGGATGGCCACGATACGGCGCATCGACGTTTATTGTACCACCCGCCCGCTCGCCATTCGGATAGATTGGGAGCTCTGAAAGTCGCCACGTTTCGGTTGCCTTTCGCCAGTTATGTCTTCGTGGGTCCGGTAAGAAGGGATGAATCGCCCCGAAATCTGTATGTGAACATCATATGATTCTTAGTTCTCTGGTCTTCTTATAATCGACAAATGAGATACCTAGCGTTACTTACTGTGAAAAAGTTAGCAAAGGAATCCTAGGATATGGAGTAATTCATGGTCTGCTTTCATTTCCCATAAAGGGAGCGAAGAGCAAAAATGAAATCTTTGGATCTCTCACATACCGGAACGAGGCCAGTCCCATTACCGGGCTATTTACAATCTGTGACGAGACTGCGTAGGGGTGTGGCTCTGCGATCCTTGTCGCCACGAGCTGTGGAATGGCGTCCGGGTGGATGTAAACCTGTATTCTCCAATGAATAACCAAAGCCAAGATCGAAATTGAGAGGGATTAGAGTCTGACCATGTCGTCGTCGATCTTAATGTAAATGGTATCATCTGCAGTAGCCCGCTCCCACTAGCGATGAAGTCAGTTTTTCAATCCTGAGCGTAGACCTCACTCTCACCATGTTAAGAAGTCCCCTAGGCATGTGGGATGGAGGGCTGACAGATTGTTTCAAAGGGAAGCACTATGACTTCGGGGAGAACTTACGATGCATCCGTATTCGGAGGGCTTGCACTCGTCTATGGTTACGTAGGTATAGCGTTCTTCCTCATTGGCCAGATCTCGCAACCAGGCTTTGTCTTCTTCATTCTCTGTGTTTACCATGAACCATACCTCGTCGAGGTAGCCACCGTTGGAAACCAAGTTCTGCTTCAGATAACAGTCGAGGATATCTACACTGCGGCGTCGACCGTAGAAAATCATGCCTATAATTTTGATCCCCGCCGGTTTTCGCCATCCGCCAGGCGGAGCTAGCGTGTCTAGCTGAAGGCGAGTCGATGAAGATAGTGACGAAGATGGAAATGTGTAATTGCCCTCGGCATCGACGGGCCAAGTGGTGCAGAATTCAGATTCGACCTTGTCTTCTGTGATGACATCGCAAGTCCTGCAGAAATCAGTCGAAACTATTTGAACTTTGTCTTCTGTTGTAATATCATCGAGCACCATTATCGCTTCGCGAGGGTAGTAAGTTCCCGTGAACAAAAGTGCAACAATTATAAGGAGGGCGGTAAAGGAGAATGCTAATTGTCGACCTCGTCTTCGGACGACTACTGTATAGTATTCCGCAAGTCTCGAGGGCCACTGGTTACAAGCAGTTGGTCGGTAGTGATCGATCATATCGCTCCAGGACCTTGATGTTTCTGGTATTCCCATTGTGGCCTGTTTCGTATCTGATTTTCGACGTATTACGGAGAATTGGCCAGATGTGCTTGCCTAAGATCACACTTACGACTATATATGACGGGCGAGATCCCTTTTCGACCTCCCTCGTCACCCTCCCTTTCTGCTGCCAAGGCTGTCATCGGCACATTCCTCAATCAGTTTGTTTCTAACGCGGTCGGCGCGTAAACCATGTCAAGACGACACTTAGGTAACAAACTCCCTAGTTTGCGCATTCAGTAATCAGCTGCCTTTCATTTCCTAAAAGTGTTGTACGCCTGAATCAATGTACCACTCACTATGTGTGAGGGTATCCCTCAGTTCGGGATAGGACATATTGATAGAGGCTTAGTACAGCTTATTGCCAAAACTACCAAGCTGCCTTGTGCTACCCGGATTTTTGTTTATAGGGTCAAAACAATCATCAAGACTTTTATAGTGTTGTTTTTAACAAGTAAAAGTAGCATGAGTTGGTTGTAGCAAAATCCGCAGACCCAGCATATCCAATTTGGAGAGCACATATAGTGTTGTCATAGCTATGCAATGAATTCCCATCCATTCCAGCAATCTGTTCAAAACTGCACTTTGTCTAACGCGCCCCTTTGTATGGAGTATATGTCTCAATACGAACGCCACAGGGTGCAACACTTATAGATTTTAAACCTTTTTGGACCTAGACATTGATCCATGTCGGACATAATTTCCCGTCTGTCAAACTCATGGCTCTGAAACTCCGTACGCCTTACTCCGTACCACCCGTTTCCTCATCGCTGTTGGGTTTCACCCGCTGTTCTAGAAGAAACCGATCCTCAAATTTCTGTCCACATGAGAAATGTTTGCGGAGGGAATTCATGTGGATCTGATGCTGTTTGCTCGTGCAGAGTCACGAGAAATTAAGGGAAAATGTTATGAATGGTAAGATGCATAAATGTAATTACGGACCGCAGAGAAAAAACAAATCGATTCTCATAGAAACGGATATGCCCAATTGGAATATACGTACAAGTGTTTACATGCAGAAATACGACGACTGCGCCGCACACAGTTGCGAAATGACCTAGGGTGAGTACGCCGTATAGAATTTCCGACACTGAAAATGCTAACATGGCAGCCGGGGAGATGCACGTGGAAGGCAAACTAGAGATCTTCTGTGCTAAACTGAGCAGGTGGTTATGCGGGTTAACGGCGAGGATATTCATTCACGAGGCGGCTCAATGAAGATTTTTCTCAATGAGTTGGCCGGCCACAATTAATGTTATTGTGCGACAATGAGATTTTAGACTAACTGTAGATGCGAGGAAAGGAAGACATCTTTATTCGTTGTCTGTAGTCTAGTTGACTGAATCTCGCTTAGACACTTACGCTAGCTTACATACTACATATGCAGCTTTCTTATCATCAGCTCCTATTTTCGTTCTCTCCAATGAATCCTGAAAGCAGATTCTTCATATCAAATAACTTCGGAGAAAAATCTATAACCTCGGCATTATCGTACCTGTGTGACATGCCCGAATGCTATGCTCGAAAATTTTGTCTGAATAGTACATCCAAATATTATGCCCAAAGACCATACCAGTATAGCCATTTACTATATCGTGGGAAGTTGTCCATCAGGAAAAACATACTCCTTCGTAGCCCGTAATTAAATAGAAGTCGTTAAACCTCTCTCTAATTCTGAAATCGGGTGCAGAATTTCGGGTTAAAGAACACTGAGTCAATCTCCTTCAGGCTTCCATCCTATCTTCGTCACTGGAATCAGTTCCTTCATACTCAAATAATTCTTGGGGAATCTCTACTCCCTCCCAGAGTTTGGCACGCTTGGACAAGAGTTCAACAATTGCCCAATGATTATTCATCTCAGCCTGCGAGATTGCTTCATCATAGTCCGTCCGAAATCGGTTTGAACTTACTGCGCCGAGATTCAGTAAAAGTGTTGTACAGTCCAATCGTCCCTGTGCTGCTGATAGATCCAATGCGCTGAGGTATACGTCTTTGGAGGAATTATTGACATTCGCGCCATGATCAAGCAGCAAGAGTACAATATCGAGGGTCGAATATTCTACTGCGAACTGTAAAGCAGTATAGCCTGCAAGAGACCGAGGCGCATTAATCTCAGCGCCGCTTGCGAGTAGCCACTTTACCATTTCCATCTTCTGGGTATGGTCATCTTCAGTCAAAGCCGCCATTGCGCAGGCAGCTTGAAGAGCGGTTCTACCATGATATCCTTTAGCATGAGAGTTGATATTGGCCCCCGCGATTTTCAGTTTCTTGGCTACTTGTAGTGATCCGATTGCTGCTGCAGCTTGAATCGGTGTCCTCCTCCAGTCCGAGGGCGAATCTGTGCCAGCTGATTTGTTTAAGCCAATTCCCATAGCCAGTACTGTCTCGATCATACTGATTGGAGCCTGTACTTTAATCAAAGCCGCAAGTGCACCACTTCTTGGTTGGAAGGGCAATTTATGTGCAAGAAGAAGACGAAATATTGCGAGGCCACTCTTTCCGAATAAGTCCGTCATATTCTCGGAGTTTCCTGCCAAACAACACGCCTCATATGCGCATTGCGAAACTTTAGAAATACTCTGTAGTCCAGCACCAGAAGTCAAAAGGAATCTCACCTTTTCAATTCGATCCTGGTGCCACTTATCTTCAGACTCTTCTAGTACATTGCCGTCATTTAGAATACCCAGTAGGATGGGGTGCGCGGATGAGCATTGGTGATTCGGCCTGAGTAACGCTCCTTTCTTTACTAAATGCCTCAGCATCGCGTAGCTTGCTGGATTGCGGCTTTCATGTTCCAGGATAACAAGGTTGTCGTTACGATGGACTGGTGGAAGTAATTTTCGTTCTGTTCGGCAATTCATGTGGAACACGATGCTCATTTTCTTCTCTCTTTCTAAAACCAAGCCATTAACATTGACACCCTTATTCAGTAGCCATTCGACAGCTTCGTAGTTGTCAAGCCTGGCAGCTCTACTGAGTGCCAAGCCTCCATGACTTGCACAGTCGATACCAGCCTGGGTAAGGAGCTGCAAAATACTGGTCCCGCTGCGTTCAACAGCGGCTGCGATAGTCTCTGGGTAAATTGATGCGCCCTTCTGTAGTATGATATCTAAAAGCACTCGAGAGCCTTGAGATACGCCCGCTCTACGATAAAAGAAGATAAGATTGAGGAGGAGATAGCCGAAGTCCTTTTGAGATGGTGATGTCCGAGGTACTGCACCGTACTCCAGAAGACATTGGATGATTGCGGACGATGTTTCTGTTTGATTGAGCTGGAATTGCTCAGCAAGGACCAAATCCAAGAGCATCTTCGCATGAGCCCTCCCGTAAACGTGGATATGATCGTCTACGTAGACTTGTAATGAGAAACCACTCTGAGCCGAAGCAAGGCAAATGCCTAACCGTGTCAGGCCTATGGTTGACTCAGATATCCCAGAGGCGAGCAAATGGTAAAGGTCCTTATCCGCATAGAATACGACTTCCAGTAGTGTCAGCCTGAAGCGATTAGTGACTTCGTTTCTTCTATAAAACGACTCAGTATTTCCGATGTCGATGAAGCTTAACGTGGAAATATATTCCAAATATGGAATATCAGCGTGTGCTCCGTGTTTCATCAGTGTCGTGAGAATTTTTTGGACTCTGTGATCGTTCGGGTGGAGGTAACAATGTCCAGAATAGGGCCAGACACAATTGGAACCATTGTGTGATTTGTAAGGCTGGTTTTTTGCAATTATCAATACGAGTTGAACGAAGATCAGTTGAATTTTGTTTTTTGCTCCCGAGATTTTGAGTTGTTGAATGATCAATTCTGTGCAGTGCCCATTTCGCATAGCAGAGCCTACAATCGCATCCATGTGTTCATTCAAGTTGGTCCAGCAGAAAATATTGTCCATATCGAAATAATTACTCGCACTTAACAAGTTCTGATAGGCATCGAAACAATCAAGTATCGCAGCCCAGATAATATACCGACGTCCTGGGCCAGTCATCCAACCCGGCCGTTGGCGCATGCCAATTTCCACCAAGGCAGAAAACTCGCTGGTTAGACCCTTCCTGAATGCAATGTCTACCAAGCCTTCGAACGCAGCTCTGAATGTCTGGCATTCACTCTTCAGGAGCTGCGGAAGCAAAGCATGGGGAAGCAGGCGAGCTATACTTTTCGGATCTGAACGCATCTGGTTAGGTTCATTTGCAAGCGAGAACATCAATCTGGACAAGTAACTATGAGAGTCGAGGTTTGAAGTAACAGATCTGGAACCCAAGTGGAACGGCCGAAGAAGCTGGTGGTCGTAGAACAGTCCTTTACAGCTGGAATGTTGAAATTCTTGGTAAGAATCAGAAATAGTTTCTGAGCTGATGACAGACATCATAGCTGACCCGTTTTACTTAGATACGACTCAAAACCATGATTTCAAATACGCACCAGCTATTTTTGTGTCCATCATATAGGATGGCAAATCCTTGAGTAAGGTGCGATAGAATTCAGATAACTGATAATTTTGATTTCCAGACTCGGACCAGGCAGCTTTGGCTAGTGACGGAGCGACTTGATCCTCAGCCATCGCTGCTGCAGGATTAATCTTGTAGCGAAGCGAGAGGTTATTCTGGTGATGGCCTATGAAAGGCAAGGCAGGCGATTGAGGATCTGGAGACGGGGTTCGCACCACGATATCAGGTGGAAGTGCATAGGCTTGGTCTGGCTTACTCATAAGCTTCATGACGCACTCGTATGTTCAATGACTGACCTAGCGATTGCGATGTGGCTCCTGAACGTCGAATCTTTCTCCACGCCTCCATTGGTGGGATCTTTGAGCCGTTCAAATATACTGCACTTCTTCTCTCTCTTCTTTTGTGAACTTCTTGGTACACGGCATGCCACTCTGATCTTTTGACCTTCACGCGCAAGCCTAATTGATCCCTCAATTGGTACTCGTATGTAGACAATCTGTACATAAGGCATGTCAATCACCTGCTGAGATGGGTGCTACTCCACCGGTAAGAAATTTACCTACGGTGTGGTGGGGAAGCCAAAGTCCCTTTCCATTATTGTTTTTACTTCCTTCAGCGTCTTCTTTTCATCTTGATAGAGCCGGCGAAATATTCCTTTGTTTTGTTCCCAAATCGACGCTACCTGGGCCGAGGAGTGTTGACTGGTGGAGAACATCGGTACTGCCAGCCTTGGGCTGTGGAACAGATGTTGGGTAATCCTGAGTGTTCTCGAGGCTCAAAGATCTAGTAATATGTGTGATCAGAGTAAATACTGTCGGAGGCCTGATTTTGAATGTGAATGCATGTTTTGGTATTTTGCGTAAGATGGAGCGGGGGGGCTGTCTTCAAGAATGCGAATCCCGCACGCATCATATCTTCGCTGTATGCACGCTCGAAAATATCCAGGTTGCCTCACTGTCCAAAATCTGCCTACCAAGGTACTTATTTGCCACTTAGACAAGACGACCAGCCAAAAGTCGGCACCATTTCGTATCTGGAACGACCAATCGATGCCCTTATACTACTTGGGTGGCCGCGCCCCAAGTGGCTGTGTGTCCAATCTCTGGTGATGCATAGGATATGAGTTGGTCGCATGCAGTCAAAGCGGGGTCATTGCCTATACGTAGCCTGCCAAGACCAGATTTTGGACGATGTCCAATTTCTGGTCACTTATCTGCACAGTAGTATCTCTATTGGTCCGCAACTTGTCGGTGAGCCATGCAGCTAGAGGTAGCTGGCCAAAACCTGGGGCGTCCATTCCCCGACTATTGCATAAAGTAGGCTTATCATACATGACTGTGTGCATCAGAACGAGACTTTCTGTGGTTGTGCAGCGCTCCCCGTCCAAAATCTGGTGTTCATTTGCCCATGAAATGCAATGTACAACATGACGGCATATACTATTAGGTTCAATAGATTGGCCGTATTGTCCAAAGTCTGGTCTAAGGCTACAGACAATGCGGCAATGGTTTAATGCTTCAGATTATACCTGAGTACTGGGCTGATTTGGATCCGAAAGTGTCTAGATGTAGTTACTTATATCACCAGAGGCAGCAACAATAAAGACAGCTGTGCACGCTTACCACGGCGACTCACGAAATATATGAGGTTTATGGTTTGGTATCTCTTCTAATTGCCTTCGGTATTTTCGCAAGTCCTCGTCTTTCAGCTTATCATTATTCCAACTGTAGCCATGCCAATGTCAACATCCGACATCGTCGCACTACTCGCCTTGGTTGTCATGTGTCTTCCGGGTGGAAAAGTTTTACTTGGCTTGCTTAAACGGCTGATTCGCTCTCGAAGTCTTCATCAACAACATGCCAGTATACTTCCAATATTCAGTGACTCTCTTGCCTTTTCACCAATGGCATCCAACAGGATCATGTCCCTTCCAACTCATCTCGATTTGAACCTGGCCCTGTACAGCGACAGAGCAACGATATACGAGTTGAATTGGCCGAAAATAGGGGGAATATATGCCGTGAGTCAAAACCTCGCAATAAAGTTGAAGATTGAAGGCTCCTGACTGAAAGTTCTTTCAGGGGTCTATTAATATCCGAGAGACCTTTGTCTTCTTGGTAGATACCTCGAATTTCAGGCGCTAGACGTTCAGGTCCTGGAGTCGCAGTTTTTTTTTCCTTGAAAAAGTATGCATGGGGATGTATAGCAGAGAGAGAAGCTCCAGAGTTAACTTAAGTACGTCCTTGGTTGGTAAAAGAATGACGACACAGCCTGACTAATGATTCACAATAGTGGAACTCGCTTGCTATTTTCCCCATCTATGGGACGATGATTGAGCTTGCTAGCAGCTTCTATGTTTCGCGTGTACTTTCTGATGTTAGGCTTATCATTTCGAACGGTCTTATCAGGGGCTTGTTACATTCTCGAGACTCCAATATTTGAATAGTGAGGTTATGCAAGAGATTCTAAGACCATAACTTGTTCGCTTTATCAATCACGTAAGCTTACCGGTGGAAAGTTTGGCCTAAGATGAGAAATACTTGAATTTATCATCCACAGTCTGACCGAAGCTCCGTGGACTCAGAACTCCAAAGCCGCCACCCACAGCAGAGAGCCGACGGCATTCATTCTCTTTGGACCCGAGCTAACAGGAAGCTAACGCAATGAAAAGAAGGTCAAGCATCCCACATGTCCAGATGGTCGGTTTTCCGGAACGTCTAAACGCCCGATGAGGATTTGAGCCCGCGGTTGATCCGGACATAATATACTATATAGCAAAAATACAATATATAGCAACATGCCCTAAAGGAGCAATACTGTGAAGACATAGTTTCTAACAGTTTTAGTCACTGTACATCCTAAAAATCTGGGCTCATCAGCATCATTAAATTCAAAAATCCTGGCCGTTCCTGACAGCATGGCCACCCAGACAGTATTCCGTTTTGTCAATCGTACGGGTTTTGATGGACTTCAGCCTTTCAAAGAACCGATCCCAGCACCCGGACCGGGTGAAATTCTTATCAAGATCCGGAGCGTTGGCCTAAACTACCGTGATATTGCGATCGCCACGGGAAACTAGTATGTTATTTTTGCCCACATTCTTGCCCAAAACTGCAATCAGTCAAACAATTGGCATTGGAACCTAGCCATAAGAAATTGTTCTAGACAATTGAGCAAAAATTCGTGTTAACATTAATCTTTTAAGTCCAATGACTGTGAAGGAGAATGTTATTCCATGCATTGACATGGCCAGCGAGATCGTCAAACTTGGGCCAATGCCTAAAACCAACAAGATGGCTGGTCATGTAACTCACACCATCCCGACACTTCTTGAGGTTGGCGATGCCGTAACGGCACCGCTCACCCCAACACAACTCTACGGGAACAGCGATGGAAGAGTACTCGCCGTGCAAGATGCGTAGGGCGGCCTCTCGGACGGCTTCTTGTGCGAATACGTTGCGCTCCCTGCCCACGTGGTCATCAAACTCGAGAACTGCACGATCCAGGAGGACTACCTCCGCTGGTCCGTAGCTCCGTGCGTTCTAACAATGGCATGGAACTCTCTTTATGGCCTCCGCCCCATCCTACCAGGCCAGACGGTTGTGTGCCTTGGTAAGAGTCTCTCAAACCCAAACAGATGAGTAATTCCTGCATAGATGGGAGACCAAAGACAAGTACATACTACACACTGCTGAACTACTCTAATTGTGGCATAGGCACTGGCGGTGTCTCTATAGCCACACTGCTTCTTGCAAAGGCCGCGGGCGCCACTACTATCATCACATCATCGAGCGATGAGAAATTAGCAACGATCAAGGCAGGCTTCGGTGCTGACCATACCATCAACTACAGAACGATACTAGACTGGGCCGAAGAAGTCCAGAAGATCACGTGTGGCAGGGGTGCAGAGCAGTTTATCGACATCGGTGGTCAGGGTACATTGGTTCACAGTCTAGAAGCCGCTGCTTTGGGGGGCGTAGTGACGATCGTCGGATTTCTAGCACCAGAGAAGACCGCCGAGGGTGGACCAGATCCAGTGATGCTGATACTCAACAAGGCTTGCATTGTGCGCGGGGTTCTTGGCGGCACGAGACAGCAGCAGGAAGATGCTTACAGATGCATGATCAAGCACGAACTCAAGTTGCCCGTGGACAAGACTTTTGGCTTTTCCCGTGACGAGATTATTGCCTCCTTAGAGTACCTTGCTTCCGGAGCCCATATCGGCAAGGTGGCCATAAGTCTAGCATAGGCACACGGAGTATTGTAACCAAATCTCTGGTCGGAAAGGTCTTATACTATAGAGCCAATTCTCATGGTTCTAATAGTTTCTGGTCATCCAAGCCGTCTCTTTGAACATGACATATCGATGTGACGAGACAATTCAGCCGCTTAACCACAGAACACTCCCCTCAAGCTCATAAGTACCGTGTAATTTTCCTAAGAGGGGATATTTCTCCGGATTATGATTGAGAAACTTTGCATTTGTGTAGCTCTTGATTCTCTGAAAGAATATACCCCCCCTATTTTTCTGTTATTTTATGAGCAGCCAGACCTCGGACCCTCTAACAAAGACTTCCGTAGCAAGTGCCTATTGTGCTTGAATATCGTGGCTTACGGAAGTATAAACCAAATCTGGTTTCTACAAATTGTTATTAACATCCTACCCATATGTTCAGACCTTTGCCAAGTATAATTGACCACCGATAGAGACGCATACTTTGGTTACGAAAGCCGTTATTTCAGCACACTATTTGAGTTCTAACGGTTGGTTAAATCGGCTCTGCAATTGGCTACGCGACCCCAACAGCGGCAACCATACTGCCTGCGACATGATATGATTGTAACAAAAGACTTGTGTGTTACAAGACGTGATTGAGGAGATGTGGTGTGAGTTTTCGGGACCGAACGAGGTGCGACTCGAAGTAAAGTAGACTCGTGTGAAGCAATAAGAGGCTTCGTTCAATCCTTCGATGTTACCTACCTGCAGCTGTTCTCAATGTGTTACGCATATAGCTCTGAATCTGGGTTTCGTCTTACTTCCAAGGCGCAGCTCCCTCAGTCGTTCAAGGGGTTTACCTGGTCGTGGAGGAGTGTAATGGGTAAAATGTGGGTTCGCTGATGGCTACTAATGGGTTTAGGGCGCCAAGGCTATGAAACCCATTCCGCTGCGCTTCATGGGTATGTAAACTGCGGGACACTTCAAAACCCTCGGGACACTTTGCTCGTCCGTATACAAAAAACACACCAAAATTGGCGATATTAAAGCAATAATGCCACAACTCATTTGCATATCCTATAATAGTAGAAAATAATAGTTATATATATAGTTAAATTAATAAAATTACTAATTAATATTCTATTATTTTATTTTTAGTATTTTTAAAAAACTATTAGATATATTAATATTATTATTATTGCTATTATTTATTATTATATTAATTATAGTAATATATTTATTTAATAGTTTATTTTTGTTTTTTAATTTATTTAATAATAATATTTTGCTATCGTTGTTATATAGTTAACTTTTTTCGAAAAAATTAATCGATATTTCAATATTGCTATTATTTTAAGTATTTTTATTTTCGGCGATAAACAATATTAATAATAATTTTACTACTAATAATATTTACCGATGCTAATTTGGAAATTTTTAATTATATTTAATATTAATAATTTAAATATTATTATTAAAAGTTTTGTTATTTTTTAACTATTATAAAAAATAGCTTTTACTATATAGCTCGAAATTATTTACGTTTTTAATATGCTTTATTTAGTTTTTAAAATAGCAAATTTTATATTAATATTTAGTAGCGACGAATTTTTTACGGTATATAGTTTTTTTTATTTTTGCCGTTTTACGTATAATATATATTTATTACTTTTTTTGCTTAAGTTTTTTTGACGTTTTTTATTTAATATCGATTTGACGAAAATTAGTAATAATAATCGAGTTAAATTTCTACCTATTAGGCTTTATAAAGCGTCGTTTTTGCTTTTTTGCGTAAATTTTTGTATAGTTTAGTAATTATTTTAATTAAATATTATTTGTTTTTTTTAATATAATAGCCTAATTAAATAATTATTATAAAATTTTAATAATTTTATAAATAGATAATAATAATAGTAAATTATTAATATTAATATAACGTTAAATAAAATAATTATTTACTAATTTTAATATAATAAAAAAATCTACTTTCGGAAATAATAAAAATAATTTAGGTATTATTAAATAACGTAATTTAGCTTTTATTTTATTTAATATTATAATAAAATTATAAAAATAATATTTTATTAATTTAAATATTTTTATTAAATTATAATATATTATTTTAATATAATATATAATTTAGCGTTGCTATAAAATTAGTATATATAAAAATAATTTTTTCGGATTTTATATATTTTATTAATATTTATTAATATATACGTTTTATAATATAAAAAATCTAAAAATCTAGCAGTTATAATAAATAAATTAAATAAACTAAAAAATATATTAATATAATATAGTAATAAAAATAATATTTATCGATTTTTAGTAATATATAATTTATAAAATTATTTATTATAAATAGACGCTATATAAATTTTTGCTTTAATAATATTTTTATATTACTATTATTATAGCAAAATTTTAAATTTATATAATTAAATTTATATTTATTAATATTAAACTATTTTTGTAAAATAAAAAGTATATTTTTTAAATTTACTATATTATACTAAATTTATGTAAATAATAAAAATAACTATTTATTAAAATAGCGTAGCTAATTTAATTATATAATAATAATAACGAAGCCGTTTTTTATACGCGTAAAATGTATATTTTTGTCGATATTAAAATTTATTTATTTTAACGAGAGTTATATTTTAAATATTATATATAAAAAGATTATTTTGTTTATAATAAATTTGCAAATTATATACGTCGATAATTTTTTATTATTAAAATTCGAAATTTTTACAAATTATTAATTAACTATAATAATTATAATAACTATTTTAAAGCTTAAAATATAGCTTATTTTAATACTAATTTTATTAATATTCTAGTTATTTAAAATATCGATATTAAATTTATTAAAAATAGCGTTATATATATTAAAATAGCTAAAAATTAAGTCGATTTTTTTATTTATTAATATATAAATATAGTTAATAAATATATTTTTTAATATATATAATTTAAAACAGTTTTTTTATAATTTAATAAAAATATTATTATATATTAAAAACGTAAAAAATATATAATAAGCAAAAAATTTATTAATAGCATTTTTAATAAAAGCTTTATTATATAAAAAAGCGTTTTTTTATATAATTATTATATAAAAATTTAATAATAAATTTTTATTAATAGTTAATTTTGTAAACTTTTTATTTATATTTTTTATAATAATAATAATATTTCGTTTTAAATAATTTAGCTTATATTATATAATATTTTTTAAAATATTAAAATATATTATAATATTTTTAATAAAATAAAATTTAGTATATATAATAAATATATTATATATAATATATAAAAAGCGATTTTTGCTATCTAAAATTTACTACGTAGCTTATATAGTAGACGTAGATATAATAGGGTCGTTAATATCTATATTAATGCAAATTTTAGCGATTTTAGCTAACTTTGGCTATATAGGATACGTAAATGGGTTGTGGCATCGCTGTTTTAATATCGCCAATTTTGGTGTATTTTTTGTGTGCGGGCGAGCAAAGTGTCCTGAGGGTTTTGAAGTGTCCCGCAGTTTACACATCCACGAAGCGCAGCGGAGTGGGTTGTATGGCTTGGCACTACAACCCACTAGTAGATTTCTTGAGCAGGATTGCGCCCGCAATGCCCGCGTCGCTTGCCTCTTTTGGTGTGGCAACTTCGAGACTACTCGTACGATTAACGATAGAATAGGGGTATCAAACAGGTAGAGTAGATAATTCAACGATTTATGCAAATTTAGTACCTTGCGTGAGGGCCTCTGATATCCATGTCAGACGGGACGGCCGCTAGCCTTACTGCTGACTGAGATCCACCCAGATCGGGTGATCACAGGTCTAATAGCATTATGCTTCTCTATAGTAATAAACCTGCGTAACAAAGGTGATGCGCGATTATGAACAAAGTAGCAGAGAACCAGCCCAATGAGCGTGTTCGCGACGATGATCGCGCTTGATCAGGTTATTCTTCGGAATTGTGTCAAGCATGAGTGTTACTAATAATCTGTCAATAATAAGCAGCTGACGTGATCCGTGACAGGCATGTTGGACTGACACCATGCGCAGATTCAGCAAATACTCCAATTCTTGCCAGGAAGCAACCGGGATTATACATACAGGTTCCCCCCTGTACGGAGCTCCCTACCAAAACCTTGGCCTCACCGCTTTTCTAGGATGGTAGCAGGGATGATAACTAATAGTACTATCTTTATAGGGAAAAGATTTCACTAATTGCGCTATATTTTTAGCACTGTAAGCTTTAGATGATTTACTGCCGGCAGAAAAAGGGGAAAGGCGGTGAGGCCAAGGTTTTGGTAGGGAGATCCGTAATAATGTCACATTCCCCACAGCAGTTCTACCTCCGACAGCCCTAAATTATTATTTTCTACGATTGCCATAATAACGATAGAACATTAGAAATCGACGATAGTTCTATATTATTTTTGAGAAAATTGATATCTCGAGTTTGAAAAAAAAAGCAGATCTTTTTCGTATCGCAGGTCCTTACAAAACAGATTTTAATTCTAGACAGGCGGAACATATCCGCTGTAATTCCCCACTGCGGAAAGTGACATTATTACAGGGGGAACCTGTACAACGGTCACCAGATAGCTTCCCAAAAGACAATCCTCGCAGGAGACGTAACTTGCCTGTTGTCCAATCACATTCAGTGGATAATTATTTATTGGCGAAATTTTCAACGGGGGAAGGTGAGAGGTTATAGACTACTTTGCAGCTAGTACTAAGCAACGCCCCCCATTTTGGAGATCGAGAGGTAACGCCCAAAATCGGAGCTAAAGGTTTGGCAGCAAGATAGTAAGGTTTTGTTCTCCTTTTATTTTCTTCCCAGAACCAATAAGTAACAGCGAATGCTACTGCGTCCCTAGGAGTCTATTATTGGGGCTTTTGGCCACATGCAACATGGATATTATACTTGAAGTGGCACCCTGACTCTGTCTCCTTTTGAACTATCTTGTCTAAGTCATCAATGTCTTGCTCAAAAGCTGCACTTCCACGTTCTTTTGTGAGACGTGCCCATAGGAAGACCAAAGTCAAGATAATTTCAGTGAATCCTTCACGTGTACGAAGGTTTTTATCGGTGCTGGCTACGTCACTGGTAATGGAAGTAAGGCCTGCCGACTCCATCTGTGTGGGAAGGGTGTTGTCTGCGAACGAGAAACATTCCATGTCAGCAACTTAAGTCTGTCAGAAATGAGGGGAGAAGTAAAAACGATAATAGAGTGGAATTCACATTTCCCCGGGCCACTTTCCTGCCCGGGGAAATAATCGTATCGTTTTGTCAATATGATGCAATATTTGACTTACTAAATTGATGTTAGTATACCTGACAAAGGGTGAAAAAGTCGCTCGCGAGGGATGTTTCTATACTCACCACCCATGCTCCAATCGGCTTCCGAGAGAGGTCGTCATCTGACGAATCATCATTTCACCAACATCCTCTTTTTCATGTACATTGGCGCGTGGATTGATCCAACTTGCATTTGGAAAATTGCACTCCTCCCATTGAAGATATCCTCCAGGCTTCAGGAGTTGAACGAAATTCCGGACAACAAGGTCCCAATCGTCGGGCTCCATGGCTGCGACAAGCATCCGCGCGTGAACCAGATCATATTGTCCGTGCATATGCTCCGGGAAAGGTTGCTTCATGTCGTGTTGTCCTAGCGTTATATTGGCCGGAAGGACATCTTCAGGTGGGAAGAGGGCTGTGGATATATCAAAGCCTTCAAGCAACGCCTCGGGCGACAACGTTGGTTGAAGCTGAAACAGGAACCGAGCGGTACCGGTACCAATGTCTGCAATACGTGCGGCTGCGGGCAGGGCAATTGAAGGGTGAAGAACGTATCCAATGCACCTGTGAATATGAGAAAGAGCAAATTAAGAGGGGAAGGGGAGTTGACTAGACTTACTCTGTCATTAAATCACATTGTAGATTAAGTCTTTCGTTCAAGTGAGTGAGTTAACGACAGGCTATAGTTTCTTCCAGGTATCAAACTCTGTCTTACCTTTGGCCCTCCTTTGGGACTCGAGTCATGTGATCTGTGTATATATCCGACATCGTGAACTGAAGAGCACAGCGGGCTCGGATCGTGAATGATCTTGAGAGAGGGGAAAGGAGTTGAGAATTTCGATTTGCAGGATCGGTATCTGTTATATCAATGACCTGCGTAGGAACGAATATCACTAATATGTCAAGTGTATTTGATCTACGACTTCACGATCTCTGCATTTTGCCCCCTTCTCCCTGCAGCACACCCTGGCAACACTGCATGATCCTTGCGCAGCCACAGTGATCCTAATGGAACCCCACGAAACCTATTCCAGAATCCCTTATTCCATGTGCTGACGCCTGTGGCTGCGTCAATTTGCAGTTGAATCGGGGGCTGCGTAATAATAATTGGAGTAACCTTTCTTATAAACCAACATGCGCGCGCCATGACTTAGAGATGCTATACGGTTCCCTTACATCCCGTCCATGAGAGGTATTGTTGTCGGAGTCCTCCGTCAAGATGAGTGAGAATTTGGATACAACCCCGGCACTTGAGCCTCCTCCGGGAGTCACACCCAATTTCGTTAATCCACCTAGCATACACCACCTACAAATTGCTGTTGCCCTTGCGGCTCTTGTCGTCTCTGCGATCGCAGTCGCAGGCCGCACCTTTGCACGTGCAAAGCTTTTAAAGAAGTTCGATCTTAGTGATGGTCAGTATCCTCGATCCATCCAAGGCAGGCACAAGGGACTGATGTTGTTCTCGTGTATCAGTCGCTCTACTTTTATCGCTTGTATGCTTCCCTATGCTATAGTTGGAATCAGACGACATAGAACTGATTATGCGAAGGCGATATTTACCCCTTATGTTGCGCTTGCCATCATCACAGGGAGATATGGGCAGGGGAGTCACCAATGGAATGTGCCCCTGAGCAAGTTTTTCCAACTCCTGAAGGTATGTGCAGCGAATCCTCATGAACTTACGACGTAGTTTGACAAGAATCATTGACTGTTACGGTTGAGATAGATTGTGAACGTTCTAGAGATTCTCTATTCGCCCTTAGTATTCTGCGCGAAATACGCTGTCTTGCGTCAGATCGAAACAACCTTCTTCCAGCATCAGTACCGTAGCTGGAGTCACAAGGCGCTTGTATTTCTCATCTGGTCGAACTTCATCTTTTATGCAGCGTTTTTCTTCTCATTCATCTTTGCTTGCACGCCGCGCTCGAAGATATGGAATCCAGAAGAGCCTGGACGATGCATCGACAATCGAGCGGCACTGATCTCATCTAGTGTCATCAACATTGTATCTGACACTACTATTCTAATTCTCCCACTGGCCACTATCTGGAAGCTGCAAATGTCAATGAAGTCTAAGCTTCAGGTCGGTACGGTATTTGCAATTGGTGGACTGTGTGTGGCAGCTCCCTTCGTCGAATGCAAGAAACGAACTAAATCATGCCATTAGTGCCATCACCGCGGGAATCGTTCGTCTATATTATACAGTTCGTTTAACCGGCAGTCAAGATACGACATATGTGGTCGAGCCATTTGGTTATTGGTCGTAAGAACAGAATCATCCCAAATCAAAGAGCCCTCAGTGTTTAACCTGTCTTTATTGTCTTAGGGAGATAGAATATGCATCCGTCATTCTTGTTGCCTGCTTCCCGCTTCTGCCACTCCTATTCCGACATATAGCAAATGGAGGTCACAAAATTTTTTCCCGCAACACCAAAACGGACAACTCGTTATCCGCCTCCCAGCAAAACGATAACTTTGGTCAAAATAGCTTCACGAAGCTCAGACACGGCGGGATAAATGATCTGGAAAGTGTCCGGGGAATAGGAATGGTCAACACCAAGGCCCATTTCGTACATGATCAGTCGGGACCGATTGTACTATAGTTCTCTCGTACTAAATGAGATGGTTTATAAGTTTGACTACATGAGCAAATACTATATCAAAATTGCTCTTCATCGTTCAGACAGCCTGGGTTGCTCCAAGGGGTCTGCCGCCGATGCTTTCAACGACAGCGTTGCCCCTGTGGAATGACATCATTTTCTTCTGCTCCCACTCCCAGGCAGTTAAGGTGGTCTTCTCCCTCTCACCAAGGAGAGGGTTCATACTGGCGTCTCGATTAGGTCTTACGAAAAGACCAAGACTATACCGATCCACAGAGCCTTGAGTACCTGGCGCGTAAGTAACGCGATGAACGTTGCTGCGAAGTATTCCGCCTGTCCACTGAACCATGGCGTCACCGAGATTGACTATCAGGCAACCTGGAGTTGGCATTATGTATCGCCATGCGGTAGGATCGTCCGAACTTTTTCCCGGTGTAAGAATCTGGAGGCCGCCAAGGATATTGGCAAGTAACGTGATACTGCCAAAGTCAGTGTGATGGATCATGCTTGTTCTCATGTCTTGTTTCTCTTTAGTTGCAAAGTTTTTGATAAAACGCAGCACAGTGCCGGATACCTGATCAGGTGACTGGAGATCCGTGAAGATATTGCAAGGAAGACCAAGATGAGACGCTAGAACGGCGTTGATGATAGTCACTAATTCTTGTCCAAGATCAAAGAAGTCCTGAAGTAGTCCCAGGTGAGGATCGAATAGGGGCGGTAGTGGCTGGAGCGGCGCGACACCCTTAATGCCGTCGCGGCCAATGTTGTACCATTCGAAGCGGTCCGGTTCATTAGTCTCGGTTCTCGCTAGGCCCCGCGGTTTGAAGCTATTCTTTATTCAATAATTGTAAGGACTGGAGTGATATAGAAACTTGTGCTTACCCCAAGAAACTTCGTGGGATATCGTGCAAGTATTTTTGCTTTTCCTCTTCAGGCAGAGTAAGCAGTTGTCTACTGAGGCCGAAAAGCCGATCGATTGTATCTATCATTGTCCTCCCAGCTTCGTCGTCCCTTAGATCAAGTAGGAAAAATCCTAGCTCTTGACATGAATTGAGTAACCTATGGCCAGCTGCCTCATTACCAGACCGCAGGTCTGAAAGCGAGATCGTCTGTATGTCTGCCACAGGCACGTCTTCTGTCGGGAAGGGGGGAACACCTTCGAATTGTTTTCTTGAGGCCATCCTGATGCCTACTATGCCGATTTCTTGACTATACTGGAATCAAAGAAGACGGCGAGGTTGTCGACATCTGTGAGCAATAAAGTCGGATGCCTCGGCTAGAGGTTGTATGAGATATCGTGGAAGAAATCACGTTTCTAATCTACGCCCTTACATACATAAAGAGTCAATGGATCTTGGCCACCACCCAATTGAAAAGAAGTTCGCTCCTTCTTCAATTAGACGGCCCACTGACTTTAGGTGGCTCGCTGCTTTGCAGGTCCTGTATATTTGACGTGGCGAATCAGGATGTGACAAGGTGTTCCGGGGCATTGGCGCAGATGTCCTAGGGCTGCAACCTCGAGCTCTCATCCTATCTCACTGGACAACTCTAGCGAGTTAGGACCTGCTTTGCAGATTCGCCAACGTTTCAAAGGACACATATCCACGTATACAAGGTATTGGATGGAGGATTCAACCCTGCCAATCCTGATCTTTAGTGCTAGGCTTGATCAATAGTCCCTTGCTTTACTCAGCTATGTAGTACTCATTGCAACCAGCTACCTGCTAATTGAGTGCAGCATTATCAAGATGAATACTAGCTAGTGCTTTTCATACCTGGAATTCTTCTAAAGTTCCTCCTCTGATTTGGTTCCCCCACTGATAGCTACAGACCTGGCAACCCACTGTCGGTAGAAACTGTCCGGCAGTTAGGGGTTCAAGCGCTAGACTCAACGGCGGGAGGGGTAAACAGGGGGTGGGGCCTTTACCGGGCGGCCGGTCGGAAGCCAAGTTACCTATTTTACTTTATCAGAGTTTAGAGCTGGAAGTTGCAGGGGAGGTCCACGACAGGACCTGCCACTGACACTCCATATTACAGGTGATCTCATCATAGATTTCACAAATGCTAAGGCAGGAAGCTTCATCGTTGATGACATCGTCATTGCCTTCTCAGGAAGTGTCAATCACGAAGAAACGCACTGAGCCAATGAATGTACAGTAGATTTTAGTACTGTATCGAAGAACTATTGATTCAAGCCGCAAACACTTGATCTTACTCCCGTTCCATCCTACATACCTCTAAACGCCGCGTAACCGGCCCTTCCTGCAGCCACCGTGACAACGCACTCGCTTCATCCTTCACGACCGATATTTCATCCACTTGCAGTATCACATATTTAACATCAGGTCAATGAAAGACAATGTCAACCAATGGACAATACTCCTCAATGCAGGCCAAAGCTAGGGCTCGAGCGCAAGACCTCCTAGCCTACAGCCAGCGACAAGTCGACCGCGTCGTGAGCCCGCCGACGCGCCAGAGACTACTAGAGTCCATCACCGCTTTTGCAGCTAGACGGCCCATTTTGAGCGTGTGTTTTCTCCTCCCCTCACCTCGCCCCGTCGAACTTTATTATACTACAAACTACTTCCAACCCATGAAGCTGACAATCTGCTCTCACCACTGCCCAAACAGGTCCTAATAGCCACCCAACTATTCTTCTCCGCGGCGCCGATCCTCCTATTCCTCAGCTTCAGCCTAGCCACGCTCGCCTTCGCGCTCCTCAGCGCCGCCGCCTTCTCGCTCTTCTGGATCGGTGTCGCCCTCTTGTTCCTCGTCCCGACGCTCGCGGTCACCGGTTTCTTAGGACTCATCGCGTGGGTCTGGGTCCTTGCGGCGTACGTCGCCGGCCGTTGGGCTTATGACAGATTCTCACCCGCTGCCCGCGGGAAACAAGGCGGACCCATAGTCGACTTTCAGAAGAAGGAGAAGATGATGGCTGCGACCAATGGCAGTGGCGATGACGAGAATCACGTCTTAGCCAAGGACGAGAAACCCGAGCTCTGGGAGGATTAGGTTGCTCGCAGGGTCGCGAAGGCGGCATGGCGGGCACTTTTCCGCGTGGCAGTTGCCGAGGTGATTGAGTGATGCGGTCCTTTTCTGTCTGGCTCAGATGGGATGGCAATTGTATGCTTCAAGGCTGTACGATGAATGGGAGTTATGGGATCCGGTAGGCGGCGTGGGATAGCGATACCCCCTATGAAATTTGAAAGACACGGGCATACGGCGTCTAAGGCGACTTTTGGGCGCGGAGCAACCAATACTACGAGCTGTATAATATAATGGCGTGGTACCACATTCATGTTAATCAGGATGCAGGCAAGAACGGGAAGGCTTAAAGCACCTATATTACCAAACGTTCATAGCGTTTTTCATGCATCGAGAAACATTATGCCTGGCTTCTATGAAGTGGAGTCTACAGCACAGTCTATCACATTTCTAACCATCACAGATAGCATGCTAGAGGTCTACAAATCTTACATCTTACTTGCCACCCGAGAAAGATGCCACAGCCCATTTGCCGTTCCACGCCCATTTACGAGCACCGCTGTCGCCGCCACCGCCTTCCACCGCTCGAAGTTTCTCGTCCACGCCTGGCTCCAGCCCGACTACAACATCCGCCTTACACGTGCGCAGAGCGAGGATGTTGACCCCTGAGCCTGGCCCAAGTGGACCAATGGCTTCTGTGAAAGATGTCGTAGGATCCCAAGCAGCCTGTGATCATGTCAGCTTGTTTATTCCAATGGACAAGTATCTCATATCAAACTTACATCACCAACTAGCTTGCGGTAGTTCAGATCGCCCTTGAACACTACAAGCTCACTTGTCTTGAGGTCCTCATGCAATTCCTTATCTGAGGTCGGGAGTCTCCAAAAGCTGCCGCCGTGAGTCCAGAAACGATTCGGCCGGAGAATAAGCTGGCCCTCGGCATGGAATTGCGCCCATTCTTGGAACAGGAAGCTCAGCTCGGATGTCTCTTTCTCTGAAAGAGGAGCAGGCGTCTTGTCTTGCAACTTTTCATCCTCGGACGGTGTCTCGTAGAAAGCCTTGGGGCTGGCCAGAGCGCCAAGCAGGGCAGCGAAGTCTCCCGGTAAGACATCGGAGACGAACCACGGGATCGATTTGGGATGAAGAACAACAAGGGTCGCGAGGCCAGACGACAGCAAGTATCCTGCTAGGATAAGATCCACGTATAGTTCGAAACCAGCATTATCCAGAACGATATCCACTCGTCGTTCCTTCTTGCCTTCATGCTTGGCCTTTTGAAGAACCTCG
Organism: Xylariaceae sp. FL0255; assembly: GCA_022578795.1. Classification (NCBI taxonomy): domain Eukaryota; kingdom Fungi; phylum Ascomycota; class Sordariomycetes; order Xylariales; family Xylariaceae; species Xylariaceae sp. FL0255. The sequence goes on along the minus strand of MU388827.1, from coordinate 512,578 downwards.
TAGGCATCGCTCAAGTCGTTCACCAATATGTTTTTTTCGGAGGCTTTTCTTGCTTCGGAACCTTGCAGCTTTTGTATGTCATCGTATGTCAAAGTAGTGAGGAGAGACAGGTCGGTAGCGTTTCCCCAAAGACAAATTTCACACATCTCGGTAAACAACAGTTTCTGAGCTTCCTCGTGATCGCTTCCGGTCTTGTCCTTGTCGGCGGCCATCTGTGTGACAAGGTCTTTGTATCGTGCGGCCAGTTCAAGAACTGCGGGTCGAGATGACCGGAAAGTGTTGATCTTTTGGCGGGAAAAGACGTCGTAATTCTCCCAGTGTTCCGACAAGGCGAAAGATGTGCTGATGCGCCGGTACAGATAACACTCGCAATACAACCATGGCAGGTTGAACCAGGTCGGGTTTCCTAGCTTCTCCAGCTCTTCGTTGTACAAAGCGACGTCGGGAAATCCATCGTCGCGTATTGGTCTATAAGACCGTCAATTCATACAGGTTCTGTACCTGCGGTAACTTAGACACTCACGTCAACTGTCTGTCATGCTGTAGCTCATACTTGAGGCTGCCGAGCTCTGCTATTATCTTCTTTCCTTCCTCTCTCTTGGCTGCATCGTCGCATTGGGCAACTGATCGGTAGGTATCATCAATTGCGCCGGTCTGTGTGACGGATCAGTCTTTGCCTATGGAACGTCCGGCTCAAGATTTCAAGCTGACAATTATGACCGGCCATCTGTCACGAGCCGAAGAATAGGCAAAAGATGTTTTATCATCTGTCCGGTAAGGGGCTATAATGCAGATCAATGTCGCGCATTAGCATTAGCCCTAGTGAAGCTGTGGCAGCATCAGCCAACTCACGCGTTTTTGTGTCATGCTCCATCATAACAGCTTGTTTGGTGTGAACTGAGATTGAAAGACAGAAGTCGTGGGCCTTTGGCAGGTCTTTCAAAACACACACAAATCAAATTTCAAGAGGCAAGAGCTTTGACGAAAGAGAGAGGTTTTGAGTGTCAGGTTGATTTATCTGAAGCCAACGATATGGTGCAGTCAATAACTTTTCATGGAGGGGTAGCTTTCACGTTTTGGCCGCAAGAGGACGTCAGCGGGGTTATACCCGGCATTGCGATACCTTCACATCAAGCACAAAACTATATCTTTATAGCCAGAATATGAAAGTATATATGATTTGACCATCACTGTTATTACTTGTAGTATCACCTGGATAAAAACAATGATCATGTCATTTGTGTATAGTTATTTAGAAGCTTTGGCGTCTACGATGATCTATTTGCATTGAGTTGACACAGTGTCCAAAGCAACTCAAAAATCTGGAGGGTCACAGCCAACACCAATGTTAGTCTTGAGCCACAATTGTGATTTTTAAGTAGGCTCACCTGATACTTTCTAAGAACATAAGACTTTCGTTTCATTTTGAGAATATTACTCTACCCTCACTGCAATTAACATATGTCCAACTCCTTAAACATAATACGTTAGAATACTTGAGCCCGTGGGGACGTATTTCTCGACAGGGTTTTTTGGGGTCGGAAGGTGCCTGTCAATACCAGCAAATATACGGATCTATATGCCGCGATATCAATATTTTATATCTTTCGAACTCGACAGTTGTTACAAGACTTCATTTTCAATTATCAAACTGACAAAGATGAATTAGAGTCAATGATAGGTTTACTACGCCTCCACTTATCATTGCAGTGTGGGAAGGCATAACCATTACTAGGTAGGTACCTAGTCTTTAATTTAGATTTTGTCTCCAGGGTTTCATGTTGTCTTCCTCTTATCTTTCTAGTATGTTTGCAGCAAACCTATATGCTCACCTCAGGAACATAACTCAGGCAAAGTTCTATCACATATGATCATATATCACCAACAACATAGAAAGATAGCGTTATGACAGGACCAGGGGATTCAGGCATGACAAATGAATAAGTGGAATTTGCTGAGTGAAGTACAACAGTAGAGCTCGTTGTTTTTCTACCTAAAGAGAGAGTATTGCTTCCAAGACCGAAAAGAAATTTCGAGCATGTCTGGTCAAGTGATCAAACAATCAGAAATATCGCTTGCAATTTGGGACATCGTGGTGCTTCCAAGAGCCAGTTCAGCACCTAACGGAGGTACCCGGATTTGCAGCGGGTAGATTGGGTCTGGATTTCACAGGAGAAGGAATATTATCGGCTTGTCATTAGTAGGCCTCGGCATTGGCAGAGGAGACTGGCTGGTTGACTAAGAAATCCTTCTAGAAATCCTTCGAATAGCGCCTTGTCCAGGGTCCTCAGCCACTGGAAATTGACGTGTCAAGCATGTCTGCCTCATTATTTGGCGAAGATCAGTCATAAACATGACTGAATAGTAGTTTTAGGCAATCTAAGAGAACTTCATACTGTTCAGTCATGTGACTATGATAGACTCTGAGGATGCACTAAATCGCAGATGTGAGTATCTACATACTGGAGTACGCACGCAGCACGGTTACTCCTCCCCCAATATCTTCATGTCGCACAGTGTTTATCACTAGGCACCTAGTGAGTACGAGTATCCGTAGTGGCTTACAACTTACTCGGAATCCCTAGCATTAGCACACGCGTGTCAGAAGGCGTGGGTGGTGCTCTGAATCGATCTCGCCCACGTCCGCTTTTGGATTCGAAACGTCCGGTGCCAATACACGGCCATTCAGGTTGAAGAAGGCATATCAACGCTCAGTGATCTCATCGCCGACACACGTCTCGGCTGGTCTCGATTTACTATCATTGAAATCGGTAGCAAGGATACTGCTGATCCCGACGAAGATCTGGTACGACCCTGCATTTTGGTGCACGGTGGTGATGTGTGTTCAAAAACTGTGCTGGGTTTGCGTTTGTCGTCGTGGCCGCAGTAGGGGCACAAGTTCTCTTGCGGGCTTTCGGGCAGGGTGGAATCGACCGTTGTGGGGTTCTCAGGTCAGAAGCCCTGAAGGAAGCGCGCGCAGACCAAGATCAGGGTCCTTAGAATAGATCGGTAGCTAGGGTTGTTTGGGAGCCCATCGTCTCCTGTGTAGAGAGCGGACCAGAACAGCCTTATTGCGGTAGTGGGCTAGACACTTAAACTCACTGCGGCGCGGTATGTTCTTGCCCCGGCGGTACTGAGTACTGGTCTCGGTTTCCACCTCGAATACGCCTTCCGCAATGATGAACGGTCGCTATGTGATTGTGCTGGTCGAAGTCCCTAGCTGGCGGTAAGTAGTTAGTTAGTTCATATCCGGTCTAAAGGCGGGTAACGGTCTTGTAAAGTGGGAGAGCCCAGAAAACAAGGGATTAGGATGACGCAGAGAACATTTGGGACCTGTCAACGACCCCACGTGAACGAACATCTCGTTTAGAAGTTCCACGAAGACAATCCAGGCCGTATAACCTCTTCTCTTCGTCCCATTACAAGCAGACCGGCCTGACCACCAACACGGTGGGCTGCTGCAACAGACGGAGGCGACTGAGGCATGCGCATGGAGAACGTTGTAGCAAATCTCTGTGGGGACATCTTCGGGACCTGTTTACCTCCGCTTCACGGACTTCGGGTTTGCCTTCAACAGCCACATTGTCGTCGTCACTATCACCGTGTCGCTTGAGGTGATGGAGGATCACAACTTCGGCTGCGACATGACTCTATGCGAGAAGTACTTGTTTGTGCCGTACTACCCGTACAACAGGCGGATGGTCCACCCCAGCTATACTCAGAATACTGAGTTAAGCAAAGAGGCGAAAGAAGTAGGAAGGTGGTGTGGTGTTGGGTGGACTGGTGCATGATGCTTAATATTATAAATTATTGCTTATCTGAGAGAGATGATAATTGGGTGACCAAAGTCAAGGTTATAGCTCTGATTTGTCATTTCGAGATGATGGTGTACTTGATCTGGTCAACATAGGCCGACTCAAGAGTTCCAGGTTTCTTCGAGAACTCGCACGGGCAATCATAGCCGATAGCTAGGACGGAGTAAGCCGAACGCCATAGCGGTTCCGAATGGAACCGGCTTTTGAAAAAGCAGATTAAACTCGCAAGTTGGAGAGGTTGATCCAACCTCACGCGATCCTTGTCTTTTCTTTAGGCTCTGCCGGGGTCAGCCGGAGATGGGGACGTGTCAAGCGATGCGCCGAGCCACGCGTAACTACTTCATAGCCGTGTACTAAGCGTCCTTTGCAGCCCGCAGGACTTGGCACATTTCATATCCAGGAACACCCACGTTCCAAGCTTACCATGCAGCCGAGGTACAGCAACTGGCAATCAATACAAATCATATAATGGGCATTCATTCTGCAAAGACCTTTCATTAATCTCGTTCCGGGTTTGCCAAGGTGCTGCCAAGGAGCTGCAGCTTCCATAATACACAAGCCACATCTACCAAGAATCTTGAGGCTTTTCAACAGTGTGCATTTATCTATTAGATATTTATCTGTTGTCAACACTTGAAATCATGTAACTGATGTTGTCCAAGGCATTTTCAGCCAAAATGTCAGCGGTCCGCACTATTACAATATCGTGGAGTCAAACATCGTGATGAGGAATACTTACTAAAGGATAGTACCTCGTGCATATTCCCCTGTCCGGGGCCGTTCAGCCTCTCCCTGGAGCTTACCTAATACCTATAATTCCGTGTAGGGCTCAGATTGGATCGCCCCCCCAGCTGAGCGCTAGACAGGGCGAAATCGCGCAAGCCCCGGAGCTTCGCGGCGGCGCGGATTGTTCCCTTATTACTAATGAGTCAGGCGACTCTTTTGGCGCACCTCAAGACAAAATGGGAAGGGGAAATCCGGACGCAACATATCTACTGGTCAGAAGAGCATCTGCAACCTAAATCAACTATGCGTCTGCGCGCATACACTTGGCAAAAGATCAGGTAAGCAGATTCGAGCGCCCTTGTGAACGGCCAGAGTACTATCGATTATTCTTTGCACACCCCACTCTACTGCAATTTCTAGGTATAAGTTGCCCTCGCTGTGAAGCCTTCAAGAAAAATCGTAAAAATAAAAGAACAGCAATATTATACGTATCTAGGCTTGAATATATTATTTAACTAGTTTTTAATTGAATTGTTGTATCGTAGCGGTTATTGTAGTTATAGCAGTAAGGTAATGCTGATGATAGTGATTGCAGGGATGCAATGTTTTTTCGATAGTACTCTGAACGGCCTTGTAATCATAGCAAATGTACTATCGAGCTCATAGTAGACGCGCCCGATTTAGTTGCAACTACTTTAACTTTAAAATGAACCATTCTATAGGGTTCTTAGCAGGTAGGGCAGACGTGGTACTTCAAAACAAAATACGATTATGGTTTTGTGTTGAATTAAAGGCACAGGCACAATTCGTTTAGAATGTATGGAACATGCTTAGACTTTTTCTATGGGCACACGTCGTGTAACAGTCAGTATGGGGCTATCCCCGTAATGTTGTCTAGGCAAGAAGAGGCTAGCGCAAACCATTCGCAAATACTGAATTTGCGGAGGCCGGACGCCGGGCGCCGGGTCCGAAGGGCTGTGGCCAGGGGTAGGAAAAAGACCCTTTCCCACCTTACCCAAACCTTGCATCAAGCTCGCGACGTTGGGATCACACTGTTACAGGTAGATATCTTTTCGCAGCTGGCGAAGTAGATGTCAATAAGAGAGAATATCAAGTTATTATGCACCCTTGAACAATTCATTCAGAGTATCTCCATCTATAGATCCTTTCGCATCAACGGTTTACCTAAGCGGGTCGCAGCAGCAAATTTCGTGATGATCTATTTATATCTGGTGGCGCTGATCCCTGCACTTCAAATTTCCACATGGCGAATGTGCATGGCGATTATTCAAGCGAAGGAACCGTTACTTCGAGCCTTGGGCTGTTTACTTACTCTTTACAGTCAGCATCAGGAGCTATCGAGGGATCGCTATGGAGTGTGAAGTTTGTATAATAAGGAGTCGCCAAACTCACGTTTATCGTCCATCTTCTCTCACCTCACTCCTCACTCTCTAACTCAGACTCTCAACCTTTCGACCTCGACGTGACAGTCTTTCTATCGCCAACATGAAGGCCACTACTGCATTCGCTACCCTGGTCAGCGCGGCTGCCGCTGCCTCGTGCGTCAGCACCACACCCCCAGTCACTGGTCCCAAGACCTACCCCACCACCGTCGTGGGTGGCGTCGAGGTCATCAACACCCCTCTCGTCCAGGAGGCCCGGGCTCTGGTCAAGAAGATCTTCCCCAACTACCTCTACAAGCACGTTATGCGATGCTGGTTGTTCGGTGCCTCTCAGATCCAGACCAACGCCACCCTCCGCTCCATGGTCGATGTTGAGGCTCACGCCATGGCTACCATTCTCCACGACATGGGTTGGGATCGTAAGTACTCAAGGAATCTCCTAAAGGTATCTTCACGTGAATCTAACGATTTGAATAGAAACCCCCGGCAACCCTTACGTCACTCCTGACAACCGTTTCGAGGTTGACGGCCTCAACGGTGCTGCCAACATCATCAAGGCCAGCCCTAACGGCAAGGACTTCGACTGGTGGCGTCTGGAGCAGGTCATGAACGGTATCCGTCTCCACGGAAACTTCTACCTCCAGGTCTCTACCCCCCCGACCGTCCAGCTCATCGTCAACTCCATCCAGCTTGACAACCCCTTTGTCACCTACCCCATCGCCAATGAGACCCTCAAGGCCATCTTCACTGAGTTCCCCGATACCGACATCGCTGCCGGCGCTAACCAGACCTTCACCTGGTTGGCTGAGACCAAGCCTCTCTACACCTACGGCACTATCGAGGAGCAGTTCGGTATTGAGTACGTTCCTGGCTACAGCCCCGTTGGCCACCGTGCTTATGACTTCATTGTCAACGCTATCGAGACCAACTACTCTCACTGGGCCATCTACGCCGAATAAATGGCTGCAGTCCATTTGTAAATAGCATGTGCTCCTCTGATACTGATACCTCTTACACGCATACCTTTTCTTGTATATAGTTTCTGCTTTCTGGCGTATATATAGAAATATGTCTGGAAAGTTATAGAATAGCGGGAAAGTAATCCATAGACTGACAACGCTATACAACATTGATTGCCTAAAAATGCTTGATTGCAATCGTGATGCTGAATTTTTTTTTTTTTTTTTTCTCCTCTCTTTGTGAACTGTTGCGGTAACTATCTCGCCTGAACTATAACTATCAATTTGTCTCTCATGGACACATTAAACTCATCCTGGCAGAAGACTGAACTCAGAAATCTGAGGGCAGAAGTGAGTAGGATTGGCCGTGGCTTCGCTTCGAGACAAAGCCCGATTGAAAGAAGATTGCTCGCCGATATAATCCCAGAGCAATAAATTGTCGCTGAGCTATTACTCCCCTCGCTTATTCTCAATATCCATGTATCCTTGTTTGTATGACCGCAGCAGTATTGAGAGATGCGATGACAATCACATTTGCCGGGAAGGGGTGAGGTTGCTGTGAACACAGGCGCAAGTAATTTATACACTGGACACATGTCATGAGTCGGCATGGCACTAGGCCAATACTTAGCTCGAATCTAACTATCACCACCAAGTAACTATTTGGGCGGACTCAATGCTAGGCCGAGGCAAGCCTCGAGGCTACATAAAGTGTAACTATTATGGCTACATAAGGAGTAGAGTCTTCCCCCTGAATATGGGCGAAAGAGGGGAGCCTAAGAATCATTGAGTCTCTATTGCGACCTATCACTCTAGCACCCATCACCTTCACAACACATGAACTCCTTAGTATTGTGGTTCCTTCTGCGGCAGTTCTGATCACGTGAGAGGTGTTATGCACCGAGATCCTGCATCCGATTGAATAAGAGAGTGAGAAAGTTTGGAAAGTGTGATATAACGGATATAGAATAGATATCTCTTGATTCCGAGGTTCCCATCAAGCCAAGATTCCGGGGCACATCCCTAGTCAACCTTAAAAAATGCTAAACCGTATCCTACACTCCTTCAGAGTAGCTCTCGGCTTGAATAGCGTACTGGACCCTATGAAATTCTGTTCGGAAGCGCAATCATCTCTTCTATCCTTTGATACGTCACCGCCAGAAAGAAGGCTGGAATTTCTGATGGATCTGGCGTGGTTCTCCTACGAGATGGCTCCCACACACCAAAGAAACTCTTCGCCTGGCGTATACAATTTGGTTGCTTTATCATTGGACAGAGCCTTAGTAAGTTTTGGATCGAAGCGGTGGCCATTTTAGGGCCGGCCTGCTGTTCTGATGAGACCCGGCATGGCCAGAGAACCGCACCACCAAATTCAGTCTGCAAACAGTTGATATTTGGCTTTTGAGCCCATTGAGGGCTAAAGCCATGACTTTAGTAAAGTCGTCGTTGCAATTCTTGTTAGTCTAAGTATAGAGAGGCCTTAGTCAAAGACACAGCCAAAAGAGCTGGGTTGGTGTACGGAATGTGAAACCGAGGTTCGGCAAGTTTGAGTTGCGAGTAGTCACGGTCGCTAAAGCGTACGGCACTGCCACAACACCACAACTTGCTATATGGAGTTGGTGTAGGTCGTCGTATTGAGTTAATACCGTTCCATATTCCATATTATTGTTAAATCCTCCGTTAGTTCCGATGCAGTCCCGTGAGCTTATAGTAATTCCTACGCAGCTATGAGTCTTGCTATAGGGAGAAAGATAATTAGGGCTAATAGAAATGAATAAGATATATGGCAGAGAGAGACGCTATTAAAGGAGTAGAGGGGGTATATAGAGATGAAGATAGTGAAGACGGGAATATGGAGGAGGAGGAGGGAAGCAATGATTTTCAAAGAATGAGATCTGAGATTCTATGTTTTTTTGTTATTTTTTGCCTCTCAATCCATTAATGTCCTAGAGCAAATATGATATAACGGACATCACCGAAGTCGTGTGTCGGAAGCTACAGTATTCAATAACTAATACCTATACTCCAACATTGAGATGCATGTGACTCGAGCAAGTACCCTTCATTACATGTCTTTTAGGCCATGCCTTGGAGATTTTGGAGAACCCATGATGTCCAATGATTACTGGAAAGGGGTCAGATAATCTTTGTTCAAGGCAGGCCGGCTCATTTGATGCTAAAGAGTGAGTATTATTCAGCGGATGCAAGGGGGAATGAAAAAAGTTTGATTTACTCGTATAAACGCTGCATGGAAAAGGGAGAAGACTTCTGTCTATCCACATATGAAATCCAGACCCAAAGGCATCAATACACCAATCTTACCATACAGCGTAGTCATCTCCGTATTGACCAATATGAATCTTCTAAGTGGCGCTTACGATCTGTATCAGTCAGTTACACAGGCAACGGGACGAGTGTGGTTATTATGAAACTGCTCGCATGTCTCAATAGATTATGTCTCGGAACGCATACGCGCCGCAGGGCCAGCTGCACAGATACGGAGTGACTCGCATTAGTGTCTTGTTGCATAGTGGCTATGTGATATTAAAGAGCATCCATTACTCCCTTTGTCCGTACTTACAACAGGCGTTGCAGAGTTGCCAACGCACACAGTTATTTCCAAAGTGAAGATTACACGTGCAGCTGTCTTTAAATTTGGGTAGGCAAGGGCCAGAAGCCAATTATTTTTGTAGTGATGATCCTCGTTCACGGGTCGCGTTCACTCTTCTTGGAGACGTTTCTATAACCGTATATGAAGCGCCAGCGAGTGTATCCTGTTTTCCAACCACACGCCAAGATCGTGACCTGGAGCTCGATCTTATTCGAGGCTATATCTACATCCAAAATTCACTCCAACCTCCTATTGTAGGTAATATCGAAGTTGAATTATTACACAAATCCAGGCATGTGATATTCAACTCCCAACACTTATTGTTACCCGGTTGTTTTGAACGCCTTTGGAACCTAAGATTGGATGAGGTAAAGCTACACAGCAATTCAATCTAAAATTAATCATGCGGTTTTGAAACGCCAGATCTGCACACGTGTCAAGTCATCCCAAGCCAGCATAAAGCAGTTATGAAGGTCGGTGTTAAACGGCGCCTTCACATGTAAAGGAGGGCCGAAGATCTGTCCTGCCTCAATACAACGCGCCTCGCCTCGGCTCACATAGCCGTAATCGACAATGCATCCAGCTGAAAGCATGATTGCTGCATGCTCCCAAGCAACAATAGTTTGCAGACAAGTCTCCACATATATACCGGAACACTTCTAGAAAGTCTGCAGCCAACCATTCGCACGGCCGTTACAACGGTCATTAGCAGGAAAACCTAAGAAAACTGGAGCATTTTGTACTCGGCCGAACAACATCGGAATAGGCTCCAAAGGGCTGGAACACTCACATTTCGCATATTGTACTGTGCTTCGCCCGTTCAATCCAGGTCGTACCTACTCCGTGCCGTACAAGAGCGGAGGCTAGATGGCCGGAGGACCCGTCATATTCACATGAGCATCGTGAGTTCTTAAACCATTGTCGCCTATTGTATTTGTCTCTCACTCGTGGATAAGATTGAAACCCCAACCATCGACTCTATAGGGGAAAAGTAGTTTGAGACCACAGTGCTCGAGCTTTCCCTTGTGACACACCAGGACCTTTGCCACTGTTAACATGAAGTTGCCGACTTGTGACCAGTCGCCTGGAATATCACAAGCAATAATGCTGCGATTTGGAGTGATCAATGCAACACCCTCGGCACATATGACGATATTTGGACAAGGGTCTGGACCAGTAGACGGTCCAATCATACAACTGCTGCGCCACAACAGCATTTCCCGGGGTTTGGGCTTTCGTGTCTGGTTTGCGGGAATGCTCCAGGCAAATTTCGGCTGCTTCCCCTTCTATTCCAAGCCATTGTGCCCTCTTATACCTCATATGAGATCGAGGACCCTTGGTCTCCATAATCGTCATACGATGGCTGATCAAAAGCGAGGGTCCACCCGCATTAACAGGTAAACAGGTAATCACCGATCCCCGGATTTTCCCCAGATCACCTCGAGCGCCCTACTTCGTAGTCGCTTCTAGACCTCGATTCCGAATGGGAGTTTCTTACTTCAACATCTATTTATAGTAAGCGGTGGCTGTATACTGTTCATTTTGTAACAATGTCAATCTGAATTGTCGAATTCTTTTTTTCTTCTCTCCTTCTTTTTCGGTAAATAACTTGTTGTGATCTGTCAAGTGGCGCTCAGTCATGGATGTATTGAGCAAGGGTATCGAAACTCGGCATTTCCAACGCGACACATGCAAGGTACGGGCAGCTAGAGGCATATCTAGCATGTACTTCCCCAGGCTAGGTGATAGTGGAGAAGACTGTGCCCTCCTTTTCGGACTCTTCCCGGCCAGTCCATTCCGAATGACCTGCTTGTAATATTACGCGCTTTGCTGCCTTTGGTAGTCGATAATCTCCGCCAAGGACGTTTTCAATTCATTACGACGATAAAATGTTTGTTGGGAATTGCACAACTTCTATGCTCCGTAATTGGTACAGGATTAGACGCGGCTTCCTCTCCAGGTTCAATTAGCGATCGCCCGGACTAAGATCGAGACTATGTATCCTTCACTGTGGGAGTGCAACGCCTGCGAGACAAGACTCAAGATGCCAATTATACCTCGTAGACAATCTAGGTGGTGTTCCAAGTTCTCGTTGCTTTACTTGTTGATTCAAGGAACCGTTGATATGCCACTTTCTATTCGCTCAGAGGGTAAAGAGACACGGAGAAGGTGTCGGTGTTTCTCAGAGTTGACTGGACGTTGAGGGGTGCCACTCACTAGCACATCGATCATTCCTGTACGTAATGGATGACAAGCCGCCGGGCAGTGTTTCTATGCACGCAAGAGCATGTGAGTGGCTTTACGTCTGGGGAGGCAACCTTCACTTCCTCCGTACACGAGATTGGAAGATGATCCGGGGCAGTTAGCCAGGGGTTCCCGGATTCTCTACTGGCGGCGACGTAACGTGCATGCTGCCCGGGAGTGGCTTGCATAGGTGCAGGCGATATATCTCTTCCTGAAATCGCCCTTGCAGCTAACCGCATAGTCGATCATCATTGAAGGAAACATGAGAGTATGTGGGCATGAGCTGTCTTCACATGGCCCAGACTCTGGGATGAAGACGGCACATATATAAATCACCACCTATTCCCACTCACACCTATGCTTTTGCTCTTCCGAATCAAACAAATCACGCTCGCTTTTGGGATTCAGTATCACGGTGCTCTTTGGTTAACACAAGTTATTCCATTCGTTCTTGTAGCAACAACAACAACTTGAAAACCCTAAACGGATATTTATATTCCTCCCCTCCACCAACTAACCAGCCGTCAAGATGAAGTACACTGTCGCCGCCTTGGCCTTTGCTGCCGTTGCCTCTGCCCAGTCTCTCTCTGACATCCCGTCATGCGCTATCCCCTGCATTGACGCCGCTGTGTCCTCGTCTACCTCGTGCTCTCAGACTGACTACGTCTGCATCTGTTAGTACTTAAGCTCCCTTCTTTTATAAGCTAGGAAGAACTAGTATCGCGAATTCAAGTATCGACTAACACGATAGAAATAGGTGACAACGAGACCACCCTCACCGGGGCCTCTACCAGCTGCGTCATCTCCAAATGTGGTGCCAGCGAGGCCGTGAGCACCGTCCTCCCTGCCGTCCAGGCCTTCTGCTCGGCAGTCCTGAGCTCGGCCTCGGCCTCACCCACTTCTACCTCTGCCCCGGCCACGTCAACCTCGACCGCGGCTCCTACCACCACCGCCTCATCTACCGCCGTGGTCTCCAGCTCCAGCAGCGCTGCTCCCACTTCCACTTCCGCCGCTGTCACCAGCACTGCTGCCAGCTCCAGTGCCGGTTATTCTACCAGCTCCCCCAGCAGCACGCTCGTTCCCAGCAGCTACCCAGCTAGCAGCTATCCCGTCCCCAGCTCGTCAACTCCCAGCAACGCCACTAGCACCCCGGTCGCGACCTCTACCCCGGTCCCCACCGCCGGTGCCGCTGTTGCCGGTTCCGTTGGCGGCATCGCTATGCTCCTGCTCGGCGCTGTCGCTGCTTTCTAAGCGAGCATCAGTGATGTCTTCTCATTATGTGTCCACGGAGCGTCTGCGGGACTTGGTTTGGTTATTGTAATGGATATGAAAGGGTGGTAAAGGAGAGGATGTCAATCGATCGGGGTTTGTATATTAGGATAGCTCGATCTAAGCACTGTATTTACCCCCCAGACTCCTGCAAACTTGTCTTAGTGTGGTATGACGCGCCTTCATAGTACTTATGTGAGTTCATGCATAACACTTGGTGAAATGGAAATTATGCTCCATCTTATGAACAGTAGCTACAATCAATAGCTGCAAGCATGTCTCATTGAAAGCATCCGTTCATGATATAGGCAACATGAAGAACAGAGCTACCATCCGAGGCTTGTGCGACACAAGGAATCGCAGTGAAAGATGCAGGAAAAGAGTAGAGCGAAGGAAAGACAGATAGACAGTACTGCCCTCTCGCCCCAGCAAGCAGCGACTGCCCCATTGCAAGACATATATCAATCTCTTGACTTACCCCTATCTGGTAGCAACCGCTTCAAGGGAGAAGAAAGACTGGCCCCTTAGAAAAGGGGGTGTTGAATACAAACACTTGTTTACACACACATGGTTTGCATACAGGCAGAGGTCGATGGGCACAGAACAGAGAGAATAGAACCAAAACCAGTCACATCACAGGGCTATGTTCCACAACTCACCCACCTTCTATTTATCCGAATACATACTTATCCTTTCTCGCCCTCTATTACACACATACCATTCCACATACACACAACCTCTCCCACTCTTTGTCTCTGTCTTCCATCCGCACGACCCCAGCGGCCCGATGCCTTGTGTGTGCCACCGCGATACGGCAGGCTCAGGAGACCGAGTAAGCGCATGATCTATGTCTCTGTGTGCCTGTTTTGTTTCTGTGTCGTTACCCCTTTCCGTTGAGCCTCCTCTGCTACTCGCCTTTTCCAGGATATATCGTACAACAAGTAGTTTGAAACGCTTACAATCACATACTCCGACCTGTTTTGAAAGGCGCCGAGACTCTTTTATGGGCATAGAAGGGACTTTTATAGTCAGAACTCAGTCTCTTATCTCGCTAATTGAATCTACATAGTGCCTAGGTCAAAGCATATACCTGTCCAGATCGTTTATGTCACCTCGATGAAAGTTCGGAAGCTACCTAATGAGTTCTCTACAACAATAACGTGAGAGACATAAGAAAAGGGGAAGGGGGGATGACGAAAGATGAACAGATCGAACCCGATCTCCCACATCACCTCCTCGCATCCTTGTAGGACGAGAAACCCCTGTCAGCGGCAAAGGACAATCCAGCAGATGGACAAGAGAAAGCGAGAATGTCTCTTACTGACCCGCTCTTGTAAGCTAGTTCCCTGCAGACAACCGTGTTTGGTTTAGAGCGGGAACGTGCTTGATCGCGGAAACACGTCTTGATGCCGGACCCATTCCTGTCACTCTTTGCTTGCTTGACTACTTGTGCACATGTATGAGCTTGTCTAGGTTATTGCCTGCCTTAACCTGCCTTTTCAACCGAAGCCGGGATGTGTGCAGCATCAACAAATTCTTCTCATCCGTCGGCACGAAGCAGTGAAAGTCTTAGATCTTTCGGGAGCGCATAAGTGTACGGAAAGGAGAATGTGTTACGCACCAACATTAGGTTGCTCGGTCAATGTAATACGCATGCTACGATCTGCTGAGCGATAGCCTTTGTTCCGCTCTTCTCGTGGCCGGGGCTACGGATTATATGACCTGTCAGATGAAACGTACCATGGCGAGTCAGTGGCTGATAGCCCTGACCCGAGACTAAGGTTCAGGGCGTTTTGTTCTCCAGCCGCAACGGGACCGACAATGGGGCTTCCACGTGCTTTGTGCGGATGAATATAAGCCTTAGAGGGGAAAAAGGTTGGAGGCGCTTGTCAATCTAACGCCATGTCTCTATCTAACCTAAAAGCGGAAGCAAGCCCGTGAGATTCCCGCCGAGAAACATAGGTTCGTTGCCCCCGACCGGCATGACAATTTCTTCCATGTCACCGTCAGCTGTAAGGTATCACCGGTTCGTAAGCTTTCCGGTATCACATAGCGATAATACCAAGGCGAACATCGAGTCGGGCCATTTCTTTCTCTTACTCCTTGAGTCGTTGCTCATAAGCATATGATCCCAGGCGTCTCTTCGCCGTTACCTCAGGGACTGGTTATGTGAGGCAAGACAGTTGCACGGCCGACGGCGGAGCATTCGGCCAGATAGGAAAACTCGGCGGGTAATCTTCCAGCCCGCTGACATGACGGGCGAGCCCCTTCAGAAGCCCTCGCACATGCATTGCGAATAGCTGCGGCCGCGCGAGCCATGAATGATAATGGGCAGCTCTCCCATCCTCTCCGGCCGAGAGCTTCGGGCTCCAGTGTCGCAAGTGCGATATTGAGGCTTCTCACCATCAGGTCATGTTTGCAATAGGCTCAAAGCCACGACCGAACCACGAGCGTTGGTCGGATGTTTGTATTCGGGCATAAATGACCCAGCTGCTTGCGCCTTATCGACCAGAACCTTCCGATGTCTCACTTAGATGTCTTACTTAGTAACCTGCAAACCGTTCCGCCACGAGCCTCTTACGATGGCGTCGATGCCGCCACGTGTCGGCCACGCCTCTGGGTGCGAGCTGCTGGGTTGAATTCGACGGACGTCTCTGTTGGACAGCCGCTGCAGGCGATGGCTGGAAACAAATTAACCTTGTGTGTGTTCCCTTAAACGTCAGCAATGTTGTATCGTGAAGGCGTGATGATATGCAATGCTTAGGAGTTTTCTGCTCATTATCCTAGCCCTCGTCTGACAATGACTTTAAGGAGGTTTTGGTGTTTCCCAAGATCAACACACAAGGCCGCTGGAGCTCCCAAGCGTACAGACTCAGGCCGCCACGAATCGGCGATGGGACCTAGGCCAGAGGCATCGTCGTTGTATAAGTAGTCTGTGGGGATAACACTACTCATGTCAGTCCAGGGTCGAACGAGAATTGTACTGCGTCGGCAGCAAAGGCTTGACAGAACTCCTTTTCAGAGAAATTGTGCGGGGTTAGCACTTACTAGAGGCTGCTCCTTAGCTTTCATCAAAACCCAATTCTTCAAGCATCAGGCAGGACCTTCCGATGAAGTGATCTAGGCGAGAGATCAATCCAGTCCATACTGAAGTCCTCTGTTGGAATCCCGACCAGGACAGAACACCCTCGGTCTAAATCCACCCTCAGGAGACATCGATACAACCCACACATATCCCAGCGTTACAAGGTCAGGATTGCGCGAGAGTGCCAATGTGCCTTTACTACTACCTTCACTTCCACCACATCCCTCCCTGCGAACGGGAGGTCGAGTATACAATAGCGTACCAGTTCTGCAAGCATGCAACTACTGGGGAAGAACTCAATCCTCAACACCATGAAGGAAGGGGGGAGGCAGTCACGTACCCTTGTGCGGACTTGCAACCGGCACCTGGAACCGACTCAATCTATACGACGGACTCGGACCCGTGTGCATCGCGCGAGACGTGCCACAGCTTGCAGCATTGCACCACCGGCGGCTGCAGACTCGAGGATCTGGGTGGCCGTTGGGTGTGTTGTAGGTGCAACCGTGGAGGGAACACGTTCCGCTGGTGTATGCATCCCCGTCGGAGGGTGCCGGATGCGCTTTGCTATCATCAAGTCTGCTGGGACTGCCGTCCGGATATCTAGCTGGGTGTTTGAGCTCGAGAGAAGCCACGACTGAATGAAGATGAAACAGCTGGAGGACAAAGCAAAGGCTAGAGAAGGAAAGAGGTGTATGGAGGAAGGAGAAGGAGTTGTTCCTTCTATGCCGCGGCTCAAAAGGAAACGAGACGGAAAAGGGTGAAATCAAAGCGAGATGAATATAACTGTAAGTTCTGGGGTACGTTGTCGATTAAAGGATGTGAAGTAAGATGCGCAGTTTCAAGTTTCTAATGTAACTTAACACAACTTTTTTACATCCGGCTGTAGTAGATGATATCTCGGAAGACATGTTTCTGCAATTGTCATTGAAAGGAAGGGTGTTTGGCATCAAAAGGGATGCCTGCGAGTCAAGCCACAATAATAAGTCAATGCAACAGTTTTGTTCGAAACATTGCTGAAAGTGATTGCATCATCACAACTCACGCCGCTGTAGCCTTACCGACCGCCCCCATGCGGGAGGATCCAAAAGCTGAAGAATAGATTTTTCTTTACAATGGTGCTGAAATAGACTCAAGGAAATGGGTGTGTATGTAGGAGCTTCATCCTAGGTTCAGCTCTGAGCATGGTTGGCTTGTAGTCATCATGTGCTTACTTCCCGTTAACGATCATGACATTTTCGACCCGACTTCCGGCAACCCCCAGGGGTGGTCGACGACATTCGAAAGAACCCAGAAACTCGTATCGACTTACAAAGAGGCCCTCATTTCGGATGCAACCACACGCATCTGCCCGTTATGCATAGTTTTCGGGTGGTTAAGAATCATTCCGATCTCTTCGCAGCGTGGCCGTTGAGACGATCGTGCGAGACTACGGCAACTCTTCTCAAGAAAACCCACAGCTGGATATGGGAAAGATAACCTCAATATTCAGGAAATCATATCGAGCCCATGATGCTTTATGGATGCCTTCGCTCTTTCGACGATGGAATGCATCTTCTCCTCAACGTCTTGCAGCCTCCATAGTGAGATCATTATTACGCGTTAGGGATACACGAGAGATCTACGTTCCCACTTTTATGTCCGTACAGAAAGGATGCCAACGGAGACAATCCTCAGTATAGTAAGATGCACGCATTTCATCAGCCGAGGCAATACCGGACTGCCCCTATCTCAGGCGCCAAGTGTCACGGGGGATACGGAATATGCAAACAATGCATTCAACCCTCCTTGCCTTGACCGACTCCAACGGTGTATGTGGTGCATATTGGTCAGTCTTTGACTGAGGGGTCTATTGAAGAACTAGGGTCCAATTTGAATTACGGTCGGTGTGATGCAAAGAGTGGGAGGTGAAAGGCTGGTATACTCCCGTGGGTTGCAGACGGGGTCAGCATCCTTCGATACAAGGTAGTTGATTCGTCCTGAGCAATCGGACCCTATCATGATCATTGCCACGCACGCATATCGTTGTGATCGTGTATGTTGTGAGACACAGGAGGCTGCCACTGAACTCTCGTGGCTTTCCCGAGTCGAACGAGGTCGACAGATTTCAAATTATCTGAGAAAAGCGATCGGGTTGTCCTCGTCTATATTGACTTTTGGTTTCAAGTTTCTCACGTTGAACCATGAGAAAACTACCGATACTTCCGGCTCGATGAGCCGAGTCTCGTACTTCAAAGGATCAACTCATATGCGATCTTGCCGAGATCTGATCGTGGCGGGTGTCTGCATTCATAGGGTACGAACAGGGGGCAATCTTAGATCACCGGTTGCCACCTTCCGGAATCTCTAGGATATAATTTGCCTCATTGGGACCCGGCAAGCTCTTGCGTGTAGAGAGATGGTTGGCTGCGGAATCCGGAATCACACAGGAACGCAGCTTATTCTTAATAGAAGATAAAAACCCTGTGGTGCAAGTATTAGAGTAATATCAGTAATCAAGAGCTTGCTGCAATGTTCCGAAAGGAGAGGGTATATACCAACAAAATAAGACCAGTGTCATGAAGAAGAAAAGTTGAGATGACTATATTGGCAGGTGGGTGGAGGATAAAAAAAAAAGAAAGAGACCGGGATACGATATCTCACCCCAACGAGGGGACTCCAGCTACCGGGTTTTTGGGGCGGACAGATCGACCTAACCTTGGAATGAGATCCCGTGCATCGTTACAAGGCGGGAATGACACACCTAATGTAAGATCGAAAGGGAGCCGCAGTTTCGGCAAGCCTGTGCATCCTACGCGAAGAAAAAAGCAACGTGCAAAAGTACTTGTCGGTGTGTAGCTGAAAAATATTATTGGGTCGCGAGGGATTGAGCCTCCCTACATAATGAGATAGCCTGGTATAAACTCTACTGTGAAGATCGAGACAGGATAGTCTACCAGGGTTTGCCCTAGGATCAGGGAAGTTTTCGATTCCTAGTTGCTGGTCTCACATGTAGTAACTACCTCCACAGATTTGGACCTGGTTCTAGGGCGGCTGGCCTGTGTTGCGACGGCCACCAAATCCTGGACTCAAGCCATGATTATGAATCATGAAGCAGGCTGTGGTCTGCATGACGCGAGGGCATTGGATTTAAATCGACGGGCGAGGGTAGACGGATCGAGCGAGGCGGTATATAAGAGCTAACAATAAGTACGCGAAGCTGTCCCGTCAAGCCTTGCTGGTAGACCATCATTCTTTGCATAGAACAGACGATAAATAGATCACCATGTGCCACGGACATCCTCATTATCATCCTTGCTCTCACACATCTGTGAAGTGGCTGTACTGCCCGGAAGCCATCTTCGACTTATCGACCGGTTACGAGACCCCTTGCGGTAATCCCATATATTCAACAGCCCAACCTGTCAACGCAGACTGCCCTCTTCAGAATTGCAATTACAAATCGCTCAAGGGTAGTTGGAATTGCTGTATGTGTGGCAAGGGTCCCAATACACAAGGCTGGTGCTCCGCGTTGCGACGAACTGTGGAGTGGAATCCATTGACCAGACGGATGGAGACGATGGAGGTGCCGTGTGGGCACGGCTGTTGCAGCAAATGCAGTCGATATCGTTAGTCGTTTCTCCGATGAGAGGAACTGAACAAGTCATTATGCTAACCACCCGTGCATTCAAGCTTCTTCGAGAGGATCCAGCCCGGAGATATCATTCACTGACGTCCGCAAAGGTCGTTCCAGCCGCAAAAGCCACCAGAGCAGCAAATCCTCGGGACACAAACACAGCTCGACGTATGACCAGGGTAGTAGCTTCTCTGCTGTCGCTGAAGAGGACGAGTTTGCGGACGCAGGGCCAACATCGTACAGCTCTCGTAGTTCTCGCCAGCCGGCATGTGATACAAGCGTCGAGTATGCATCAAGGAAGACCAAGACTACCAGTAGCAGCAAAAAGAAAGGACACAAGAGCCGAAGTCACCATTAGACGAACTTGATTTATGGTATGTGTCAGAGCTATCATGACCACAGCTCGTCAAAGAGTTTTGTTAGCGAATGATGCCGCCATGAACACATTCGCGAGATATGTTCGCACTTCTTTGTAGAAATGCGAAGAAAGAGATTACATGTAAATAAATACTTGTCCCATCAAGTTACATGGTAGCGATGAATAACACGATTTGGCAATCCTTGGTGCGCAACTGTGTTGTTCCTGGCAGTCCTCAAATACTATCCGTAGTGCTCCGCTGTCGAGCAAGCGAGAACTCGGAATGATGAGGAATCTGATGGGATATAGAAGTCGTGTGCTGTGTAAGAGATGGACATCCTGAAAGGCCGGCAAAGTGGTGACAGTGCAAATACCAGAAGTTTTACCGAGACAGTGAAGCCGGCGCAACACAATCCGATCTCTGTTGTCAGTCATGTTTAGAAAAGCGTTGTCGAGGTTGGCCATGATTAGAGAGCGCTAACAGCAGCGTGTTGTTAGTGCGGTAGTCATGTGTAACCTCTTATTTGCGCATCGATCCCGAAGGTACGGTTATGTACAACCATATTTGCCCACATCAATGGTAATTGGAATATGCCCCGGATTGTTCGAAGCGGACATGTACGAGTGCCAACACATGAGATGAAACAACAAACCTCTTGAGTGAACGGCGGAGGTGATGATAGTGCTGCGTCAAGTGATTCAAAATTCGCAAACTGAGTCTCCCTGCAAAAGATGCACATAATCCGAGTTCCGAAGATTGGAGGGTTGGGTTAATACATGCAATATTGTACAACCTCAGCGGCATATCCTTGTAGAGACTTGCGCTTTGCGCAACACTGGAAGAACATGTTTCGACCAGAGGAAAACGAACTTCCGAGTCAAAAGACAGGATGCCCGTGAAGCCTCAATCTCTAGATGATTGGTCCTCAAGCGTTGTAACGCAGGAATGCTATCCCGGAACCTGATGTTTTGTCAGCCTCGGCTATCACGAACGATCGTTGCACTTCTCGGTCCGGGTACAACGTTGGCGGTTCCGTCGGTGACAAGTAGAGTGCCGTTTACGATGGATATGTCGAGGCACCTTCAGGCGAATCTAGATGCCCATGTTACCACGTGCTGAGATGCAGGTGTGGTAGCGCGGAAAGCCTATAGGTTATAATTGATCGGCTAAAGGGCTTGCCTGCGTTCTTGGGGGCTGACTAGTTGTTGATGTCGTGAATCCATCCCACATCAGGCTATCCGATAAGACACGTTTATTTTAAAAGCTGATGCGATACAACTTGGAGGATGAGGGTCGCTACGATTCAGACCTGTCGAAGATCGGCCAAGGTGCCACGTGCTGGGACTGATACTGTATCTACGGAGGTTCAACCCTAGAAAAAGGGCCATACCATAAGTCACGAACCGGGTGTGCACAGACGCGTTACTTCAAGCAGGCTCGAAAAAGTATCTTTTTTGCAGCCAAATCTTCCCTGCCAAAACCCCTTGCTAGCCCTGCGATCAGCCCAAGACTTCAGGCTGGCCTTTTTTTAGGGGGGGCACCTCCGTATGAGCTCTGTATGAGTGAGAAACTGCCAGGTGTTTGTTTCCCACTTATTCCATCCATATGCGGTCAGCACAAAGGCGGGGTTTCCTTCAATTCACGAAAAGGCTCTGGCATTGGTACTAGGATTCTTTTCAATTGATGCTGTTTGGTCCGACATGGACCTGATCTGCTGTTTGTGACTTCATTGATCGGCAAGATGCCCACAAGGGGGTGAAGCTGAGCTGACTTGGCTGGCTGAGAACCAGTGTTGTATTGAAATTGGGCAGGGGAAAAAACATTTACATACGTAGGGAGCAGGGATGAACCCTTGATCAAGAAAGTCGTCAATAGTACTGGTGGGGTAGCGTTGTGGCGTCGTTGTCGCGTGGTTCTAGTTTCTGGCGCCGGCGCATGGATAGTGAGGAGGCACGAACCATGCTGCTGGGAACCTCCTCCTAGTTGTTACGGCCCTAAATTCTGCACCTCCTTCTCTCCCATTCTGTATAGATACTGATTTTGGAATACTAAGAATAAGGGACAAGAGGCAGAATGACTACAATGAGAAATGTATGTATGCAAAGCTGAGCCATGCAGTCAGAGCGTTGAATGGCTTCATCGGTGCCGGGTTGATGACCTGGTGGAAGTACTTAGGTAGTGCCTCATGACCCGCGGAAATGTAGTGCCTATCCTCCCTTGGCCCTGTGGAGCGCATCTCGAATGAGTCTCACCTGCATGATTATATTTGATAGCACTTGCTCCGTATCTACCTGACATCAGACAATATCTTCGGTCTTATAACTATGTGTACGTGGTTTATTCAAATGCCTGAAAGGAGAGCTGAAGAAGAGAATAGACATCATTGGCGAATCTGCAACCATAAAGGAAGAAGATGCTCCGTCTGACCGGGATGCAACCACATGAACACGCGCGTGCATCCCTAGGTCCCATCTCTCTACCATGGGAAGCGTAAAACGCCACCTTCCCAAACTCTAAGCCTTCTGTATTAGGGGGATTTCCACGGCTGTCTGTAGTAGGCAGGTGAAGGCGGGCGGTGGAACACCGGTCGCGCTCTTGGTTGATAACAGATAACTCATCTCGTAGTTCTCGGCTTCACATCACAGCTGCCTGCCAAAGGGCATGACCTACGGCAATGCCCTATCTACCCAAGAGCAAGCACATAGCACCAGTGTGACACAAGTAGAGTTCCCTTCAGGCCCTTTGGAGCCCTTCGATGCGACGTCGGTAGATATATAACACCGCCCTGCACCCTGCTTCACACCAACCAGCAGTCGCCTTGACAGGGGATCCATTCCCTCTCGACACACACACACACAGCGGCGGCTCTATGGAGTAAACATCATCCCATGTGGTTTTCGACAGAGCCGCTTGTTCTATCATACCTTAGTAGTAGCTACCCCTCATTCCCTTTCCCATTACTTTTGCCAGATATTACTGGGATGCATACTCTACTTCATCGTATATCCATTGCTGTGCAGTAGTGTCTCGTAGGTGTTCTGGACCCGGCCTGGTCCATCACCACGGCTGATTGGCCCTGAGGATCCTGACCGTTTCACAATCACAAAGTGCCCATGGGAAAAGAGCTAGTCCTGTCCTTATTAGGCCGATAACAAGCCACGTTCTTCAACCAACACTGCCTACCAACCCTGCCTGTTCCTAGTAAAAACTGAAGCGCATCACTTCAACCATCCACCTCTCAATTGTGTCAGACGTCTCTTGCTTCTTTCTCTGCCCTCTCCCTCTTTTTACCCTTCCCATATCTTCGGATCCCAGTGATAATTTATTCCCACTTTCGGCACAAGCCTCGAATCCTACGCTTGTTGCCAGTCCCTACGACGTAAACAGGATAGTCCTTGAGCGCTACCGGGAGTCGATCAATTGGCACTCGTCATTACCTTCCTAGGCGATCGATCATCTCTCCATCGCTCTCCGTTCTTTTCTCTCTCACCTTGCCCCTTCCTCTCTCCTCTTCTCCTTCTTGTCGTACGATGCCTGCGTCTCTTGACTCGTCACGACCCATTATGGCACCTTCGGTATGTATTTCTTGCTTCGTTCACGTTTGACTCCTCCCTACTCCGACACATTCACACATACGTAACGTCTTCCGCGCCCCGATATCACCATCAATCACAATAAACCATCAGCATATCCACATTTTCCCCCGTTCATCTTGCAATATAGATACTGCACAAAGATACGAGATAATAAAGCTGACTCTTTTCTGCCCGCCCTTAAGGTCGCGTCCCCTCGGGCGTCAGTCCGCTACAGCACATACAGCACAGCTCCCTCACTCGCCGCTACCATGGCAACGACCGATTCCGCGCACGCTGAGATCCGCAACATCGAGTCTGGCCTTGCTCGCATGGAGAACAAGGCCTTGTCCATGCAACGTGTTGTCCTGACCGAGGAGAAGTCGGCAAACCTCGGCAAGCTCGCCCTTGGTGCCAAGCTCGACCGTGCTCTAGGTCGCCGTATGACAGGCCAAGATGCAGAAATGCGACCAAGGCATTCGGGAATCAGTGAGAAGATCAAGGAGGAGCAGTGATCTATTCCGACTCACCGGGAACAACATTCAAGAATATTCAAAGACTTCCAGAATAATATTCAACAGTCGTCCACGATAGTGTGTCTATACCATCCGGTTTTGATACAAATCAACACATTCACAGTTTCGGGATGGACGGTGCCATTTTATCCACCCGGCCATGGCGATCCTGAGTGGTTCGCTTAACGTCGTCAAATGCAAGAACGACGCACAATCTGCACCATCAGGTTGCATTGCTATTTTCCTAGGAAAGGGGGATGATCGTAGGGGGAGTGGGAATGACACAACCTGACCAGTATACCCAACGCTTCGTCATCGGTCAACCACACAGGACATAGGGAGGATCACGCTTTTTTTTTTTCTGTTTATCATGTCACCCATACCACCAGAAAGGAGGGGTTAAGTCTTTTGAGAGCGAGCAAGTATCAAGCATCTGGATGATAATTCTACTTTAGATGTGCAACGGCGGCAATGCCACACTGCAGACCCGAGGCCCCCCTTTTCCAAATACATATTTCCTGGCATCTATTTCATACTATAAAAGAGGCATCCTGTGCCACTTTGCACGATTTGTCTCTGCGTTGCTGCTTTGGCAAACCAGAGTATGAACAAATGCAAATGAACATGATGAACATAACCTTTTCTTATTTATGCTATAATACTGGGATATGATTTGACCCAAGTTCAACTTGATATTCATTTGTATGATAGACTTTACAAAACGGTAGAGTCAATCATGAGAAGAGACAGATACAGTAATGATAAAAATCAAGCACGTGTCCTATCTGCACCCATCACTGATGCATATGCATATGCCAGCCCCAACTCCGAAAACGCCGTTTTCTGTCTTCTCAGACGCTTATGTCATAGGGAGGCCATGAAGCCATAAGGAAACCCGCCGTGCAACCATTCACTGGTCCATACAAGACCTATTATCTTCCCTCAACCCCTAAATCTCATGAACTAGCAGCGACCTTGTCCAACTTAGCCTCAACCTCCTTCAGCAAAGCCGTAAGCTCGCCCTCCTCGCCCTCGACTTCAAGCCCTCGACGGATCCACTCCCTGGCCTCAGGCAACCTCCCCATCTCCAAAAGACACCGTCCCCGTCTCCACCAAGCCTTGGAGTTGCCGACGCGCTTCGCCTCGACGCTCGCCTCGGCGTCGGAGGCGCCCTCGGGCCAGGCCTGCATCGCCATATACGCCTGGGCGCGGTTGGCGTAGAGGCCGGAGACTTCCTCTCTCACGAGGCCCTGGGGCTCCCAGAGCGGTCGCTGCAGCGCCATCTGCAGGCCCAGGCTGTAGAACTTCATGGCGTCGCCGAACTTGCCCTTCTTGTACTCGTTGTTGCCCGACTCGCGCAGCTTCGTGATGTTGCCCGAGCGCTTGGGATTCACGGGGACGGGCGGCGGCGGGACCTGGT
Source organism: Xylariaceae sp. FL0255 (assembly GCA_022578795.1). NCBI lineage: Eukaryota > Fungi > Ascomycota > Sordariomycetes > Xylariales > Xylariaceae > Xylariaceae sp. FL0255. The sequence continues at coordinate 486,987 of MU388827.1, read as the reverse complement.
TGGGGGTCTCGAGGGTCAGGAGGGAGCGGTGCAGGGCGTTGAGTTGGGCGAGCTCGTTTTGCAGCGTGCGCGACGAGGAGGATGTGGAGAGGGATTTTGTTTGTGGGTCGATATTTATGGGGAGGAGGGTGAATGTGTCTGCGTCTGACATCTTGGGCGACTTGGTGAGAGTATGAATAGAAGACGGGTTTGATCTATGCTTGTTCGTTTTGTTTCCTTTGCGTGTGTTCGTCGTCTGAGAGTTTTGTCTCCGTGGTACTGGGGTGTGGGATATTCGCCGCAGATAAAAATTGAGCGTAAGGCTTTCGTCAAGCGATCGTCGTGTAGACAGATATGTGTATTAGGAGGTTACTGGGTAGAGTACGTTCTGGTTTGGTTAGAAGTGGTGGTTCGTACACGTAGTAATAATAAATTCCGAGTCTTGATAAGGCAATCTGGCGACTTCCACTGCTGAGTCCAGCGCAACTCAATTTATTTTGCCAGGGGTCGGTCAGTTGTTGTGATGATCTGCCAGCTGCCGGTCTGACACCCTAAGCAACGGCCCTCAGAACAGATCAGAGGGTCACTGGGTTTCCAATAATCTCGGCAACAACCTGATAAGGTGCCCGCAAAGCCAGGACTCCAGATGTCTGGAGAAGAAGAAACTAAGGGAGACACCTTCATTGACTGGTCTTTCAACAAGGTCGCGCTCCGAGTTTATTCCTAACAAGTGCGGGGATGAAGCTGCAATTAGACGGGCTTATTGCAGGCAATGTTTAGAAGGCCCAGAAACATGACAGCCGGCTTTACGCTAGGTAGCTTCTACTATGCTATCCAAAGAAGATGAAGCCGAAAGAGCTTGATGACTGCTTATCTCCAGATCAAAAGTTGGCTGGTAAACAAGGTACTAACAGATGATTTGGTGAATGCCATTACTCACATTGTCTCAGCCGCCATTTGCTCATTCACCTTTGCAGTATGTGTCAATAAGTCTCCGTCATATTTCCTGACTACTGGGCGTATTTTTTATATAAATACATGCTTGAAATTCTTCATTCAGTATCTGGGTCACGGTTAATATATTAGAGGCAATCAGTCAAGAAAGGTTAATACTAAACCGCAGTTCTCTGTAGCAGCCTACGCAGACGTCTTTCCCCCTCATATTCTGCTCAAAACTCAATTAAATTCCCGGAAACTCCTTGGCCCGAGATGCTAGACGGCAAAGAACCCGGAATCATATCCAGAAAGGAGAACACTAGTAAGAAGAGCGAAGCGATATACTACTACTCTCAGGTCTTCTGCGGTAAGTGTGGGCGCTTCATAACAGATGTAGGAGGCTTCACGTCGCCGCAATTCGCCGCGTCAATGGACGCTCAAGACAGACTAACACCCGGTGCCGATCTCGTCCACCACCACCCCGAGTTATTTTGCTACAATAGTCGCGTAACTCGAGAGGAAGGTCCCCACGGTCTTCAAGCCGCCATCAGCTCTGTCGCTCCGGTCAAAGTCGACCCGTCTAACCCACGTATTTACTTGAAGGCGCACCTATGCAATCATGAGACCACTCAAGCCAGTACTAGTAACATCAGGAGGGCCCAAAACTCGCCGTATACTGGTGACGGAGGAGGCTGGGAACAGCAGAAGTTGGCAGGTGGCCCACCACCCCCCAGGAATTAGGCGGTTTTGGTACCCAGATAGGTAGTAAATAGCTACGAATGAATAATACTTAAAAGGTTTATGAGACCTAATATATACAAACACACTCTTGAGTCCATGTGCAGGTCATTCAAAATGAGAAACATGCCCTTATTCCCACACTAACTTCTGGTTTGTCGTCGTTGCATCGTTCTAGGTTAGCCTTTCTCAGACTCCGTATCAAAGGCATTGGTCATTCCTGATGGATAGCCTACGTTGTTGAACCGGGATCCCAACTAGCCTCAAACATCTTCCCAACTACATGGATTAGGTTTTGCCAGTCCAGCCTGCAAGCCGGTTCAGTCTCTGTTCTGTATTAGCCTAAAAGTGTCAACTATGGTGGTGGAGATGCTAATGCTCACTCATCTGTCTGTATCGTTGGCAGGTCTTCATCAACAGTGCGACCTCCTCGTCGGCGGCGTTGCCAATAGCTTTGGCAAGGGCTTTTTCATTGACCGATAGGGGGTCAAGTCCGCCCTTGAAGTAATGCCAGTAGCCTAGGATGACTAAAGTCTGCAAGTTACTGGCCATACTCAAAAGATAGGTATAATCGCTTTTGGAAAGCAGTTCCGCTAAGACTGAGAACGGATTTCGAAAGTAACTTACTATTTGCGCCATGTTTTATCTTTTCCGTCACCTCTGGGAGGTCATACAGCTCCTAGATGCATCGTTGACTCAGGTCAAACTCGTTAGATAAAGCTTGGCTATCGCTACTTACCTTCAAGCCCTTATCTCTCGCGCGCCTATGCCGATCTCCACAGCAGACCGATATTTCGTGCAAGATCATAAAAACGATTAAGTACACAGTGAAGAATGTTTGCCTCGAACGTTTTTGCATCATAGTCCACTAGGCGACTAGCGGTCAGCCTCTGGTAATTTCAACTAGTAATCCTGGCTATACCTGGGCAGGCTTCCACATTACGCGTAGCTTTTGGAATACAGGGAGATATGATGATGACGCCTTTCATGACTGAGCAGACACTCAGGCTAGAGGATGAGTAGAAAGAAAGCGGGAGAAACTCACAAGTAGATCCAAGACAGTTTTCTTCTGGCTCATAAGCCCATATTTGTACGCTATGGAATCCAACTGGGCCGTGATCATCCTTGGCAGAAAGGAGACCCTCCTGTTGTTACAATGAGTGTGGCCATCTAGTATACCTATCTGTTCGTAGCCATCGGATATGTACGCATACCCAAGGGTGAAGCCTGATTGACAATCAGCTGACGATAGAACTAGATGGAAGAGACCGATTGACTCACGCGTGGCAAACCAAAGCTTGAAATAGTTGTCAAATAACGAAGCGCAGCCCTCGGACGTCTTTGTAGGCGAATCATCCTTGCTCAGGAGCGAATCGGATTTCAGTCTATGAAAATGCTTCAATCTATTGACATTTGCGTTAGTGGTCTGTACCAAGTCTCTATTGGACATGGCATAGGTGATGGTCACCGCCAGATCTAGCTAGAGCCATGTGCAATCAAAGAACAAGATTAATGCGACCTACGCAATCGAGAATGTTTCTTTCACAAGCTCATCTATCCCTTCGTCTTCTACGTAATATCTGATGGCTACTTCGGCATTCTCGGTAATGTAGTCTTGGTATGTCTTGATGGTCTCCGTAACATTTGCAAGAGCATAAGCCGGTAGGACTATTTCCTCGATCTTGCCCTCCTCATTTTTGTGATGCCGCCACAATTCATCCCCATCTGCCTCTATGAATTGCCGTACGACGAGCTTCATGGGACTACCAGGGATTTCGGGTAGCAGACTGACCCCTATATCGATCGTGAAAGTCTTGTCGCCTTTCCAATCGTGAGGAGGTATATCTTCAACTCGGACTCCTACCCACCGCTTCGTCAAACCGAGCCCCCCAGCTCGAAACAGGACTGTGTCGCTTATGCTCCATCGGAGGCAAGGTATTCGATGAATGATCTTTTTTGTGGTGGCGCTATGAATATTGGAGCACCCTTTACAAGACAGTCTTTGATCATTGCTAGTATTTGGCTCGCACTGCAACATCCTTGTTAGCCATCCAAATTATTTATACTAACCACATAGCCTACCCTTATCTTTTGTATTTTACAGCGAATGCATGCTTTCCATCTGCGGGTCTGATTGGTTTCGTTGCGCTCTTGGGTGCTTGGTTCTTTCCGTGAAGCTTTTGGTTTAGGCTTTGTCATTGGCGGTTGCTTCTGCGGTGGAGCGTCTGCATCGTCGACTTCATCGTGGTATTCGTTGAAATCAAACTTGCTTGGTGGCGGTGACGATGGATCACGCGGGATGTGGGCAACGGCAGTGATCAAGTTTTCCGGGGACAAGAGGAGTGCCTCGTCATCATGGCGCTGATTAGCGTCAGACCCTCCGAGATCATCGTGCAAGCCCAAGTAATCTGAGTATTGTGCATGTTCTGCGTGACACATAAAGTCGTATGCCGGCGTCGCCTGTGTAGGCGAATGCAATTGTGCTACTGCATCAGGAAATGTGGCACATGGCTGAGCGTCGAGAAAGGCGAATGAATTGGTGTGAACGGACTCCAGATTTGTGGCACTCTCTAGTCGAAAGTCGACTCTTTGGGACCATGGGGAAACATCATCAATTGAGACCTGGGGTTGGTCTTTGTAAGACAAGTGTGCATACGAATAGTCATTAGTATGACCGTATTCAATATAGGCATTTGAAAAATTAGCGACTTCGCCGATATGGCTCAAAGTTGACTGGATTGCGGCATTGGAAGCCGCCATGCATATGTCTTCGACTACAGGTGTTATGCTCGTTATGAGGTTTGCCGGAACCCAGTGGGACGGTTCAGTGGCTATTGCAAAAGGTGAGGCCGCCTGGTAGTCCCAACCTAATGAAGTGGTTTCTCCCATTACTAGCGAGGGAGAGGCCATAGCGGTGGGAGCAAACGCATCAGCACTCCGTGGTCCCAGGGAACAAGGTGTCGGCGACCTAAGACGAGACTTCTTAGCCGGCATTGAGGTCGCTGCTCCGACCCTTTTAGCCGGTTGAATCATTGGCTGATCCTTCATTGCTTCGGTACTAGGTTTTCGGTTTCCAGTCTCGGCCGGGAGCAGTAGCTACGTTATCGGGATTAGCCGTGCCGGCACGGGTTCCTAGCCCAAGATTATGTTAGTGATATGGTAGATCTAGGTTGCGACCTTGTTAAGACTTAGAGGTGCCTTAGAGCGACTCTAGGTGGACAAATCATAGGTTCTCAGTTGCTTAGCTTTCCTAAGATAGCTCGGCCGGGTGTGGTTGGTTCCTTTTTCTAGTCGGTGTGACGTCAATGACACCAAGGACGCGGAAAGCGACATACGATAGCAACGCCTCTAGTGACGCATGACAAGAACCGAAATTGCATTGGGTCCCACGAAGACAATGGTATAGTCATGAGAGGAGCGAGAAAGAGAGCTAGCTGGCCCGATGAGAAGCTGTGGAACTAGGAGGATGGATCTCGGCCTCACATCTGTAAATCTGGAGGCACCTGATATCTTGCATTGAAGGCGTGATAAAACGGAAAAAGCAAAACCTGGGAGTGTCCAGCCCACAGCTTTCCAGGATTTTGATGTGTCGCAATACCATGTCCCCGCCCTAGCCAGTGCCCTCGGCCAGAACAAGCTCCATGCATGTCAGATAATGACTATCTGGTCCTTGGGCTTTTCGCTGAGAAATAAGCCGTTAAAGGGTGTCTATGTCTTCCCTCCTTGCAGCGCTAGGGTGTCAGCATTATGTCATCCCGCAATAGCTTTTTCAGCCGGTCAAACCTCTAAGAGCTCTGTTCTCTTAGCCTGGAAGATGGCTATCTTGGACTTGTCTTTCTTGTCTCCCTACGTTCACACAGCCTGAGAGCCGACGCAACATGACGGGCCGCAATGATGGGACCTCCCGCGCGAGCGCGATTTTCCATCACAAGAAGCATCCTGTACGCCACTCATGGTCCGGTTAATCCAGCGACCAGGTAATTGGAACTGTATTTTGTGCGACGCAGGCGTTGAGAAGTAAAAGGTATAGCCTGCAGCATTTGGTGGTCGGGGATACCGTGATCATGCAGATGCCCGTCGGTTTCCATTCTCTTAACAATCGAGCGCGCGATACCAAGAAGCTAGTTCTTGGACTTCCAATCACCTTCGAAGAGAGGGCGAGTACGTATAACTCGAGCTAGTGACGATATTTCTTCTCTCGATGCCGGGCCATCTGCGCCATTAGCCCTTGTTCCATGCACGCCATCGTTGAGGGAGTGTGGATCTCTTAAGGGGTGCCTCGCTGCTTTTGATCTCATGATCAGTTGGATAAAGTCTGTCTAGCTTGCTTTCTCTCTATCTCCTTTTCATTGGAGCGCCTAGTCTGTACACTAGTGGTGGGCATATATAGTTGAGCAACTACTCAGCGTCGAGCTTCCTATCGTCGAAGTCCACGTGTGCGCTCAGACACTTGGGTATGAAGGGCTGGAGCGCTCGGTCGTGTGTGATAACATCATCAGCAGCGCATAGATCAATCTTTAGATCTGCAAGGACAACTGAACAATCTTGATTACTCAACCATGATCTGGTGCCATGGCTTGACGGGCTATGGCATGAGTCTTTTATGCAGTTAGAAACGCTGCAAGAGGGTATGTAGTAGTGTAACGAGTCACTTCTTATATCGTGCTCTCTCGCCTCAGATGGGAGTGATGGAAAGAATCGCAGACCACCTCACAGAGCATTAGTTTGCAACCAATAAGATGCCGTCAGTTAACGTCTTGCCCTCCATTTCTGGCAACCTCCTTGACCATGGGGCTCAGAAAGCAGAGTATGCGTTCCCGGAAGGTCCAGCTTGTCAGTGCGATAACGTACACCATGGACAGCCTCCTCTGGGGTTCCCATCTTCGTTGCAGGGGCCCATGGCGTGGAACGCTGGGTCCTCCTTTGATCCAATCGTCTTGACCTCGGAAGATGTCAAAGAAGTAGATACCGCACTCCAAGACTTCTTGCAACTCGAGCTCCATGGCGATGAGGTAGCTCGTGAAAACTTCGTACTCCCAAAACTCGGACAACGACTTGGCGAATGTGCGGAACGTCTTCATCGTGGTCAGGGCGTGTCGATCATCCGAGGTTTGGACCCTTCTCGGTATTCTGAAGAAGATAATGTCATCATCTTCCTCGGACTCGCAAGCTATATTGGTGGTCAGAGAGGTGTGCAAAATTCGAAAAGGGATATGCTCACTCATATATACGAATCGAGCACTTGGACTGTGCCCCGAGAGAAGCGTCATGGAATCCACACTAATGCGAGCCTCCCGTTCCACAGCGACATGGGATGCGAGATCTTAGCCATCCATATCCGCAGCTGCGCCGCTCAGGGGGGTGGAATTTTTGTCGCCTCATCCGCTGCAGTATACAATGCACTGATGAATGCCAACCCCTGGGCTGTACATACGCTGGCAAAACATAACTGGCCTGTCCAAGTGCCAAAGCGAGGTACTCCATTTGTTCTCGGGCCACTCATCGGCTTCGAGTCGGGGAAACTCATCATGTCGGCGGATCCTTCACGCATCGGTCCCCACCCAGCCACTGCAAACGGACGGATCCCGGATCTGATGCCGGCACAGCACGAGGCTCTAGCGTTGCTGCAGCATACAGCAACGAAACTTCAAGTCCGGCTACCAACTCAGAAAGGAGACATTGTGTTCGTCAACAACTGGGCTGTCTTACATGCTCGTGATGCTTACCAGGACGACGCAGCTTCGACAAGGCATCTTGTCCGTCTCTGGCTGCGCAACGAGCATCTCGCCTGGGATATTCCCATTTCCATGAGAGCACCCTGGGAAAGCTCGTTCGGAGCCCAGGCTCCAAAGATAAACCGGAATTACCCGGTCGTCCCGATGCCCGAGTATATGGCACCCAAGTTTTCCAATGGCTCGGCAGCGTTCGTTGTGGACGAGAGCGATGAGGGTGAAGATGCTAGAGAGTTGTGAAAGCTTCATTTCTAACTTGGAAGGTTTCTTCCTTCTTCTTTCTTTTATGACCCCAGTTCTCTTCCTTTATGATCTTGCTAGCACCTGTTATGAGATTGTTCAATTTTGACCTACTGTTTTTCGCGAACCACAAGCAACAGACCAAAAAAAAAAAAAACACAGTAACAGATAGTTCAATATCTATCCATACCTATTTTTAAATGTCAAACAGTGCGACCAATTGACAGAGAGCTGAGATATTGCAGAACGTTCTTTCCTCGGTCGGGAATTGCCAAGCAAAGGTGACAACTTCTGCCTCCTTACTCCTTTCTCTTTTCATCTAAAAAGATTTTCCTGGGTAGGTGCAAAGAATGTGTTACACATGCTGGACTAAGCTTTCCTCGCCTTGTCCATCTTGAATAAAGCATATGTGACAAACGCTGTCATCGACATTTGACCAACCTTACTGCTGAAAGATTGCCAAGCAGCCTGGCCATTGGAAATGAGTTGCTTTCGGGTGATTTCCACAAGAAATGCACAGCCACCTCAAAGCAATCGCCAAGGAATGCTCTAACAATAGTGTTCTCCAGTCGAGAATTCTTCACCAGCCGATAAGCGTCTCAAGCAAGAGACGATCGGATTGTTCAATGACGCCACCTACACTGTGTCTTATTCTAGGGTAGCGGTAGATAGAGAGATTATAATTTATAATTGGAGGCAATGACGTTTGACAGTACGAACAAGAAACCAATTCGAAAGAATGTTCTATCAGTGTAGAAAATAGCTGAGCGACAAATGGCGTAATTGATCCCCCCCTGAAAATCACTCCATTGCCAAGCATTGGCATTCATGAAAACTGGCCTTTCTGGGCAGACTAACAAAACTTGGCTGCTTGGTATCGTATTAGGACTGGGGTATGAGAGGCCAAGAAACCACAGTCAAACCGTAAACCATCCAATTTCTAGACGAGCCAAACATTTATTCTTGATGATAGAACATCTCGATGACAAGCTAGTCGCTTACATATTGCGACTGGAGAGATCAGGATCATCAAAGTTACCCTCGCTAAAACTGACAGGGACTAATAGAAACCAAAAAATAGCCAATGAAAAGCTTCTATTTCCCTGTGACATCCCTATAAAGGAAATCAGACTCCCCCTCTACGTACCCCTGCCTCAGAAATCTCCTAGACTCCATGTCCCCGACCTAATGTCGCCACTGCCGAGCCGCAGCCAAGAACACCAATTGCGAGGTTGTGATGCTTTTATCCTGAGCTGTATCATGTTTCGTGAGGGCACATGAACTTGGCAACAACAATCTTCCTCATTTGTGAGATTTTCACATTCGGTTTCAAGCTTTGGGTCATAGGGATGTCTTTTACCTGAGAATCTTGCATCGTTTAAGCATGGTAGTTCAAAAACACATCAACTGAATATAGAGGAGTGTTTTTATCCTCAGGCATGGAATGATAGAGCCAAGATGGACCGTCGCTTTTATTTCCTGTGGGGATGGCCCATCTTTTCAGGGGCAGGTCAGTCTTCTTAGTACTGCGTACTGTGAAGGTCGATCAGCATCGCTGGTCGAGAATGATTTGATGTTTAAGATGTCTTTCCTTGAGAAATTCGCGTCGTATTTTCCTTCATCTCATCAATTCTTCGAGAAGGAATCAGTCACTCATTTGTCGTCCTTCCCTGTCTCTCAACAACCACATACTAACACTCACTCATTACCATTACCTCAGGAAGGCACGAATACCACTTTCCGGACACTCATTTTTAACAGCAACCGCTTCTGATACTCGAGTCTGAAAGGCAGGAACCTAGGGAGAATCAGGAGGAACGCTTACAAGAACATCAGACAAAATTTTCCCAATTCCTCCGACATCTGAGAAGACTTACTTCAAGGAATACACCATTTCATCCTAAGTATTCTCTTTGGAAGTATCAATTCACGTCGAACTATTTTGGACAAACAGTCAGATATATCACCATGGGTTTTCTGCGCACTGCTGTTGTCTCGTCACTGCTGCTGGCCGGCAGTGACGCCAGCCTCGAGCCCATCGTCATGAAGGTAAGCTCCTCGTTGACTGACTTGTTATGCGGTCTATGGCTTTAAGATATGAATACTCACAGATATTCCACTCTAGGGCTCCAAGCTATTCACAAAGAGCGGAGAACAATTCTTTATCAAGGGCGTAGCATATCAAGCAGAGGCAGCCGGTACAGGTCCAGGCGCAAAACGCGACACCTCAAGCGGCAGCAACACATACGTCGACCCTCTATCCAACCCCACGATCTGCAATCGTGACGTACCTATTCTGAAGAAGCTCGGCGTCAACACCATCAGAACTTACGCCGTCGACCCTACTGCTGATCATTCCGACTGCATGAGTATGCTGGACGACGCTGGTATTTATGTTATCTCCGATATGGGCGAGCCGGCTCTGTCTATCAACCGAGATAGCCCATCGTGGAATGTCGAGTTGTTTGAGCGTTACCAGGGTGTCATTGATAACCTCGGAAAATACGACAATGTCATCGGTTTCTTCGCTGGAAACGAGGTCACGAACAATGCTACCAACAGTCAGTCATTCCCCTCTCTAATTACTGTCAGTAGAGTTTCCATGAGCCTTTCTTATTAACTGGATATTACCATGCAGCTGGTGCTTCCGCGTTCGTCAAAGCTGCGACCCGTGACACCAAGAAGTACATCGCCGACAAGATGTCCAACGGTGGTCGCTGGATGGGCGTGGGATACGCTGCCAATGATGATTCCGAGATTCGTGACACGATGGCCGAGTACTTCAACTGCGGCAACCAGGACGACGCCATTGACTTCTGGGGTTACAACATCTACTCCTGGTGCGGAAAGAGCAGCTTCACGGAATCCGGCTACGACGTCGAGACCAAGTTCTTCTCAAACTTCTCTGTGCCTGTCTTCTTTGCTGAGTACGGATGCAACACAGTTGGCGGTGCCGAGGGTCGTCTCTGGGATGACACCACTGCTCTGTTCAGCGACCAGATGTCGGGCGTCTTCAGCGGTGGTATCTCGTACATGTATTTCGAGGAGCAGAACGACTACGGTCTAGTGAGAGTTTCCGGCAACACCGCCACGCCGATGAAGAACTACGGTGTTCTCGAGTCGAAGCTAGCCGCCGCCAAGCCCTCCTCTACATCCATGGCCACCTACAATCCCACCAACTCGGCCGCCGCTTGCCCTGCCATCTCCGACACCTGGGAGGCTTCTTCTGACTTGCCTCCTACCCCTGATAGCTCTCTCTGCGACTGCATGTTCTCGTCGCTCGAATGCGGCCCGGCTAAGGACCTCGAGGAGAGCGACTACGGCTCCATGTTCAGCTACATCTGCTCGAGTGACGCCACGGCCTGCGCCGGTATCAAGCAGGATGCCGAGTCCGGTGTTTACGGCCCTTACAGCATGTGCAACCCCAAGGAGCAGCTTGGCCACGTCCTCAATGCGTACTACGCCAACCAGCAGAAGAGCAGCACGGCCTGCGACTTCAAAGGGAAGGCTCAAGTCATGGGCAGCCCTTCGGTGGCAGCTTCGTAAGTCTTTCAACTTATTACTTCTTCCTTGTGTTTTTGGATAGCAAGGGACTAATTGCGGTGGTTGTTTAGGTGCACGGCAGCTCTGGCGAAAGCGAGTGCCGCTGTTGAGGTAGCTGCGACTGCTACTGCTCCTTCTGCCGGCGCGACAGACAGCGACAGCGCTGCTCCAGGCTTAATGCCCCGAGGCCCCGTCATCACTATGGGCGGAGCTGCTATTGGCCTGTACATTCTTGTGGCGATGGGAGTTGGTGCAGCCATGGTTGTTCTATAGATGCTTTCAGCGTGGTTTGCAACAATCCACGAACTCGACTACTCAACATTGTCTGAAGTCCAGGGCGTCTCGTTAGGTTCGGTTTTGTTTCGGTTCTTCATAATGTTTAGAGATAGACGGTGGTCCACAGAATGGCTATGAAAAGTGGCGTGGAATCGTCATGTGCTTGTTTTGCTTCTGCGATTGTGTCTGTTGGTTTGGCTAGAAGATAGAATATTTGGCTTTTCTGCAGCTATTGCTGTATTCATAGAATAGGAAGGTCACTTCCGTACCGTAATGAACAGATCATTTATTCCATTTCTATGTGGTCTATAGAAGTACTTACTCACTTCGATATGATAGGGCAAGTTAAGGTAGGCCTAGGCTACACGCAGAGAAGTGGAAATCCACCAGAGTATCGGTTATTAATCAAGATAGTATTGTGCATCTATCCTGATGCTGTCTTTATAATAATGTAGAGCTATGATAGGGATATACCAGTGACCACACCTTGTGTGTATGATATGAAATGGCAGTATTTTGATCAGGGACCTATAACAATCTTACAAAGCATGGATGTGTTTCATCATGCGTCGACCTCTACACGAACAAGCGAAACGAGGTTGTAAAAACTGCAAACATTGCGATAAGCTTAACGAGTTCTTGACATCAGCAAGCGAGACAGAGTGTATTCCGAAAAAGACAGAGACTTTACGACCATGTAATGTCGAGGCTGCCCATGGACCATATGGCAAGCTCGACGAACAGTTTCGCTGTGAATTTGCAGCCACTATTGCTGTTAGCATGATCCGATGCAGGGACTATAGTCTGACGAACTACTTCACTATAGTCAATACCACAGAGGTGGAGACAAGGAGGCTTGGTTTACTCCCTCTTGACTTCTCGGACACTGTTGTCAGGGTGAGTTGAGGAGTGGATAATTCAAAAGGATGTCCGACCTACCAGAACTTCCCAAAGCCATGTAGAGATCGGCCAGTGCGTAGTTGATGTTTGCTACATAAATATCAGAGGTGGCGAAACCAACAAATACGGACTTATAAAGTGGCAGCATGGGCACAGAAAGGTGCCAACTCACGGAAAGGTGGTTTCTGGTAAGAATAACTCCTTGATTACTCTTCGAGTGAGCCTTACGTTACATATAACTTATCGATCACATCAAACCTGAATAGTCAGAATGTATAGAGACCAAGGGATTCAGAATTACGATAATGATATTGCCAAACAACGAGCATATCACACTTAAAATCACTAGGTCTATATAGAGTTATCTGACGAGATATCAAGATATTATACTGTATGAATGTTCGAGTGGGAGCTCATTCTTTGCTGGTGTTGGATTCGGGTTTATAGATACCATCAAGTGAGTTCGCCTCTTGTCTATATCAACTACTCGAGTGGTCATACATCTCACATATCCAGCCGTGGACCTTCTCGGCAACCGCCTCACTATGCGCTACTCAATAATCAGCAGAGATTCAGAAACATTACGGAAGGACAAATAACAAGTAAAGAAGAGAAGGTGAAAGAAAAAGAGATAAGCTCACCTAAACAGAACGCATGAGGTAGATTCCCCTCGTCAAGAATGACCCGAGTCTGCTTCTCCCTTTTACGGATGAACTCATCCCGTAAACGGTCCGAAACCCAGTTATCGCGTTTGCCAAAGAACAAGTAAAATTTCGGCCGCGTCGTAGATGGAGCATCAGTATCCGCCTTCTTCTGAGGGATTGACGACGCCTCTGCGTGAAGCTTATCGGCATCCTTCTCGATAGCCCAAAGCTCTTCGCCCCATTTATCCTCTCCAATAACGCGCATCTCATCCATACCCAAATGCAAAGCCTGCCAGACGCCATCGCGGCTCTTGAGCCACTTGGCCGTGACATCCGCCGCGGGACCGGGCATGCCAAGCGCCGTACCGACGAACCACAGCAGCACGTTTTGGGTACATAGCTGAAGAAACCCCGTCGCGACGCGGTACGCATTGGGGCCTATTATAGGTGTCTGACGAAGTGCATTGAGCTTCCAGCCGCTTGATGAGCGCGCGATGTACTCGATGGTAGGGAATAAGAGAATGCCGGACGTGAGATTGAGAGTTGATGACAGCTTTGGGTCTTTAAGAACGCGGTGCCAGCTTTCGAGTGCGATGTACGCGCCGACTGAATGTCCCATCATGATTATATCGTCGAATGGTCGTCCGTTGATCTGTTGACCGCATACCGCTTTCAAGGTATGTTGAATCTGGTACTCCAGGTCGTACGGCTTGCGCTCGCTTGAAAAGGGCTCGTGCTCATCGTCGCTGAAGCCCGCTAGATTCTGCCCATAGATGTGAAATCTGGTGTCTTTCAATGCTGGTGTGGATAATGAGGATGCATCTAGGGCATTGTGCAAAGCTTGGAGAAACTGGGCATAATAGTCAATCAACCCTGGGTTGCCGGATATCATGAAGACCAGGACATGCCGTTTCGGCGATGATGAGTCAGCTCCATCATTGCTCGACTGCGCGGCTGGAGTGTATGACAGATGATGGACGCTCATCGTGGTAATAATAGGTGATCAGGCCGATGAGATGCGGCCGTTTTCTGCGATAGCTATATCATCTGCCTTACGTTGTTTTTCTAAAGTAGCCCCTATCGTTTGTCTCTCAATAGAGACAAATACCTTTAACAATAGGATTAACCCAGGTTTTCATTGGACAGAATCGATTAGCTGGGTGGTCATTGAAGAGAAAGGTGTCTTACGACTTGAACTTACAACGCCTTAGAGAGTTAAAAGTGACAGCTACCCTTTGTACGTTCATCAAGTTGTATGGAACGTATTTATGATTATGAGCTCATTAACCTAGCCACATGGGGGGCTAGTCCATCTGTTAGATCTGGATCCACCTGTGGACATTGAGTTCCCGTCACCTCGAAAGATGCGCCAAGCCACGGAGTCGTTCCCAGGTATGTAGCTTTGCTGAGGACCTCATTACCTACATGTACATATCTACATGTACCTACCTAAGGTTACGCGACAAACATATGGCAGATGGGACTTGATTGAATCCCATAGTGATGGAGGTAAGGAATGCGTTATGACAAGACTTGGAATCTCGTTTGGCCGTCTTCGGTCATCTCGGAAGGACCCAGCGAGTCGGAGACTTCAAGTTTCTTCCAGGAGGGTGTAGTGGGGGGCGGGGCATTTGAAGCCATGCGCGCAGATAGCGATGTATCCTCACAGCAAAAAGGATGAAGAAAGAGAGTTACATGCCGTTTCTTATCTCGAAGCTAACCTACCCCACCCTAAGTACCTTAGGTAACTCCCTCAGGCACCGCCATGATCAAATCCCATCATTTATTCCCCATTATCAAGGTCGATCACACGACAACCATCGTCACCATTTCCATCGCATTCCTTCCTCTGGTGCTTTGGTGTGTGTAGCTGACCCTGCGGCCGACATCACCTCATCAATTTACTTGAAATATACTTACCTATACCTGTTGATCAGCAAATATAGATTATCGATTCTCGTTGTTTCTTTCATTTTCCCGTGCTGCTCGCATACGTATCTCACCTACCAACGGACTACTCGAACGACGGGAAGATTTGGCCGATTTTCGCCCTATCTTTAGTCCAACATCATTAGTTGCTATAAGGCCTTCCCGTCCGTATCGTCCGAATATCTGTGTCACCCCATCGACTCAACCGGTTCCAACTTAGGCTACATTCTAACACGCTGAACAATTTCGGAGACAATTCCACTTCCAAGATGACCCGAGCCGGGTTGTAGTTAATGTCCGTTCCTCCGCCACTTTCTCTTCTTCTCTTGCTGCCTCGTGCACATCCATCCATTCCAGCTTGTTGGGCTCCCACAGCTGGGCTCATGTTGCGCGTAGTGTGGCTGTGTACAATAGTCTGCCGAGGTTGTCTTTGAAGCATCTCGTCTTTTCCCTTGCTGACCCGCATGTAGAATCTACCTTGTGTCACGCTTCTAATTTAACCACCTATTCTTCTCGCCTCTATCGTCGTCCCCTCCGATCTTCGACCTAGATTTCTGCCTCTGAACCGGTTCTCCTGGCCGATCTGTTATCTTCGCATCCGACAATATGACTACCGCTGAGCTGCGCCAGCGAAAGGCGCAGGCAGAGGCTGAGATTCCTGAGTCTAAGATTGCTGCTGGTGCGACAAAACCTGCCTCTGAAACAAAAATAGACCACCCGGCGGGCGAGGCCAAATATGGCCGCTTTAGGTCACGCCTCCGCGCCCTCACTTTTGGACTGTACTTTGGGACGGGTTGCCTTGCGTATGATATCCGCCGTTTTCTTGCCCCTTTTCGACATTGGGCAGATGTGATCTAACTAGGATGCAGTATTCACCTCACTCAGATCCTCGGTTCGCCCTTGTACTTCATTAACCGGGACCTATATTATGCGTACATGTCATTGACTAAGGCGTCATTTGGCTTGTTGATCACAACCATGACCCAGTGGTGGGCTCCCACAGTTATACGGATCAGTGGCGATGCTTCCGTGGCAGGACAACTCAGCCTGACCCCAGATGGAAGAGTTCAATGCGACTTCCCCGAGCGCATGGTTATGATTGCTAATCACCAAGTGAGCTCTCTCTCCTTCTCTCTTTCTCTCTTTTGAATACCATCACTCGTTTGAAATGACGCGCTAACTCCCGTAACAGATATATACCGACTGGATATATCTTTGGTGGGTTGGTTACACGAGCGTTCGTCAGATGCACGGCCACATCTATATCATTCTGAAAGAATCCCTCCGATGGATTCCGATTGTTGGACCCGGGTGCATGTATCTTAGTTTCATATTCATGTCCCGGAAAATCGCTGTCGACCAACCGCGCATGGCCCACCGGATCAGCAAGCTCAAGGCGGACCATACTGATCCGAATGGGAAAAGCTATCACAACTCGATGTGGCTTTTGCTCTTCCCTGAAGGAACCAATATCTCAGGCAACGGGAGGAGGAAATCAAGCGTTTGGGCTGCTAAACAAGGGCTCAAGGACCCAGACCATGTCTTATTGCCGAGAAGTACGGGCATGTACTTCTGTCTAAGTGAGCTCAAGGGCACGGTTGACTATGTCTATGACTGCACCGTGGCCTATGAAGGCATTCCGTGAGTCGAGTTCTTCTGCAAGACCGCCATACATCGAGAAAGCTAATCAAATCTCAGACGCGGAAAATATGGTGAAGATTATTTCACATTGTCGAGTACATATTTCGAAGGGCGTCCTCCTAAATCGGTCAACTTCTACTGGCGCCGATTTGCCGTTGCCGACATGCCTCTCAACGACAAGGACAAGTTTGACGCATGGCTATTGGAGCGATGGTACGAAAAAGATGCGCTGATGGAGGTGTATGTATCCACTGGCAGATTCCCGGCCAGCGAGGTAGGTGTCAAAGGCCATATCGAAACCGAAGTCAAGACACAATATTGGTGGGAGTTCTTGAATATTTACGTAATGCTGGGGAGCTTCGGGCTGATCTTCAACTTGATGTTGAAGACGGTGCGTCGCTTTGTTGGTGCTCAATAGGCTCATCATGTGACTTGGATGAATAGCAGGCGATTGAAAGCAAATCGAGTTGGTGTTGAAGCAAGAATTTTGGTGGGGCAACAACGAGAGACATGCGTAGGAACGAGAAGGAATATAGATTATTAGGCGTTGGAAAGATACCACAATTGGAGCGGATTGGGTCAGAGGCTGTGAGCTACGGTGAACAATGGAATGGATGGGATGGGCAAATGGCATTTACATGGAACTTCCCTACTCAGATATATTGTTTCTTCTTCCATTGCATATTTGTGAGGTGAAACCAGTGAACGTGTAAAAGGTATGACTACCAATACCCGTATCTACTTCACAACTCTTCGAAGCACTGTTTCATGCATAGAGTAATACATGCTGGTGACGATCCTTGCTGGCATATCTTACCCTAGTATCTAGGTGGAGTATCTCTTCTACTACTTGATGACGAAGGTCAACTAAGCCTCTTAATCATGCTGCCTGCGTCATTTTTGGCCGCAGAGCTCCATTTACAAAGGCCATTTCATGCTCTTCTATCAACCCTTCCCCTTCCGATGTGTAAAAACCACAGTGAATGCTTATATATTTCGAAGGGCTGTGCTATCGTGATGATTGGGCAATCATCCAATCACATGCAATTGAATTGGTGATCGGGAAGGCTTGCCGAAAATGGATTAGAGGAGTCGAAAAGCTGGGGAAGTGGAGCGTCATCGTGCAGAATCCAAATTCTCCAAGAGGAGGAGGAGCAAGATGACCTCTCAACACTTCATGGAGCTGTCTCCTTCACACCTTTAATCGTCGAAGGATGGGGTAAAAACCAGAAGTATAAGCAGTGAAGCGACGACGTGAATAGTTAGTTGCATTGGACATAGAACTATCACTCCTCCTTATACTCCTGCTTCACATATCCCCTTGCAACTGCCGAATTACCTGAGACGATGCGAGATCCCGTATATCGCTCGCGCTGTTCCGGTCGAATATGAGTGTGCTGCCTTGCTCTCGAAAGATGCCTTGTTCAACTTCACGCATGGCCGCTAAGGTCTTACATCGGACCCTGTGCCCACGACGATTCGCTCCAGCTGCTGTAGCGCGACCCTTTTCCGCAACAGCCCGCCGTCGCGAGATCCTCGACATCTCAGCCCTTCCAGCCCGGATATCGCCGACCTATAACGACAGTCCTACATCATCCCTCCTATCTCTCCAATGGCCCGAACCTCCGCGCAATATCCTAATAATACCCAAGCTCCACGCGCCGAAAGTGACCGACTCAGCCGTCGAGTTCGCTAAACACGTGCACAGCGAGTACCCCAGTGCGAACCTGATCTTCGAGCGCCGGATAGCATCCGAAGTGCACGACTCTTTTACGTTTCCCATATATACCGGCGAGCCGCCGACTCTGCAAGACAAGATCGACCTCGTCGCGACTCTAGGTGGTGACGGCACGATCCTGCGCGCCGCGAGCTTGTTCAATCTACGCCCTTCCGTCCCGCCGATATTGTCCTTTAGTATGGGCTCGCTCGGATTCTTAGGGGAATGGAAATTCGACGAGTATAAGCGCGCCTGGCGCCAGGTCTACATGAGCGGCAGCCGTGTCGCCGTCAGTGACCTCCAAGAACCACATACCCAGACCGCTGCCCACAACAACGGCGACATCATCCTTCCCGAAGAAGACGAAGAAAACCTCCCTCTCCACAATGCTTGGGAGCACGTCCGAGGCAAGAGCATGGGCCTCACGCGCTCAAGCAAGATCCTCCTGCGTCACCGTCTCAAAGTCGGCGTATACGACTCCACCGGCGTGAACATCAACAGCCGTCTAATGCCCACATCCACCGCCGAACCACAAATGCGCCTACCACCAAACCCGCAAGCCGACCCGTCTCGCCGACCCAAACACGGCGACCCTAGTCACCGAGCCTTCCACGCTATAAACGAGCTCGTAATCCACCGCGGCCCCAACCCCCATCTCGCCATCATCGACGTGTACATCAACAACCGGTTCCTAACCGAGGCCGTCGCGGACGGTATCCTAGTCAGCACGCCGACGGGATCGACGGCGTACTCGCTCTCCGCGGGAGGAAGCATAATGCACCCGCTCGTAAAGACGCTGCTCATTACGCCCATCTGCGCACGCAGTCTCAGCTTCCGACCGTTGGGACTTCCCTTGAACTCGAAGATCGTACTCAAGCTCTCGGAGAAGAACAGGGGGCGCGAACTCGAGGTTTCGATTGATGGGAAGCGGAAAGCGGGCATTACGATTGGTATGGAGATACGCGTCGAGGGGGAGATGGTTGGACGGCATGGGCTGGGAGGGACGTGGGCGGGTGGCGTCCCTTGTGTTATAAGGAGCCCGGATACGGGGAGTAGAGAGGGGGCGGGCGAGGATGATGATGGGTGGGTTGGGGGGTTGAATGGGCTTTTGAAGTTTAATTATCCTTTTGGGGAGTGAGGACTCAAGCAACAAGAAGAGGGAGGGAGAAGGGTTAAAGAGAGGGCTTTAGGGGACACGGGATGGGCTGCTATTTGTCACATATGCTGGTGCTCTCCGTACATATCTCTCTACTCTGGCCTGTTTGTGATGTTGCATTTTCTTTGGAGGGAGTTGCATACGTACCATACCTATTTATCAATGATACCTAGCATATGTTTTATACCCGGCCATACTTTTTGGGGATATCATGGACCCTGTTCTCTTGGTTGCTATTCGATATTTAACCTGACACTATCCTCAAAATTTGTATATTGTATTCCCTTGATATATTCAAATAAACTGGTTGTCTTGCAGTTTTCGTTCCGGGTTTTCCTAAGGTATTTGGAAGGTAAGCCAGGTTTTATGACGCGTGACATAGATAATACTAGACCGAAGGGGTTTTCATTTCTGTCGGCTCTACTATTATTTAACTACGAGAAACTGAAATCCTTCCTGAGCTCTCCGACAGTCACGGGCACTGGTCGAATCTCATGGAGGTCCAGGGGTTGTCGGTTTGTGTTTGGTCCCAGGTCGCACGGCACAGGTAATCGGAAGCCAGGAATATGAAATTACAGAATGTAAGTATTGACTACCGCCGAGTTACTGTGTATCGTCGAGGTCTTGGAATCTAATGAGAGAAAGTAGATTGACCGAGAATTACTCCAGAAGAGTGTTGAAAGGTAGATCAGCCACGACCTGGGTGTTGGTTTGGTGGCAGTGTCAGAAGATATGCGAGACCAACTGAACTCGATAATACATACTCACCACCGGCTGGAGACGACACAGTCGAATTCAAGGATCACATTGGCATTCTCGGAACGTTGAAATTGCCCAGAATGATGGAATTATCAGTGGAGGGAGGAAGATATATCTGTATGTGGTAAGAGAAACCGAGACTAGTATGAACGGCCTATCCTCAAGCCTATCCTCCTGTATACCCAACTTGATCCTGTTGTTATTACCATCTGAATTACTGATTATGTCTATAACATTTCTCATTGATGCTTACAACTGTTATTGGCCGATGTTATCAATGCTGAAGCTCGTGCTTTACCTACTTCAACGATAAAATGCCACATGTGAAGTTCCGAGGACAGCCGGCATCACCACAGCGAAAGCCCCAGCCCCAGCCGCAGCAGCCAGCACCACCAGCTCAACACCAACAGCCACAACCACACGATGTTAAATGACTGTTGTCTTTCGATATGGTGAGCGCTTCTTAGGTACAGGTAAGTGAGCGGAGGCGCAGGGAATGGTGTGGTTGGAACCAACTACAGATGACAGGCTCAAGTCGCCGAGATCGGTCACTGCAGGGGAGCCCAAGTTGTTTATTTTTTGCCCGACAGAAACTCTGTTGCTCGTGTCGCAAGGTTGAGCATGGAGTAGGGAGCAGCAGCGTCGAATTTTATTAGCAAACATTGAATATATATTATAGGACTTAATCCTCGTTAAGTCGGATCAGAGGTTAAACCCCCAGTGTATAGCGTTCGAACTATGAGTATCCTTCGCATCCTGCACTCCCAGAGACCCTACGAAGCAGTCGATATAATTTCCTGACAGGGTGAAGAGTCCTGGAAGCCATCCATTCTCAATTTCATGCTTTGTAGAGGGGGGAAGATGACTTACGGGTTTAGTAGCAGAGGTGACAATGGCTCCGTCTGAGTCTCTTCGTGACTACCTAAGTTGCCAGCGTTGCGAGTTGACAATCTTGTAACAGATTGAGCTTCCAAGTCCCAGGACATGGGGGTATTCGTTTCCGTCTCTTCATCTTGAATCTAGACAGACAGGGTCTGTTCTATTTGACCGCAGCACCTTTTGCCATCGCCTCCATGTCGTTGGTTCTGAGTATTGCCTCCGGGATAATGTCGATCTCATCCTTCATCGACTGGGGTTGGCATTCTTTTTGGGTTTGATTCGATTCGAAGCAGACCAGGATTTACCGATTTCTCCCCTATAAGTTGAGACGCCTAGGTAGTTATATCTGTATGGATCGTTATGTCTGTAATCAATCGGCGTTGATTCGTAATTGATGGTGGAACTATGCCCTCAGACCACTCCAACTATAGATTGTATATTGAATTGGAATGCAGACTTCTTACCTGGATGTTTGAAAATCTACTCTCGGCCGTTGCGATTTATAATATTTTAATTTCCCAGGTATAGCTGCAGACACTAGCAGCCCCTTCCATCTCACATGCATATATATTCTGCTCAATAGCAATACGAACCTGAAAGGGACCTCTTCAACTAGTAAGCTCTAACGCCTGCCAACCGCGGCCGCCTTGATCCTGTTGTTCCAGCACTTTGGGCCATCAAGGTGGTTAAGATGAGAGCGGCGAGAATTCGTCTGCGTAAGCGACTTACCGCAGGATTGAATAACCAGCTCAAGTACAACCAGTCGGTATTCAGTCGGGATGATAATCCCCTGCGCCAAGTATGTTGCATCACTTCTAGAGCTCGGTACTCAAGATGACTAGTATGCATCGTACTGATCCAGCAGATCATCCCGAGGCGGCTCTACCCCTTGATACCGATTGACTTAGGAGAGAAAGCTACAGCCAGCCAGAGCTCTAGGGTTTGGCAAACTAATTGGACCCGAGATGCTGTAGGCCGCAGCGGCCGGCTGCTCAGTGCTGGTCTTGACCAGGTTGGTAATTCATACTCCTCAGTAGTGTGTTGCCCAGATCTGAAAGCCAGTAGCCCCTACGTTTCTTGTTTTGCATAGATGCTTAGAATCCAGAATCCAGAATCCAGAGTCTAAAAAACCATGGCAATTACGTTCAATGGCCTATTGCATCCAGCTGGGACTCCTACTGGGTGATTAAATTCCCAAGCCTGCGCTCGCACTAGCTAGCAAAATTACTAGTTCGGGGCGTCATGAGTGTTCTCTATATTAGCAATCCGGCCCGAACACGCCCTCGAGAACGTGCTTTCTACGCCGCAGTATACCTACCCCATAACTCTGGCTTTGTCTATCAATAAGTGCAGGGGTAAATATGATATAAGATGAATTCTACGTTATTGCTCAATGATCTATTTGTACATGTGATGGAATTTCACTCCCTTTCATTCAGTTAAGAAGCATAGATGAAGCACTGAAAGACCTCGTATCTGGGATCGCTGCGACGAAAAGTCTCCGGCCAGCATGCCTATTTATTTAACGAGCGCTCAAAGCAGAGATATGGAATCTTCGGCAAGTGCAACTTCAAGACTCCCAAGATCACCAAGTACATTATGGGGAGTGGTCATTGCATTAAACGTCTTGTCTACTTAATCTTCACATCCATCTCAGCCAGACTCCAGTCCACACTCTCAAAAGTTGAGAACCATGGGCGCTGATAACAGGCCCTGGTAAATATGGCTCCCTGGGTCGTAACGAGATCCACGGCTCACAGAGGAATTTTCGGCCGTGCAGTGCGAATGGATGCCCTTGAACCACGGAAGGACAGCTTTGATTGTCAACAGGATTACTGAAGCCGTGACGGCACCTATCATCAGACAGCCAAGATCAACATCGGACTAGAGCGGCAGATCATTACTGCCTTTGATAGGAAATTAACATTCATCCCAAGTTACTTTCTGTGCCTACTGAGACAATGTCATAACCGCAAGAAAGTGCAGACACCCACTTTTGGCATTGGGGATGATTGTACAGTTGTACAAGAAGCCAGGTACTGAATTACGTTCAAGGAAACCGCCTTGTGTTCCAGATAGCGAGGGGCGAGGGGCGAGAATGCACCGCATCTCTGTCCTCGTCTTTGTATCATATCATTTACTCCCCAGTAAGGCGATACCGCTTACTTCAGTTTGGACAGCCAAGCTGGTCTCAAGTCTTCCCCACTGCTCTCATAGTAGAGATTCATGTTTGAGTCTGTTCATCCTACTGAGCTGCCCTCATGTTGCTACTTCAATGGAACTGAAGAGGTATGAGGTCATTTTGCAATTCAATTAAATCAAAATCAGATTGATCACACTTTCTTGTCACCTCTGATATATGTTTTTTACCCCGCACCCATGATTTGGAGTCAGTGAGGAGAAGGAGAAGGGTTGGCTGTGGAGATTTAGGGCTCAGCGTATCGATATCAAGCCCATCCCCGTCTCGCCAATCAATCGATACAAGACATTGAAAAAGTCCTTCACCTGGCTTATGGTATTCGCTATGTAATAGGGAAACTTCTCTATGATAAAAAGAAAATAATCTAGAAAATCCAGCATCTCAGCCTGTCATCAAAGTATGCAACTAAAGAAAAGACTTACCAGAGGCCAAGGCCGTATGTAGTATCGTAGCATTACCCCACACTTGCAAGGGATAGAGAGTTTCTGGACCAATCACGGCTAAGCTACCGATAGACTAATCTTATCCGTTCACGTAGCAACCAATTGTAGTAACAATACAAACAGTAAAGGATCGAGGGCTTTGTACAACCCATCTCAATGCTACACTACCGACTAAAGGCTTAAACCCTCACCTGATCCGGACCCTTTACTCCAGCTGGCGGTCGACGGGGTTGTCATTACCCACAGCTCATGATGAGCACCACCACATTAACCGATAGAGGTGTCTCGGCAGCCAATATTCGCCTCTACGGCGCCGGCGGAGGAGGCAATGGCGGCGACTCAGAACTGCGCAAACATGCGCTCCTCAACCGGATGCAGCAGACACCCAGCGTGATCTCTAAAATTGCGTCAGTCCAGATGGAAACTAGGACGGCGACTACAACAGTAATCGCCAAAAGCATCACAGCTACCAATCCCTCTTCATCCCTGAAGCCCAAAAACCTGCATCTGGGCATGTTCGAAATAGGCCGGCCGCTAGGCAAAGGCAAATTCGGACGAGTTTACCTCGCGCGCCACCGGGAATCGGGCTTGATCTGCGCGCTGAAGATGCTCAAGAAGGAAGAGATCTCGCGCGAAAAGGCTGAGATGCACGTCCGGCGGGAGATCGAGGTGCACAGCAACCTGCGGCATCCGGGCGTATTAGGTTTCTACGGGTGGTTTCATGACTCGCAGCGGATTTTTCTGGTACTCGAGTACGCTGCGGGTGGGGAGCTGTACCGTAGCTTGCAGAAAGCGGGACACTTCTCGGAGAGAACGGCGGCTAAGTACATCGCGCAGGTAGCGCTGGCCTTGTCGTATCTGCATTCCAAACACGTCATGCACCGTGACATGAAGCCAGAGAACATCCTCATCGGTCTGCACGGGGAGTTGAAACTCGCCGATTTCGGGTATAGCGTGCACTCGCCTAGCAACCGTAGAGACACGGTTTGCGGAACGCCGGATTACCTCCCACCTGAAATGCTGCAGCCGAAAAAGACGGCATACACGAAGGCTGTCGATCAGTGGACATTGGGCGTGTTGACGTACGAGTTCTTGACGGGCGAGGCGCCGTTTGAGGATAGCATGCCGATGACTTATAGGAAGATTTTAAAGCGGGATATGAAGCCTTTGCCCAAGTCTATATCGCCTGAGGCTCGGGATTTTGTTGATTCGGTCAGTCTCTCTTATCTGAACTAATCTAGCTGCTGCTTGTTAAAGTAGATCAAATTTGATATGCTAGCTAACATATGGCAACAGTTATTGAACTTAAACCCGGCAAAGCGTCTCCCCTTAGAAGATGTCTTTAGACATCCCTGGATAGTGCAAAATAGTAAACTACCAGGTCCATGAGCATTATTGGTTTTAGATGGTAGCATTCACATGCTTCAAAGGGTTTGAGAGTCAGGTGTTTTCTATCATGCCATCAAGGTATTTGGGTGAAAGGTTCAGCCGCGGCGTTCAGGATTGGCGGGAATGGCGATGGGCTTATCGCATATCCCGAAAAACGGAAACTGGCGTTCATATTCTTGCGTTTATTGGAAGCATTTCCCAGCGATTTACTGCTAAGTTTTCTAGAGAATAGAATTCGGGATTTAACGCTCTAGTGCTGACTCCATTCCGTGTCTCGTTATCATACTATCATGAATTCATGCAGCTTCCTCGCTGCCTCGTAACTAAATCCCAAACTGCACCGAAAATCAAGAGCACCAATATTATGACCAAGCAATTTGATAGAGTCCACATACGCGGCTTCTCTTTCTTCTCTCTCCCCCATCCCCCTCTCTCTGTCACCAGGGAGACCATACGAACTCGCTCCGGATCGTCATAGGCTCACAACCACCGATTTCGCTAGGCATCGTCTCATTGATGGCGGGATTATACCACCAGAGCTCGTAGAATGGGGGTTCGCGATAGTCACGAGGACACGCGCACCACTTGAACTCAGGATATCGACCGGCCACGGTGAGCTCGCCTTCCCAGAACTTGGTAAAATAGTCCGGGCCGTTCTTATAGAAAGTGAGGGACACCATGCCCGGTCCGGGTCCCTCAAAGACGCCGAAAGGAGGCGACTCTTGGTCTGGTGGGACTGGTATGTGTGTGTCAGTACTTCAATTTAAATCGTGCAGGTAGGTAAGGGGCTTTGCTATCAATCTTTACATGAAGCATATAAAGGAGAAAAGCAAGAGGCAGATGAGATAATGAAGGAGGACAAGCCAGGGAGTGATATACGTACCCGTTCTCATGAGATAATACCCTCCATACTTGTCCGAATTGCGCATTTCCCACAGCTGGTTTGTTTCCTCCGGCGGCCAAAAGATGATTCTGGCATGCCCACCGCCCCCATTCCAGATCGTCAGAGCATGATTTACAATACTTGCAGGGCCGCTCTTGACTGTGAGCCTCCACTGTGTTAAGTGATACCTTCGGCTCTCGTGATAAGGGTCAGTCCTAGCAATAGCAACATGTGCCAAGGCGAAAGCTAGGAAGAAGAAAAGACGCATGTTGTGATATATCGCAAAAAATGTCAGATTAGGAGAACTATGGAGGACAAAAATCAAGAGATGTCCAGGGTAAATTTATAAATCACCCTGTGAATATTAGAAGTTTTGTTGACTAAGATTTGAGTTTTGGTCTATGATATAGAGCATGCTAGTTTAGCCGTTGTTTTCGAGCGTCTGACGTGTCCACAACCGATATATTCTTGATCAGTCTAGGAGATGTAAGCTACCTAGGTTATTGACTGAAATAACTTTGTAAAGCACGCTAACTTGATGTCTTCGTGAGTGAGGCACGGGTAGCAAAGCGAGAGTTATTTCATTCATATCATTCGTCTGGAGTCTCGTGGTTATCATTCCTAAACGCCGATTCCTAAGCGGATCCTGTATAAAAGTAAGGCTGGGCCTTTCTGGCTGCTAGGTCTCGAAAAGCCTCGTTCCCAATAGATCGTTCCCCTGAGATGCAAACTCCGCGTAATGCTGATGCTAACGGCCGTATGAGAGAGGGAAGCAGATCGATGCTTCGTCAATCCTCGGGACCACCACGAGAAGACGGTTGCCACAAAGCGGAAAGGACCGACTAGGTATAACTCAGATCACATGGCTCCTCCCTAGGGCTCACCCAGTAGTCGAGCGGTGATATCGCCCATGTACTCTGGTTCCAGCTCGTAGTCTTCGCCGTCATAAGGGTCTATACCGAAAAATTGAAAAGCTTCCACTACTCTATCGATGTCGAAGCCCATGCTGACGAATCGCTGGATCATGTCTCGATTATACCCCTGATACCTAGATATGGCATTGCGTTAGGTTTTGCTGGTGTGTGACAGGTGTTAAAGGAGTCGGAGGAGGGAAATACCGGTCTTCATCATCTTGTACTTGGGCAGCAGCGGCTGGGCGAGGAGAGATTTCTTGATACTTGGGGTTGTGGGGAGCCCTGGCATATTCGACAGCCCAATCATGTGCCTTCTTGTTGAAGCCTTCAGGGTCGTTGAGCATCATCTTTGCAACCTCAGCATCTTGTGGATTCGTGGGCTCGGGGCTTTCGAACAGGGCTTGGAGGGATAAGAGCGTCGATTTGATTGTGAAGACGGGTGACCAGGCTTCTTTCAGGGTATCGATACAGATGGCACCCTACAGGGATAGAGATGTCAGTATGGAGGCACAAAGCGCGATACGAGAGGACACACTGTTTGACTGCTGACATTGGGATGCCAGACTTTGGTGTCGAACTTCATGGTGGGAGGAGAGAAAGGATAGTTGGGAGGGATCTTGACGTCGACAACAAAATGGCCACGCTCGTAAGGAGTACTGGGTGGACCAGGGAAGTAGGCCTTGAGGTGTGACAAGTCGCTGTCGTTTCCTGTAGCACTCTCAGCGTTGATGCCGCTGGCTGCAGCCTCGACAGCCATATCACGTAGCTCTTTGGCGATGCGACGGCTGGGATTGGAAGCCATGATGATACTCTGAGATGTATATTGAGTATATTGGTGTAGTGGATATCTTCAAGGTGGTCGAGGCTCAGATGGTAGCGAGTGGTAGTGGTCAAATGCTGGTAGTGGGATGCATGAGATTGAGGTAGAGGTGATGTCAGGTTGGCTGGTAGTGATTCAGGTAGAGCTTGTCACGGAGCAGGAGCGTAGGAGGGACGTAAGAGCGATCGATCGTGACAAGTGGTATTCACAGAAGTGGAGAGACGGGGATTATAATAGTTGAAGGAAGTCACGGCACAGTGCAGAACGTTCGGGAATCACGTGTGGGATCTGATATGATAAGTTCAATGTGAAATGGAAAATGAAGCTATTGGACCCGGCGCAGTAGAGGGGCAACAAAGGAATGATTTGGATGACTATAGTCCACGTCTGAGTTGGGGAGGTGCGATCAAATGGGTGTCTGTGCAGGACTGTGCAGGAATAATATCAGGCAGATTCCAGGGATATCGTGAAAGCCGTTGTATAGCCTCGCTTTCAGGCACATGCAGAGATGAGATGATGAGAGAGTGGGAAACAGATGCATCAAAGTAGGGACCCCTCATTTTGAGACGGCTTTGGTGTGGTAAGATAGAGGTGTCTGAGTACTTCGTACTCAAAGCATGTTTATCTACTTGAGTTTGCTGACAAGCAACTGCAAAATACTGCTGATCACAAGTAGCTTGACATGAGTTGTAAAAGTTTTGTTATCCGAAGATACCTTTAGGCGGAGTAGTTCATACCTCTTATTGGAGCTAGACAGATTGGAAGTATCCACTCAGACTGGACCTACCCTGTCAGTAGTAGCTTTCAGTTACACCTATTTAAATTCCGTGACGCATTTTAGACTCAACCCCACCAAATATCTTTCAATCTATTAACTTTTCCATTTTTTTATCTCCTGTTGCTCTCTAATATTGACGACAACAGCTGCCCCCGTTCCCATACCAAATATATTCTACATCGTATTTGACTGATTGACACACATCAAACTCTCAGTATGGCTACAACAACGGTGACTGCGACCACCACGCGTAAAAAAGATGTCAACCTCCCCCCAGAGAATGAGCGCTTCTTGCGATGTTGCGCCGACATTGCCAACGCCCTCATCGAAGACCATGAAGCCTCCAAAGACCCCAGGGCTCCCCGAAAGGACATCAATCTCAACAGCTTACGCGCAAGGTTATCGAAGAAGCACAAGATCACCAACATGCCATCTCTGACCGCCATCATTGCTGCAGTCCCCGAGCACTACAAAAAATACATCATGCCTAAGCTTATAGCAAAGCCCATTCGTATATCTACCCTGTTTCAATCTCATAATTACATGGCATACTAATCTCATACTTAGGTACGTCCTCCGGAATAGCCGTCGTCGCCGTCATGTGCAAGCCTCATCGATGCCCTCACATTGCCTATACTGGTAACATCTGTGTCTACTGCCCAGGTGGTCCTGATTCCGATTTCGAATACAGTACTCAATCTTACACCGGCTACGAGCCTACCTCGATGCGAGCCATCCGAGCTCGTTACGATCCCTTCGAGCAGGCCCGCGGCCGCGTTGATCAATTAAAGTCTCTTGGCCATTCTGTCGACAAGGTCGAATACATTATTATGGGCGGAACATTCATGTCCCTGCCCATACCGTATCGCGAAGGGTTTATCGCCCAGCTCCACAACGCTTTGAGTGGATATCAAACAACCAATGTCGACGAGGCCGTAGAAGCCGGG
Source organism: Xylariaceae sp. FL0255 (assembly GCA_022578795.1). NCBI lineage: Eukaryota > Fungi > Ascomycota > Sordariomycetes > Xylariales > Xylariaceae > Xylariaceae sp. FL0255. The sequence goes on along the minus strand of MU388827.1, from coordinate 457,544 downwards.
GAAATGAGTAATGTGAAGTGCGTTGGCATCACCATCGAGACGAGACCAGATTACTGCTTGCAGCCACATCTTACCGACATGCTGCGGTACGGATGCACTCGTCTCGAAGTTGGTGTGCAGTCATTGTACGAGGACGTCGCTCGCGACACCAACCGCGGTCATACTGTTGCTGCTGTTGCCGAGACATTTTGCCTTGCAAAAGATGCCGGTTTCAAAGTCGTCTCTCACATGATGCCTGATTTGCCCAATGTTGGAATGGAACGAGATCTTGACCAATTTCGCGAATATTTCGAAAACCCAGCTTTCCGAACCGACGGTCTCAAGATTTATCCTACTCTCGTCATCAGAGGCACTGGTCTTTATGAGCTTTGGCGGACAGGCAGGTACCAGAACTATACGCCAAACGCTCTCATTGACATAGTTGCTCGGATATTGGCTTTGGTCCCACCGTGGACTAGAATCTACCGTGTTCAAAGAGATATCCCTATGCCTCTGGTCACCTCGGGCGTGGAGAATGGAAACTTACGTGAATTAGCTCTGGCCCGGATGAAAGATTTTGGCACGTCTTGTCGCGACGTCAGGACCCGAGAAGTCGGTATCAACGAAGTGAAACACAAGATCCGGCCTAATCAAATCGAACTGGTGCGTCGTGATTACACGGCTAACGGTGGGTGGGAAACTTTTTTAGCCTACGAAGACCCTAAACAAGATATCCTAGTGGGACTTCTGCGACTGCGGAAGTGCACTGAGAAATATACTTATCGAGAGGAACTCACGGGTCAGCAAACCAGTCTGGTTAGAGAGCTTCACGTGTACGGCACCGCCGTGCCTGTCCACGCCAGAGACCCTAAAAAGTTCCAGCATCAAGGTTTTGGTACTCTGCTGATGGAAGAGGCTGAGCGTATCGCCCGTGATGAGCACATGAGTGTAAAAATTAGTGTCATCAGCGGTGTCGGCGTCCGGAGTTATTACCGGAAACTTGGATATTGGCTCGATGGGCCATATATGAGCAAATGGCTTGACGGACGCCCCCAGGAATCTCATTGAGAGATCACAAGTCCATTTCTATACTGTGACGATTCACCGGATTAATCACACGTTGTGGTGGACTTGTTCTAATTTCAAATCCGTCAGACATCAGCAAAACCCACCGAGATCCATGGTCAGCGGACAATCCAGATATCGACGGAATTTTTACAGAGAGCCATTTCACGATAAGCCCTGATAACAGAACATTCCGCCTGGCTTATCACTAGGCATCAGTACCATCTCTCAAGCCACCGTCGCATAGTATATCCGCAACTATGGATCTCTTATGCAGACTGAATTTTACTCACGATAGCAACCCGAATGCTGCGACGCGATAATGATTACAACACATGAAGAACGTGATGATAATGGTTCATGAGGTTATGGTGCATGGACTTCAACTTGAGAAAGTTTCCAGACAGGAGGGGCAATCTCAAATCATGAGGGCTGGGCCTGGTCGATATGGTAAGGTGCCTCGTCACCAAACCTCTTGCGTCGCAAGTATACTAAAGCATATATGGATGAAAATAGGGAACAGTTGAGATCTATCTACAGAACCCGACGTCGATGTGATGGGCCTCAGTTCTAGCGAAACACTGAAATCTATTCGTCAGGAAGACGGATAGATCTCTCAACAAGTTGATCCATCAGTTCTAACTTCCACATGGCAGCGGTCATTTCAAAGAGTCGGAAAAGCTTTATTATGAGAACGCGAACATGAAATAAAGCCCAATGAACATCCAGCCACATGAAATTATACTACTTTTGTTCAATATGCTCAACAGTTGCCTCAACTTTCTCCGTCATCAACTCCTTGACCCCTTTGAGCAGAGCCACAGCAACAATGGCGAGCACTACGAAAGGGATGAGACTCGCCCATGCCAGCCGATACGCATAAGCATACTGCCAATGACTAGCCTCAACAGCAGCGTCCCAGATAGTCACATTAGCGCCCACCACACTCATCGAACCGATCTCGCCCGCCGCAAGCGCTGCCAATAATGCAGGCACACTAGACTCGGGCAAACCAGCTGTCAAAGCGGCCTTCGAGACAGCATGGTCGTAGTTTGCCGCTAAGTGCCCGTTGATTATGGCGTCTAGAACTGCGGAACCGAATGCGCCGCCTATGGCGCGCGCGGAGAAGGCAAGACCGGTTGCCGTGGAGAGGAAGGCGTGCGGAGCTGTGAATTGCACGCAGGCCACGAGGAGGGTAAGGGGACCGGATTGGCCTATTCCACTTAGGACGTTGAGGCCGATTTGGGCTTTATTCCAGGTGGGCGTTAGGGCGGCGTAGGATGTTGTTCTAGGAGAGAGGGGTGGGGTTGTTAGTGGTTTTTCCTAACGGATGGGAGGGAAAAGTATCTATCGTGATCTCTATATAGAATACGGCGAAAGACAGAGCAAAAAGGACACATACACGGCCAAAAACGCAATAAAAGTAACCAACAATGGCGCCTGCAAATCGCGGTATCGAGTCGCATACCAGGTGACAGGGACACTCGTAAACAAGACGGGTAATTGGTAACTAAGTTGTCGGATTGAGATACGCCACGAGTTCGTCTCAAAACCCAGATTGAGCGCGATTTGCGGCACGATGCTGTTCACGGCGCTATAGAAGAGCCAGCCCTCGACGGCGAAGGCGAATACGGCGTAGAAGAAGTTGGCGTTTTGCTGGAAGAAGATGTGTGCTACTAGTCCATCGGAGCGACCTTTCCATTCTGTTGATCACAGATGGCTTATTAGCTTAAACATCCTTTTGATTATATGAAGTTGGGGGCCGTGGAGACACGAATAGCGGCCAGATAGAGAGCAGGAGGTAAGATGGGGAAACGATTTCAGATAAAATGAATTACACGCACCAGACAACCCGAACCCAACAAGCAACACCAATCCCAAACTCAACGTAACAGCAACATGCGGATCAGACCAGGCATAAGTGCCACCCGCCCAATCAAAGGCAAGTAATAGGAGCGTCGCGCTCGTGATGAACAGACCTGAACCGATGGGGTCGCACGACCAGATATACTGCCGCAGAGAAAAGTTCTTGGGCCGTTGTGGTTTGGGAGGCCAGTAGAAGGCGAAGAGCCCGACGGAAGTTACTAGGTGGAAGGCTGCTTGGATCCAGAAGATGTAGCGCCACCCGCCAGCACTGGTGTTTGTCACGGCACCGGCGGCGAGGGAGCCGATTCTGTTTTGTGGTCAGTGATAGGTGGTCATTCTATGAGCGGTGTTTTTCACTCTTTTCGATGAAGGATTACTACTTCTGAAATGATATGATAGAGACGAGGTGATACTTTTAATGAAAGGAACAAAAGAAAGTGAACAAAAATCGCGAGATGGGAGTTGAAGGCACACTATCACATACAAACCCCCCAAAGAACCCCCCACAAACGCAAATCCGTTGGCTAGGGCGCGGAACTTCAACGGCAGGATCTCAGAGGGTATGGCCTGCACGATAGAGATAGTGCTCAGCGTCGTGCCAATGAGTACGCCGCCGACGATGAGGACGGACATCGAGTTCGCCCTCGCGGAGACGACGGCGCCGACGAAGGCGATAAGGGGCGGGACAGAAGCTAAGTATTTGCGGTCTAGCACGTCAGATAGCCGGCCTATGGTTGGTGATAGGACAGACTGGATCAGGAGGGGGCCCTGAGAGAGGTTAGGTTCTAGCTTCTGATAAGAACATTCTGTAATTTTGGGAGTAGAGAATCATGAGATGGATCTGTGTGTGACGTTTACCTGGATAATCCATCCTGACAGAGAAGCATCCCCTAAGTCTCGGATGATGAAGGCTATGACTGAGCCCGCGGCGACGACTACGAAGACTTGGGCTAGAATACTATAAGAGATGTTCAAGACGTCTTGGTCAGCCTCTTGCTTCTCATCGTCGTCTTTCGAACTTTGCTAGGTACTCATATCCCTTCTCAACTCGTCTCAAGTATAACCACGAAAATGTGAGAGTGTTGCTCACGCAAAACACGTTACGAAGACCACAAGCTGTTTAATGCATGAGTTCCATCGATCAGCATCAGTGCTTATTACCAGGAAACAGTGCAGAATCATCTCACCCACGACCTCCAACTCAGCTGAACGTGGTAGGCGTTTTCGACCGCTTCCTGTTCAATCGGTAACATCTCCGAGCTCTCGGTTCTCGGTGTCTTCTCTGGATCTTGAGACAGGTTTGTAGCTGCCGCCATCGTCGCCGAATTTTCGGGCACAGTAGTAGAGAAAGGAGTGAGCGGCGTATCATCATCCATCCTCCGCTCATTGATTATATGGTGAAAGTCTAGCTGTGGACTTGAGAACGGCTCATCTGCCGATGCGAACTGCGAATTCTCGTTCCTGGACTTGTCTGCACCTTTCGATGAGTTCGCTGCTGTATTATCGGCCATGTTAAAATTTATAAGCTCCTCAGATTCAGCTCTCAGCTTGTCTTTCTGTGTATTCGGAGCAGAGGAATCTGTCTTGTGCGAATAGAAAGGGAAGAGATCCTCCATCTTAACAATGACCTATGCATCTACCTCACAGTGGCAATCATATCTACCGATCTTCCCGGGACTTTATCACGGGTATATGTGTGTCAATCGTCAAGAAGAATCCCCGCCCGCATCCAATCACAGTCGCGAGCCGGATCCTCTCGTCACTTCATATGCAATGTCATCCTGCCGTCTCTTAACCCCCCTGTCTGCGGGGGAACTATTGAACCCTGGAATTGAGATTTCAGCATCGAATCAACGTTCTCATGTCTAATGAGGTCAATAAATCAATATGGCTGCATGATGAAATGCGAGTATGACTGAATGAAAATCACCAATATTGCAAATCACTTAGTAAAGTGGCGCTAGTTGATTTTTATGCAAAGCTGCCTGCCTTTACATATGTCGACCAAGTATGGAATATTGATTTTAGGGTGCACAGTCTCCCGTGACCTCCCCCTCCCCAACCCTCCAGCAGCCGTTTACCAATAGACAACACTTTCGCAGTGGATGAAAGATGGCCGCTGTTGAGAAGTAGATATTGATAATACATCGTTCCAAGTAGATAGTGGTGAAAATAGTAGTCGGGTAGTCTTTACCAAGAACCAAGTCAAGTCTTACTAGTTAAGTAGGTCGCGGTGGTGATGTTATATACCTAGGTAGGTATCTAGGTGTTTCAACCCAGAATGATCTTCTTGGTCTGCAGACAGCATCTTTCCCAATCGCTTTTCAGCACTTGCGTCCACGAGACGCGATAAGCAGTCTTCTTGTCCTTTTTCCAATTAATGAGCATTATGTTGTACACCGGCTCGTTAGGCTGCTCCATACTGCCTGGCTCCTCGGGTGCACTAGAGTCCTCGGATTCCTTCAGTTTCTGATATTTCTCCAAGCTCTGGAAAGACCCCTGACGGAACTTTGTGCAAGAAGACAAGAGTATAAATTTCCCATCAATTGCAGAGCGAAGGGACTCAGTGCCTTGGTCGCCACCAGCTCGATATTCCAAAAACAGATATATTGGAACTCTGATGGATCCGATTATCTGAGGCGAAAGCTCACACCCTGAGCGTGGAGGTATAACAAGAGTGGCGTACACCATAGAGCAACATAGTGAGACGAGTTCCGAATCTGGTCTCCGGGTGGTCTTACGTAGCACCAGAGTTGTCGATTGTGCCGTGAAGCTCAACAGAGCAAACTCGCAGAGCTTGCTGTCTTTAGAAGATCTGGCAAGAGCAGAAGCCGGAAATGTATCGTTCCCTTCCGAATTATCATCTTCCGAAAAATCCTCTTCCAAGTAGTCATTTCCTAAGTTGTCTTCTCCCAGCTCGCTCCCTCCCGAGTTCTTCTCTCCTGCTTCTTTCACTGACCCCCAGTCCTTTTCTATATCATTGCTTGTCACAGATCGATCATTCGAATATTGCACCGGCTCGTGCCAGTCTACCATCGAGTGAACAGAACTATAACAGTCAGCATACCAAACGCCGTTGCGGATTCCCTTCAAATCCAGCACCATGATGGTATCCTTGTTGTCACCCAATTACCTTGCATATCAGGGATAGGGATCTCCTCCGACTTGGACCACTGCCCACGGTGAAACCGAAACGTGATCGATTCCCAGAGAAGTCCAGCACCGATCCTGGCCTTGGGGATGCCCCAGATATAGCCTGTTTTGAATTTTGGCGACAGCATCCTGAGGATTCCGAGGAAGGCCCAAAATGTGTCTCTAGGATTATAAAAACATCTCGACGAGAACTCGCCTACTCTGTCACTATAGTCTCTCAAATTGCACGCCGTAATCCCTGAATTCATGGCCAAAGTAGAGAAAAGTGAGTTCGTCTGGGGTGGAACTCGGATGTTCTCAAATTCTGTGAATTGCTCTTCACACCATGAGTCCCCCCGACAGCTCCAATAGACTTGGGACGGCGTGACAACGAGGGCTCTTCGTGCCAATTGTGCCTCTTGATACGTCCAACCCCGTGTACCCCAGATACTTGCTTTGAGCCTGTCTCTGAGTTGCGGTTGGCTTGCCGTGAACGAAATGCCTTGGATGGTCTCAAGTATGTTTTTTACCGATCTCAAGTGCCCGCAGGTGCCTGGCAGACCTTCATCAGCAGTTTCCACGGCGGCGATGACTACCAGAGCGGCATGGTGATAGATGTCTCCCATCATGGGCAAGTACTTTCTTTTGTCGGTAAAATCATCCTGGATGATACAAGCTGAGTCGACCCATACGTAGCGTTCAGCTAGTTCGGCCAAGAGGACCATTGTCTCAAGGATAGTACGAGGCAACTTGTTATCTGTGAGGCCACCAGGCCGGGAGAAGTCGGCTAGCGTAGATTTTGTAAGCAGTCCTATTGTAGAGGAACCCCAGACGTACGAAAGCGCAGTAAACCTGCAGTCCAACTCGGCTAAGATGATGCACCGCTGCTCGATGTCAATGAGGCGAATCAAGGGATGGCCTATGGAGCTCAATTCTGCAACCTCGCAACTGCCACGATGAGCAGTTTCACAGCGCAGCATCTATTGTTTGAGTAGTTCCGTGTTGATGAGTGGGCTGATTTTTCGTCCCCAGAGATGTTGATATGCTGGATCCTGCTTCATGGAAGTCGCACCGAGACGCTGTTGGAATATACCCAGCGAGCCCGATTCCCATCCCGAGTCAGGCACATCTGGTAGGTCGTGGTACTCCAGCTGGAATGGGACAAGTGCCTGATGATTGCTTGTAGGGATAAGCGCGCCTATCTCGAGCAGGCTGCCAAAAAGGTTCGAAGTCTGACACAAAGCATTATTTTGTTCGATCGCATGTCTACATATGAAGAGACCGATCCGGACACAAGGACATCTTTTTCCAGAACCTGAAGACCACGATAAGGGAATCAGCTCTGACCGAGAGCTCGGGGATAATAAGAGGCTCGAATTTGCGATGCAACGAGCCACCAATCGACAACAAGGACAAGACTTATTGTCTAAAACTTGCTGCACAGTGTCCAGTATGACTTTCTTGTCCGGATGTGTTGGAGTGTGCTTAATACACCTATTGTTCATCAACAGAGCTTCGAAGGAGATATGGGAACAAGCTGGACAAAGTTGGTCTGGCGATTCGGCACTTCTGTAATCCTTGACTATGTGGGCTGCTTTGGGTGCTTCGCAGGTCATATTAACAGAGAAACTTGTTTTTCATCTAGCGATAGAAAAGGACAGTCCAATCTTACGGTCAGATCGGGCATTTAGGCGAAGAGAATCATTGTTATCTAAGCACAAAGGTTTGAGAGCGAGGGAGAAGGGAGAAGTAGCAGATCTGGTTGAGCAAGGACGTCGAAGATGATTAAGTATGCTGTTGCTGACCAATCGTTTGGCCGGCCGACTAGACATAGGTCAGGCTTGATGCTGAAAATTGTAGCAAATATTGTTCTAAGTAGAAGTTATGATGAAGTATGAAGGATAGTGGATGTGATTTGGAGCACAAGCAGAGAGCAAGAATGTTGCAGGCTTGACAAGTAGAGGCTCCCAGATGGGAGATTGTACCAGCCCTCTATCTTTTCATAGATACTCAAGTCATCAATGCCTGGGTAGAGAAGGTAGTATTTCTACATCTTTTGTCGCTCGCAGTAGTTGGTGTAGCATTGCTGCCTGGAATACCTAAAGCTGTCCCTTGAGAAAGTGCGCTGTTCGTTCCACACAAGTCTTGGTCTGGAAGCCACACGTATCACTCACATCGGGAAGGGATGAAGTATTCGACCAATAACTGATGACCATCTGTGTAACCTGTATGAGAGGTAGCAGTGAGGTTGTTGATGATAGCAGCAATCGATTCTTGCCAACCTAGTTGCTCGCTTCTCCTTTTAGACACGTAGAACAATAAGACGGTAAAGATAGGGGGTTTGCATATGTGATGCTTCCGTGATGAGTCTTATTTCTGACGAATGAATTTAATGGGTTAAAATCTTGGGAGTGCGATGGTTTTTTTTATGCGAAGGCCGTCTACCTAAGCTTTTACGAAGGTTCTGTGGCACCTTATTCCCATTGACCTAAGGTGTCATCGGTTTCACTTATCCATCCGGTGAACATCGGGTTCCCTCAGGAGATAGTTTTGATGCTTGCATAACCACTGCAGAAAATTCATCATGCTTTCACTAAGTGTTGGCTTCCTGGCGACCATTCTTAGTGATGCGTACCACGCTCCGCTATATGTAGGTCTTGGTATCGTAAATCCAGCGTCCCACAAAGGGAGAGTTTACCCCGGAAGACAAGTACTACCTGAAGCTGCTCAGGGAAGTCTTGTGAGTCGAATATATCTTAGTGTTAGTATTATTAAGCAAAACCATGTTGGAACAGATATTCTGTCTGGTATTCTAGATGCTGTGGCGTCAAAGTAGAAGTCACCCTGTAAGCGCAACCCAAAATGTACCTCATTGTCCTCATTGTCTTCAGTGTCCTCACAGGAGAGGTCACTCAGTGATTGAAGTAAATAGGTGCTAATAAGAGCTCCAACTGTCAACAAGTCAGGGTGTGAAGCCAGGGACCCGTGGATACATACATGCGAGTAGCTCAGTTGGTCAGCCGTCTGACTAACTTCCAGTTTCTCTTCAATAGGATACATACAAATACTGGATTGAGGTGTTCTGGTATTACCCGGGACATGTAAAGGTGAATCTTCTCATCTAGACCATATGTAATGCCCATACACTCATTCGCATTTGAACGGTTACAACTAGACAGAAAAAGCTCAAAGAACAAGTCCGAAGAAATACAGTACACTGACAAGAAACCGTGAGAATCATGCTTTGCTGCTGCTGTATTTCGACAAAGGATATGATGATATGAAAACCCGCCAGATGCCAGGGAAACCTTCTATCTATTTATACAACACCACTCCGTTCCCTCTCCTCATTACAACCATGTGGTCAAACAAAAGTATCCTCTTTTTTCATTTATAATAAGTCATGCTTGACGAAAGCCTCGCGCATGGCACGTCCCAAACCAGCGGGCGAGCGCTCGACAACAACGCCGGCAGCCTCGAGGGCCTTGATCTTGGAGTCAGCACCACCCTTGCCACCGGCGACGATGGCACCGGCGTGACCCATGCGACGTCCAGGGGGAGCGCTGATACCGGCGATGAAGCTGACAACGGGCTTGCCGCCATTGACGGTGTTGTTAGCCTTGAGGAATTCGGCAGCGTCCTCTTCGGCAGAGCCACCAATCTCGCCGATCATGATGATACCGTCGGTCTCTTCGTCCTTGAGGAAAACGTTGAGGCAGTCAATGAAGTTGGTGCCGCTGAAGGGGTCACCGCCGATACCGACGACGAGGGATTGGCCGAGACCAGCCTGGGTGGTCTGGTTGACGGCCTCGTAGGTCAGGGTGCCGGAACGAGAGACGATACCAATCCGGCCGCGCTTGTGGATGAAGCCAGGCATAATACCGATCTTGCACTGGCCGGGAGCGATGATACCGGGGCAGTTGGGTCCGACGAGACGTGTCTTGGATTGAGACTTGAGGATATCGGTGATGCGGACCATGTCTGCGTGGTTGATGTCAGTTCCGTGTCTTCTTCTCTGGAAGAGAAAATGGGCTAGATGTTATCGTACCATGCTGAGGGATACCCTCTGTGATGCAGACCACCAGAGGAACCTCGGCGGCGATAGCCTCCTCAATACCGGCAGCGGCCAACGGCGGCCTGTGGAAAGAATGGTTTAGCGTTTTGATACGTTGTATTTCTTTGAGCTAGTAGGCTTACGGTACGAAGAGAGCGGTGGCGTTCGCGCCAGTAGCCTTCACACCCTCGCTAACGTTTCCGAAGACGGGTAGGCCGAGATGTTCTTGGCCAGCCTTCTTGGGATTTGTGCCACCGACGACCTTGGTACCTAATATCGCAAACGGACGTCAGACTTGATGTAAACTTGAAAATCGAGAAAGTCGTGTTTCGAAGAAGTGTGAGAGGCGTGGTGAGTTACCGTAGGCTATCGCTTGTTCGGCATGGAAACTAGTGATGAGGAGCTTGACGTTAGTTGCCGTTTCTCCTACTTGGCCCTTGAACCAAGAGATAAGGGCAAGACTCACGTTCCCTGCTTTCCCGTAAAACCCTGGAAGAGGACCTTCGTATCACCATTGATGCGTAGGTTTTCGATGGTCTGGGCGTATTGGGACGAGCTATAGGATCGCTTGGAGATCTGGCGCAGAGCGGCGCCTGCGCGCAAATGCCGGAAGGACTGCATGTTGATTTGTTTGTGGAATAGAGGAGAGATGAGGAGGGCGAAGATGTCGGACGAGTAGTCGATCCACAGATGTGACAGGTGTGTGGATGGTTGGACCGTTGGATATGATGGGAAGCGTGATTTCTTTGGACGGGACAGTTTAGGATATCGAAGCTACGAACATCAAAATCTCGACGTTACAGAAAAACAGCCCCGGCAAAACGCGCAAATCGCATTTAAGGTTAGACAGCTTAGCTCGGTTTGCGTTGCTGCAGCCGGATCCTCCCGAGTGTCCTTGTTCAGCTGTCACACAGCTGTCATTCTGCTTGACAGCTACCCGCTTCTGCCCATTTCAGTCACTTATTACTCTGTGAGACCCTGATCAGGGTCTCTTTGCTTTCATCCTGATTACATCAAATTCACAATTGACAAAAGAAGATTGTTTTAGTCGAATTTGATCGGACTCTTGACTGGGTGACCACAGGACTCATCTGCTGACTGATATTAGACCTAGAGCCCTGTTAGGAGGTATGGGAATACCAAGTACCTGTGCGCTCATTGGCAAGAGATGAGAATTGGAGCGTGTCGGCTCTGTCTTAAACCACACAAATTCGCTCACCCATCCCACCTGCAGCAGCTTCGGCTTGCCTGCAAACATCGTGGCTGCGCCTCCCTTCTCAGGCTCGACAGCAAGATTCTCTTCTTATGACGACATTCCATGCTTCAATATCATTCTCATGGCTCGGCTCAAGCTGATGGGACTTTATGATGTGACTCACTGTCGTTGGGCACTCTCCATCCACTGCATGTAGCCATCATACTCCTACCTGTGATCATTCTTGGACTGGCCAAGCCCAACGCAATTGTCGAGGCAGAGTTTCAGGCAGATTCGCTGACAAGATGGTTCCAGCCTCTGAGGGGATGATGTCATGCTAACTATTGCCATCTAGACTTCTCGTACTATTCATCTCATGCTCTCTCTCCATAGCCTTCGTCTGTGAATGTCTCTGTGTTCAATTGAGCCAGAGAGTTGTTCATGTTCGCTACCTAGGTAGTCTTCAAGCCACCATTTGCGCAAGCATAGTATTATAACTGAGTGTCTTTTGTCATCTCCTTCTCTTAGGCTTTAACCAAAACCACCCATTTATCTCACTGTTGATCTGTATAGCAGACCATGACTGCCCACGCAGATCCTTGCGAACACTGTCAACTCACCTTGCCCCACGAACAAAACGGGGAGCACACTTTCGAGGTGAGCTTACGGGATGCTGAGACGTCCAAAATCAGTGGCTGCCCAATTTTCAAATGGATCTTGGAGCCACTCGTCATCGACAATAATGAGTCAAAGCGAGATGCGTACAGGCTCTACTGCAAGTTCGGTACGGCGCAGGACCGAAATTGTATCACAGAGTTCGGCTTCCGGAATCCTGATGATGGGAAAGGACGCCGATATCGTAGGCAATGCCACCTTGCTATATACGAAGCCACAGGTATGGATACACAATTATGCTTAATAGCTTTAGATACAGCGTCCTCTATCACTGCGCTGGCTGATTTCCTCCTAACCGAATTCAGACTCTCTATTTACTTCGCCTACTGACCGACTTATACACAAAAGATCAAAAACCTGCGCCGGTGCGTACCCCAGACGGCGATATTAGCCGCGTGAAGCAGAAGCTCGAACTCCTCAAAACCCATGAAACTTGCCGTCCCGGCTCGCATCTTCCTACAAGACTTGTCCAAGTGGAATTGAAAGGTGTCGACAATTGGCAACTCAAATTGGTCACGACGAATGAGATGCGCGAGAAACCTGAAGCCTATGCCGCTCTGACATATATCTGGGGTGGGGAGGAGACCTATATAACCACAAGGGACAATCTCAATGACCGACAAGCCAGAATTGAATTTGCCTGTCTTTCCAAGACGATCCAAGATGCGGTCAGAGTTTCCTATGGACTCGGCATCCCGTACCTCTGGGTTGATTCGCAATGCATCTTACAGAAACCAGATGTTAAGCAAGAGAAATATGATTTACATGAAGCACTTCTCGAACAAGCCGACATCTATAGTAAAGCAACAATCACCATCGCTGCCTCTCGGTCCCTACATCATGACGACGGATTTCTAGATGAGAGGGTTTTCAAAATGCGTGTGCAGGATAGCGCCAAGCAAACACTCACCAAGGTTCTTTTGTGGAAGTTGAGCACTCGTACTGAACGTGAGCCAATCTATACTCGTGGTTGGACCTTTCAAGAATATAAACTTCTCAAAGAGAATGGCCTTCTTTGAGAGCTATCAACTACGAGTAGCCTGCTGTTGCGACGGACAGCAAGATGCTATCAGAGGTCGGTACGCAAACGAATTGGAGAATCTGGTGATAAGCTCTGGGCAAGTGAGCTGTCTCAAGCTAGAAGATGGACAAACTGGGGATGTCCATCTGCTCCGCGGATTGCGATCGTCAGAAATACTCGACAAATATAGTTTTGCAATCGAGCAATATTCCAAGAGGGAGTTCACAAATCCTTTCGATAAGTACCCTGCGATAATTGGTCTCGGAATGGCGTATATGGCCGCCCTTCAACTCAAACTTCCGTTTCCCGCCGGTATTTGGCTGGCTAGCTCAAAGACCTTCCAGGAAACACAGATCTCGTTCCTTCTGCATTATCCACGAACCTTTTATGGGTAATGCGGCGTCCGCAAGTTGATTACAAACTGTCTCAGCCAACGTGGTCCTGGATTTCTACGGAGGGTCCTCTGGATATGACCTACGCTCGAGCCTTCTCAAACAGATTGCCGGACGTGCAAATCCAAGAAATATCCAATGAGTTTCAGAGTCGGTTGCATCCACGCGAAATCTACAAGAAGTTTCTTCGGAGTCATCTGGTGCAGACGGCGGGTCAAAGTCTGAGAATCGAAGGCCGGCTTCTAACAGCAGAATTGCGAAAAGGAGATGACCTAAACAAGGCCGTGCTCGTTTTTGAGGATCTTGCTATTCCAACTACCGCGCTTACGCAGAATTTGCGCCTTGATTCTGTTCAAAATGTTGATGTGAAAAGCCAATACCTAGATATCAAGGAAAGATGAGAGCAATGGGCAATCAACATTGAGGACCTCCCAGATCCCTTGCGAATGATATTGAGTCTCGTGAAGACCCCAATATTCCCATCTCTTTACTCCTTTTCTACGAGATTGTAGCCATAAAGGGAAAGAGAGCCATCATCGGTCTGGTTCTTCGAGCAGTCCAACAATTTCGGGGTTCGCCCAGCTACATCCGCATTGGGCTTTTTGAAGTCAAGGGGAGCAACAATGATTTCACACCTCTTCGCCGCTCCTTTTTTCATCAACGCGAATCTTTCTATCTTTTCTAATTAAGGCATCTACCTTAGCTAGGAGATCATTCCCAAGACTCTTCACTTCAATACTGTTTTGAAGTTTGGTCTGTCGTTCCTGCAATCTTGCTGATCCTCACTAGGTGGAAAGCTACTTTCCACAATACGTGCCAGCATTTTCGACTTCTGTCTGACTGGATTTTCAAACTAATTTGGGATAAATTCTGTAATATAGATTCTAGGTCTTTTAATAGTGAAAGAGTGCAGATATGTCCGTTTCGAATTGGTGATGTCTCTTGCATGGCAAGATGTTGGCTAGGCAGCTAGATAAAACCGCTCTCATGCTCTACAGCGGAACCCGATGGTAGATATTCAGATAAGCTTTTCTCGAGCAATCCTTCACGTAAGAGAACACTTATCAATCTATATAGTCTCCTCGAGTTCTATGGCCCATTCCTATAAAGTCCTTATCCACTTTTCCAACCGCGTACAAGGATGACTTGATTTATTTGTGACACCAAAAGGCGCAGGCGACGGTAATTGTGCAGTCCACTAATCACCGCTTAAGTTCCGCCAAACCCCCGTTACATCACCCGCGACTTACACCTGCAACATATTCGCCGGACAAGTCTCGAAGTGTTTCAGCATCATCTCATTCAATCTAAATCGACTCACATTGCCGAGAATCAACGATATCACCCGTTTATCTTCCCTACTGGCCGAATATCTCCCGTCTTTGCTTTACTCAATGCGGCTGAAGCGGGGGTTGGAGCGCGCATCTTGCGACTTTTGCTATCGAAGAAAGATCAGCTGCAATCTCTCCTCGCGGACGAGAGCAGGCCATGGCACCTGTCCTCAGTGCGATTTGCGTCAAAAGCCGTGCGTTTTCGAGTCCGATGATCTTCGTACTCAACGGCGCCATAGAGTTCGTCGTGGATCAAGCACAAGTACTCCGGGATCATCGGTGGCTCAGCGAGATGTCTCACGCGAAATAGTCACTGGGCAGGGTACATCTGAGATAGAAAATGTTCAGCTCATTTTGAATGAAACCGATACTCTGTTCTCAGCAAGCTCAAGCACGAGTATTGCTACGAGCCAGTCACCATCAGACCCTGCACTTGCACAGTATAGTCAAGAGCAGGCGGGGAATTCAACTTCATTCGATTTCAATAGCTTTGACTTTGAACTAAGCTCTGAAAGCAACTCATTTCTCAACTCCGTTTTCCAACGAGATGATATGATCCACGATCCCCCTGTACACTCAAGTGTTATACCAACTTCCGCTACACAGCCGAATTACGATCAAATAAACGATCCTACAAACGATCGTGCGGATAGTCTTGACCCATATGGCATCCAAGAACTTGAGTCCAACTTGCTACGTGAAGCTATTGAGAGTTACTTCAGCTTCTGCTATCTCGCCTTCCCGCTCCTATTGAAAGACGCATTCATGGCCGATTACGAGAGTCGGCGAGCCAGCCCTGCCCTCGTATTTGCCCTTGCTTGTCACGGGAGCTCGTTCCTACAGACAGAAGAGAGGTGGGCGCTACGACAACAGTTTGCTTCATCTTTTCGAGATGCCTTTCTTCAAGCGAGGAGCGCAACAGAAACTCGAGACGCTATTCGGCTTGACGACCTCGAGGCTTTAGTCTTGATGGTTGACTTCGACTACTCCGAAGCAGGGAGCTCGAACTCATCGGTTCACCTGCAACTTGAAGCTCTCCTTTTGACACATGACTCTCTCGTCCACATGGTACTTCAATACAAGATCCAAGCCTCCTTCGTGAGCACGAATGGATCGACCTGGACGTTATGTAATGCCCCAGAGCGCCAGAAAATACTTTTCTGGCATGTTTATGGCTTGGATGCCTTTCGGGCCATTGACCGTAAAGTCGTTTCCCGTATCCAAGATGATGAGGTCGACTTAATGGACCGCATGATCAGCCATGAAAACCAAAGCTACCTTGACGCTATACTCAGCTTGGCGATCATAGCTAGAAAAATTGCCCAAGCCCTTTGTGGTACCGTGGCCAAGAGGAAAGGCGTGAAGCGCCAAGATGTAGAGATGATTTATCAACAGCTCAAGGAGTGGCGAGAGGATATATGCCCACCTCGTTTACGCGTGCCCGTATCCTCATGTGGAGAAATGTCCCTCAGAGATACAAGGGAACGTGATTGTCTTTCGGTACATCAGGCAGTCACTACATTCCTAGAGCTCAATTGTTATATGGAAATCGAAAGTTGCGTTATCAATTATGGCATTCAAGATCCGCACTCATTTGAAAATCAGATTCTTGATTTGCGGGTAAAGTTCGAAACTCTAGGAACCTCTCACAGAATACTAGGAGTTGCTCAATGGATGGAGAAAATCAAAATTGACTCGGGAGCAACGAGATTGTCGACTCCTTTGTCTCTGATGGATTTTGCACCCGATCTTTTGAGGAATATGTGCGTTGGAGCCGCCACGTGGATGTGCTTGAAAGCAGAGGAGCTGAGGCACCAAAAGCCCAGCACTCTGGATTTCTGGGAGAATCGATCTACTGCCGCGTCTGTCAATAGTGGCCTGACGAAAGATTCAGTGGAACAAGCGATAAGTCTCCTAAAGTCTGTATCTACATTACGAAATGTTGCTGCTAAAGCCAAGGCACATAGTGATACTCAAATACTAGTTGAACGCCTCGATCTACTCATAGAGCCGTTGAAACAGGCTCTTGCGAAAGATTAACCTTGATAGCAAAGCTGCGTAGCGCGCCATGAACCAACTTGTACTTGATCCGGTCGAGAAAAATATACTGCAATGGTTGTCGTATCGCAGCGATTCATCCTTGACAGTTCGTCATGATAGGGTCACGTCAGTTTAATTTCCACTCGACTCAGCGGATACCAAGTTGAGCAGGCAGAAATGACCACACAAATTCCGCGATTGATTATGCTACCCGAAGAACTTCATTCATGTCTGTTGAGCTTAAATACACATGTGCTCCCTCCCTCTCTTGAAACAATGGCACCAGACAGACACATCCAGATTCTCAATAACACCCCTTCCCTAACGTCGCTGCACACACAGAGACCATGGCGTATCTTCTCGGTCCTATCACCGCAGTGTCACCATCTGGACTGACCAGTGCCTTGTCAAACACAACATCTTACTTATCTACGACACTGTTAAGCGTGCTTCAGAACGGGCAAAGTGATTTCAGAAGCTTCTCCGCCAATTCATCGTCAGTGTCTATCACTGCGGTCTCAACTCGAGATAACGAAAATTATCCCTTCTTTGATTTTCATTTCGCAGGTTCTGATCTAAATATTACGGCTGGCAGCGCGACTGATATATCAAAGCACTCTATTTACCGTATCGGCAGCATCTCTAAGCTCTTCACTGTCTATACACTTCTAGTCGGATACGGGCTTCAACATTGGGACAACAGCATCACCAATTGCATACCCGAGCTTCGAGCTGCTACTCCCCCTAGACCGTACAACCCCATTGCTCATACAGATTGGAATGATATTACCATCGGTGACTTAGCTTCGCAGTCGTCTGGGATCGAGCGTGACTGTAAGTGGACATCAGTCTGATCGAAGGAAATCATTCAAGCCAGCCAACTGTCAATGCTCACGTATTTCAATAGATGCCAATGCAGACCTTGCTACTCAGTCGTTCCCATGGACAGAGGCTGGCTTGCCCAACTTGCCTCAGAAGGTTATTCCCACATGTGGTGCTGGAAATCCAGGGCAGTCAGCTTGTAATCGAACAGGTATAGAACAACTTGTATGAATCTGTGTCAGAGTTTACGCTGACTCTCGTAACAGTGTGGTTTCAGGGCCTAGTAGAACGGCACCCTGTATACGCCCCCGCGACTACGCCAACCTACTCAAACGCCGCGTTCAGACTCCTTGGATACGTACTAGAAGCATTGAGTACCAAATCATTTGCTGCTCTGGTTCAATCGGTTGTGCTACAGCCATTTGACCTTTCAGATACCTCTGCTGCGAGCCCCCCAACCCATGGCTCTTGGGTGATTCCCAATGGCGACAGCGCATTCTTTGAAGATGTTGGAGATGAGACACCGTAAGTAGTCTATTTCTACTAGTCATCTAGCTGAGAACTTTTGCTAAAATGTACCCTTCTTTGAAGAACCGCAGGCATCTATTCATCAAGTGACAACCTAGCACGGTTCGGACGTAATATTCTCCTCAACAAGCAACTCTCGGCTCTCGATACCCGACGTTGGATGAAGCCTAAGGTGCACACTTCAAGTCTCTACTTCTCAGTTGGAAGTCCATGGGAGATATGGAGGACGCATAGTCAAATTACTAACGTCGACTTATCGATATATATACGAAGTCTGGAGGCCTCGGATTGTACAGCTCTTACGTGATGCTCATACCGGACTACGGAGTGGCGATATCAAGTGAGGCCCTTTCTCAACATTCTTTTTCCGTCTGGGAGATGTATATCGAACACTTGAGCATAGAATGGTCAGGCAGTGCTAACTTCGATCACTACTCCGCAGTTCTTACAGCCGGAAGCAGCAATGCTGCTGTTATTACAATCGCAACTGAACTGGTCCTTCAGTCTTTGATCCCAGCTCTTGAGGCGGAGATTGTAGTTCAAGCATGCGAGAGCATGTGCGGGATCTATAAGACGACCAAAGCGAACATCAACTCAAGTCTCGCCATAGCCTCGGATGCAAATGGACTTTTCATCGATAGTTTTATCAACAACGGGGTCGACATTAAGAATACCATCGAAAACTACGCAGCGTCTACTGGCAGCAATCCCATCACGACCATTAGACTCCAAGCTACTAATCTTCAATCGCACTCCGATGCGACTCTTCGGGTAGCTTACCGCGCGCTCTTCGAGAAGCAGCCTCCCAATGGTACTCATCCCCGTGTCCTCGATCCGAATGCAACCCTTTGGAGCGCCATCGATGAGAATATGTACGGGAGCATTTCTGCCGACGATCTTGTCGTCTCTTTTGATTCTCAAGGATATGCGACTCAGATCGAACCGCGTATCATTCGTGATACTCTGAACCGAGCGGATGAGGGTCATTCCAGGCATTAATAGTGTGGTCTTATAAATACCCAACATGAATTACTTCTGTGAATTTATATAACACATCGTGATTTTCGAATGAAGTACAACATCAAGATATCTTGAACAAGAATAGAATATTCATGGATAGGAAATGAAACAGGATACTTTAGTCTTTGACGGCTCTTTTAATATGCGTAGGATGAAATACTCCATACGTCTCCTATACTCTGATCCATCAGGTATGGGGTTGTCGAAAACCCGTTAACATGGGCATATTTACTCACAAGAATTTCGTGTGATTATGTTAGAGAGGTTAATAGTCCTCCGATTCATTCAACCTCGGACATCTTCCAAGCTAACTTCATGAGAGCGGGGAAGAGGAGCTGCTTGAACCCATGGAATGCCAGTGTTTTATTACAGCTTCTCCGCAGCCCCCGGATCCTCCACCCGTACTCCGTGAGCATTGGTTGGTCGTGGTACTAAAGCAGTCTAGATGCACATGGGCTCTTTTCCTCACTCGCCTACATTCTTCCTCTATTATACATTAGAGTTAGATGTCCCAGAAGATCTTATAGGTTGCCTTCACCTCTTTCAAGCGGCGCGAAATTCATAGCTACCACGAGCTGTACTTGAAACAAATCATGGCTGAATTCAAAATCAATGACGAAGACTTTGCCGTCCTAAAAGGGAAGGTCGTGATAGTAACAGGTATGAAGCGTTTCACCTCATCTAAGTGAAGTAACAGTGTCATGTGTCACCAGGCAATACTGACAGAAAAATTCAGGTAGCTCATCAGGAATAGGCAAAGCAACATCAGATCTCCTGCTCTCACAAGGCGCCCTCGTGGTCGGCGCCGACATCAATGAGCCAGTAGCAGACAGCGTGCCAGCTGCACCAGCCTTCACATTCGCGAAGACGGACGTGACGAAATGGGGTGAGTTGGTAGCATTATTCAGAGGGACGAAGCAGGTACACGGCCGCATCGACCATGTACACGCCAACGCGGGCATCCCTCCCCGCGCGAAGTACGTCGACCTCGAGCTAGACGATAACGGGGACCCCAAAGAGCCGACATCGATAGTGATTGATATCAACTTGACTTCCGTGATGAATACTGTCGCATTGGCCGGGCACTACTTGCGCCAGGAACCCGATGGTGGCAGTGTGGTCATCACGACTTCAGTATTTGGGCTTCAGCGGGTGGCGAGGCCGGATTACGGTGAGCCATGGTCTCTTGATATTGGCTTAGACACAGAATGAGTACTCATGAGGCTAACACATGAGCCCAAATAACAGTGTCTGCGAAGCACGGCGCAGTAGGTGTCCTACGCAGCATGCACAAACTCTTCACGTCCGAGGGGCTTCCCATCCGCGTGAATGCCGTCGCGCCAAGCTGGACGAGCACGAACATGGTGCCGGGAGATGTCCTGACCAAGCTAGATATAGACGTCCAGCCGCCCTCGGCCATTGCTCGCGCAGTCTTAATTCTTATGGCAGATGAATCCCGGAAAGGACACCACATTGTCGTTGACCACGGCGTTTACAAGGAGGTCGACGACGCCGTCTATATGCCAGCGTACGATGCGATCAAACACAAGGACACGACCAACGAGGACGCATCCGCCAATCGTATTATAGCCGAGTTGTTTTCACAGCGGTCCAATGGGGAGAGACCAGAGCCGTGGCGTTATACAGCTGAAGTTCAATCAGCGTGAGGTTTTGCTCCGACGTGGAAGTTGTGTCAGTTGCTAAATGGTCAAGTCACATACTTGGATCTACTTATAATGGGGCTGAATAAGACTCTTACAGGAAGCTAGGAGCTAAGCAGAATGCAATATCCTGGACCAAATCTGCGTAATAATCCCATTGTTATGCGTTCCTACTGTCTGATGCATTCTCTTTATCCACTGTGCTATTCAGATCATTTGTGAGTGGCCAATAAGCAAAGACTATGCAATTGTTTCTTGAGGATGCGGCTACACCACAGGTAAACTTCAATAATCTCAACTGAGGCAACCTACTTGAGCACATTGCCGGCAGATCCGAGATATAAGGAATTAAATAGGTAGCCCTTTTTGCTTCTGCAAATATATGCATGCAACCCCAGACCGCTCTTGATTACTGGCTCAACAACTTCAGCAATTGAGACTGCATAAGACCGTAATCAAAATCGTAAGCGAAAGCGAAGTCGTTCGCAAAAGCGAGAACCAATATGAGTAGAAAGACGGGAGCACAGCCCCAGCAGTTCTGCGAGAACCCACCAAACTGTCAGCTAGTCAGTCATGCAGTCAGTGGTAACAACTTGGCTCCGAACGCAGATCACTCCAATTTCATAAAAATTACAAGATCGTATATCGTCGTATCTAGGACTGCATCTGCACTTGTCATACATACTATTAGGATCGAGCTAAAAGGGGAGGCTCCTTTATTCTTTTTCCGTCAGCACTAAGCCTGACCTCGGCATCGACATAGCGACAACCCCAATGTCCTTATAAATTTTCGAGTTGTTGGTTTCCTCGGCACATAATCAATGCCTCGGCTCATAGCACGCTTATAGAACGCCACCGAGTTACACAAGGCTGCTATTAGGCACCAGCTAATCAAACAAGCCCTTGGAGATGCCTCTGGTTTCCTAATCCTCGCGTCCCGCAGCGGCCGCGTGCTGCCGTTGTGACGTAGATGCGTCAGGCTGTGGGATAGCAAATATGGCTGCAGAATCTCACTAGAGCAATGACTTGGTCAAATTGCTCACTTTCCAATATGAATGTCATCAACTTCAGTTAACATGCACTTCGATTGCCGGGCACTGCCTCCTCCTGGAGATGGTATAAATGGATGTGACGCCCATCACCATTCACGATGATTTTTTTGATACCAGCCATCTGCTCTTCGATAGTCCCGACTACCATCTTCTAATCTACAGAAAGATTTGTGTCCTAATCTCCCTTAATTCAGGTTTGACGATTCAAATCTCCCATCAGGCAACATGTTGAGGAAAACCACTCTCTGCACTATACCGGCGCTGCTACTCGCCAAATTGATCGGAGCAGCTCCCTCTGGAAATCCGCTCTCAAACCCAAACTACGGCCCCAAGCCAGGAGAGTCTCCCTTGTACAATGACTACCTGGGCAAGGCACCTCCTTTCCCGGCGAATTACACCAAGCCCATCGCGCCAACCAAGTCCGGAGCCCCCGGACCCGACGACGTGCTATGGCAGAATCTCCTTTCCGCGGAGTGGGTCATCTACTCCTTCTACCAGTACGGTGTTGAAACATTCAATACCTCGAGTTTCGTCGAGCTGGGACTCCCCAACACGACCTACACGCGCATCCAGGAGATCCGCGACAACGAAGCCGGACATCTGCGTATCTTCCAAGACCAGATCTCGGCGACCTCAATCAAGCCAGGAGCGTGTCAGTACAACTTTGACACGACTATAGGGAGCAAACCCGAGGATTTCCTTGGTGCAGCCCTTGCGATTGAGGTTTCCAGCATGTTATTCCTCACGGGGCTAGTGCAGACCGCTAAGCTCGACGCCGCCAAGGGTGCACTGACTGCCGTCAGTCAGGTCGAGACTCGTCACGGGGTATGGGCGCTCCTAGACGTCTACGGGGCCGACCCCTTCAGCGGACCAAGCGACACTGTCTTTCCCTACGCAAATGAAATCCTCGACCTCACGACCGACTTCATCGTCTCCGGAAGTTGTCCGTCTGCAAATCCGCCGTACCCAAACCCATCACAAAACCTGCCACCCGTGGGTATCGCCATGGGAACCAAGTCGGTTGCTCCTGGCGCGACAGTACAGCTCAACTTCACCAATCCGGCCAATCAGCCGACCTTTGACTCCAAATGCGATTATTACGGTGTGTTCTACCATGGCCTTGATGTTATCAGCACGCTTTTGGACACCACGAAGTGGCCCGCTCAGCCCATCAACATCACGATCCCGGCCGAGTTCGACGCTAAGGGAATTGTGGCTTTCGTTATTACGACTGAAGAAGGGGCGCCGACGTTGGACAGCGTCGTCACCCGCCCGAACGTGTTTTTGCAGCAGCCTGCTGGGATCGGGGCCTTGTTCTCCATCTAATTGCGCAAGTCTGCGTCCAAAATTGAGCCGTGAGGGGGGATTTTCAAACCCGGGTGCCTGATGAATCCACTTCTTCGTTCCGTTCTACCAGTTGGATAGATATTATATGGCCATCAAAAGTCCATATCATTGCCAGTAGCTGTCTGATCGTTGGAATCCTTGATGACAACCTTATCGGCCGTTAATCAAGACCAGTGCGAAACCACAATTCTAAGACGTTGTTCACTTGGTTAGCCCTTGATTCCAAGTACTTGTAGAGTGAGAAAATTAGGAGAAAACAGAGTCACCCACTCGCCACCTGACTTGCCAGAATTCCGAAGTAGATTGGCAGCGTCTTGAGCCTGGGCGATCCCATATTCAGTACCAACAAAAGCCAGACGTTCCAAAGCATAGAGTCGTGCAGAAAGTGGTGTCAGTGGCGATTCTAAAATGGAGGAAAGTGGTAAGATTAGGGATCTTGTTAAAATACTCGGGTGACTGGAGAGCTCTATGTGATACGGCACGCTAAAGAGAACGTCTTCTACTATGGCTTCAGCCGAGTGCACTGCTGTTTGGTGTATATGCGACCATGAATTTCCGCCAGGTAAGTCGTCTATTTTGGTATCAATCGGCCCCATATGTGAACAGATCTTAGCTATACGATCGAGAATATAGAAACGGGTCACTATTATTGCAGGCATTAGTGATAGTTCCATGGGCAGTGATACTGCTCCCATAGTCGAGATAAATTCCAGGCCACACGAGATAAGTATGAAGAGGGAGCAGGTGACTCTAGAGTCCACTCACTGCGAAAATTATTCCATCGCTTTGCAATTGCAAAGGACGGAAACACATAGTAGCGAGATTTATAACAACAAATTTGTCTGGGCAGATCGTCATGGGCGTTCAATTTCTCATGGGGGAACAAAAGTTCCAGAGCTTTCAGTATGTCAGTGACCCTTTGATCTAATTCGATGAGTTTTCGCAAGCGTAATGCAATGGGAAAATCTGGTCCTTGAGCTTCTAACGTGGCGAATTCAGTCAAGTTAAGGCCTTGCTTGACCCCTATCTCGTCTATTACGCCTATACTGACTGCATGGTCTTGAAGAGGTTTAAGAAATTGTGGGAGGGGGGTTCCACTCGCGCAATATCTCGATAGAAGGAAACCACTGCAGTGTACGAATAGTCGCTGGCCAAGAACGGTATCGAATTGACTCTTGCCTCTAATATTGAGCAGCGCTGCCGAACCATGCATGTGAGCGTCCCAGTTCGACACGTTGGGACCTCGCAAGACTAAGGATTCGAACAGTCCGAGACAAAGCACCGAAAGAAGTGTCGAATCACGCTTTACCAGGCTCGGAGACGATAAAGCATTGTGTGTCTTAGCGAGGGCTTTGGCGTGCCGTGCGTAGGCTATACGGCTAAGATTAGGACGTTGAAGATCATGTGCTAGGAGTACCAGGGCGGGGACAGAAATGATAAAGTTCAGATCATCGCGATTCTCGTGAGCGATAGTGCTGAAGAGGTCAGGAAGATATGAGAAGAAGCTATGATTGGCGTAGATCTGCATGAAATATGTCAACCCTGTTTGGGTAATATCATCTGGGATTTGAGCAGTCCATAAGCGATTATCCTGGTCTTCCTCGGAGCGTTCGAGCCTTTCGGCTTTCGCAGGACCATAGCTCAAGATGTGAGCATCCTGATCTGATGGAGAATACTTTGGTCTCGTGATCAATCCTTGCCTAGGTGACGGGACGTCTTGCTTTGATGTGTCTGGGGTATCACGTCCTCTACGGCCTTGTACTTTACGAGCAATCAACTCTGACTGGTCCCGGATCCGCGATGTAAAGGCATCCCGATAACCTGGACACTCAACCTTGGCTCTGCGACACTGAGAGCACTATAGGTTGGATTAGGGTCAGAGGAATGGTTGGAGACAAATTACGAATAAGTATCACGTACTCCTGGCAGTCTATAGTCACACTGTATTCTCCAGATTAGCACCAGGACATTACGGGTAGTATTAGATCATCATGCACATACCTTACGCCTCTTTTTCCGACATGGCTCACAAGCCTTAGAAGGTATAACGGGCATCGGGGGCGGGGCGCGCGGGGATGCAATTTGTTGGATGGACGGACATGCAGTAAAATGTGGTAATGTCAGCGTAGCAAATTTCTGTCGGCATGCAACATGTCTGAATCCTCTCTGGTCGTCGAGTGAATTTCCCTTCTGGGAATGGTGAATCTCAACCACCAGCTGATGCTCTAGATGATACGCCGTATTTGTAGAATAGTGGAGACTTCCAGGGGAGACTCAGATTTCTCACTCACCAGGGCCTCCGTCACCATTAGGGCTGCAAAGCAAATAGGTATACATAACACATGTGTCACCATTCAGACCTGTATCCTGATACGTCTCAGGGCAAGCCAGCGTTGGCTGCCGGGGAACCTTGATTCCTTCGTCCAAGGATCTCGAACGCCGGAACGGACCGCCGGTACTATGGAATATGACCTTAGTCACTGCATCGGTAAGTACCATCCATGGACGATGACGTGAATTATAGCTGCCTTTACTATATACGTTTGTGTCTAAGGTAGACAGGCTGCCAGCGATACTATCAATAAACTTTCCCAATGAAAGACAGTATCCCTAATCCTACAAACATGACATCTAAATGCCCAATCCTTTCGACATATAAAACAGTAAACAATTGATTTCCAAAACACACTAAGGAATTTATGAATCAGTAACTACAACCTATGTCAAAAATGTGAGTGTGTTCTCCTAGACAAGTTTGTCTACTCAACACGGAAAGCCCAGCTATATACGAATTGAACAGTATCTCTCGGGAAAGCCTTACAAAGTGGAAAAAATGAATAGTCAATGTAGCGCTCATCAACTTGTCTACCTACCGATTTGCCTATTGTTTTGTATAGAAATCGTGATAACTTCTAATTGCACGATCTCCACTTCTACCGGCGAAGCAAGAGGCGCAGGTGTGCTAAAGCTGGGGATCGAACGAAGCCTAAATTATGAGAGGAAAATGTCTTCTCAAGGCAGTTAGAAGTTTCTTTAGAAACTTGGTAGAACTGCCTTCTTACTCTTTGAAGCATGGCTGTAGGGATGAACGCCGTTATTAGAGAGCCGAACTACGGATATCTCTTTCCAACAATGGGTATTAAAACAACTCCCACATCGCTTTCTGAACAAGAGCTTTAAGATAATTGATTCAAACCAACTCAAGTATTTAATCATCTAAGAACTAGAAATAAGGAGGAACTCATATCGTCGTCACCACCACCACCACCACCACGAAGCCCCAATTATGACGCCAACACTCAAAATAGCACTCATCCAGTTCCAATCCAAAGTAAGTCACTAGATTCACTAAAACACCAAGTTAATACTAACATCCCATTGAAGCCCCTTCAACCCGAACAGAACTTCCTCAAAAGCAAAAGAAGGAATAACCAAAGCCTCTCAAACCGGCGCCCACCTAGCTGTTTTCCCAGAATACCACCTAACCTCCTGGATCCCCGAAGACCCGCGCTTCATTGCCGTCTGCGCCGAGTCTTCAGCGTCAGACTATATAGAGCGATATCAAGCCCTCGCGCGCGACCTCAATATTCATATCGTGCCGGGGGCGATAACAAACGTTGTCACCGAATCGGGGCAGTCCAGCATCAGCGACGACACAGAGGTTAGAAAACAAAACTTATTTCATCTGCGCCGGGACAGGCGAGATACTAGCCACATATCAAAAGGTAAATCTCTGGCACAGCGAGCCGCAGGATCCTCTTCACTCCAACTTTTACCCCATCTCCACCTCGAACCTCTTCTTTCCACCGTGCCTTCGACGTACCCCTATCCCACCTCTCTGGCTCCGGCGCCTCTGCTTCAATGACAATTCGCGTCGGCCTACTAATATGCTGGGATCTCTCTGCGCCCGAAGCTATGCGGGCCCTAGTAGCCGCCAGGGCACAACTGGTCATAATTCTAGCATACTGGCATCTAAACCCACCTTTCATCCCTACCTCAATATCCTCTCTAAACCCTAAGTCTGAATCAGTATTTCTCAACTCTGTAGTAGTCGCTCAGGCGTGCGAAAGTACTTGCGCTGTGGCGTTTTGTAACTCTTGGGGTTGCAGTTAAGTTGGTATGCCGATCCTCGGGAGGCTGGAGGATCTAAATGTTGAGGTAGAAAACGGGGAAAGTGGAAGTATGAGGGATGATGAAACGATGGAGAAGACCATTCTCAGTGAGGTTGACCTTGAAGCTCTTGAGGTTGCTGAAGCGCATTACAAGATCCGGGCAGACCTTCTCGGACAATCGTGGCCATATTCACCTTCTAAGTAGCATTAGGTTGACAGAGCGGGCAGGGATCGCATCTCGGGAGTAGGAGCTAGATCTAGGTAAGATTCAAAGTTTAGAGAAACAAACACAAAGTCGAAAAACTTAATATAATTTAGATGCTTCATACTTGTACAGAACTCCAGGACGTAATGAAGAATCCGTTTGATAACCCAAACTTGACTTAAATACAAAATCTCTCACAACCAACCATGAACCTATCTAAGTTTATAGCATGAGCCCCTTTCCACAGACGCTTAAACTCCCGAAAGTAGCTTCAAACAATAAGTATAGCCTGACAGGTCCCAGGCATCGCAAACCCATTAGCCGGTAACACATCCGTCATCATCCCATGAACATACGCGTCACCCACAAGACGGAATGTGCAATGATTTTCAGCCCACCACGGATCCCACCGCACCTCCTCAACCAACTTCTGCATCTGTACATCGTTGATAAAAGTCCTCAGTCCGGGGACCTCAAAATGGACCTTGGCATCATCGGTGATAATCACCGGCTGGCTTGGCCGCAGAACAAAAGGCACTCGCATATCACTAAGAATCGTAACGACATCTCCTTCAAGAGCAGCCGCAGAACAAATTCCCATATACCCAGAACGCGTGAAGAAAAAATATCTCCCGCGCATCGTGTGTGCGACGAGCTCGACGTACGCGGGCCACTTATGTAGGATCTCCGACAGACGGTACCCACAAGCCTCGAGCTGCTTTAGAAAGTCGAGTGGGAATTGCGTGGGATTTTGGGCGAAATACGAGTTCGTAGGTGTGAGCTCCCAGTTTGCTACAAGGGTGATGGCCAGGGCTCGGATGAGGTGTTCTCCTGTAGGCCAGTATAAGTCGGTAAGGAAAGATACCTTACCACAGCCCAATTGTTCCACAACGCGCTGCAGGAAAAGGTTCATCGACGCTTGGGTGCTGTGAATAGAGTCCGTATTGAATCTATTTGTGAAGCTGAAGGGAATGATAACGGCGATGACGTCTTGAACTATGCCGATGGTGTCCAGGAGAGGCGGAAGGCCGTCCGAGGTATGCGTTACTACTCGACGTCTCGGGAGTAATCGCGAGGCATCGCGTTTTTCTGGTGAGTGATGAAGAGGCGTGAAGGTTAAACTTCCGGTCCAATTCGGTACCCACGACGGAAGTCTCTTATTAACTTCATCCCACACGGAGACCTCTGAGTAATCGTCGGGCTGCCGCAAGGCCCCTGCTATCTGAAGAACGTGTGTAATGGGGTGATAGGTAATATCAGGAGGTAAAAATTCATTGAGGTCCATCATTCGTACGGCGAAATCTGTATAAACCTTCTCGATTGGCAGGCTGTAATCGATGTTGCCGATTGGGGATTGTTGACTGGTAACCTGGTCTGTTGGGAACCAATGCTGGATGACACCGTACAGAGCGTAGAGTCTATCCCGCGGGTCAGCGCAAAGAAAACTTGCGTAATCAATAAGAATATCCAGAGGCACTTGGCTTCGGGTTCCAGAGTGAGGGTGCCGGATCCGGGACATAGTCCGTAGCACAATCCGATGGCGGTCTCTAAAGCTTGCCCTACCACCTCTGACTGGAAATCCGCCTCTATCGCTCTCAAAGAGCTCGTTCAAGGCAGTTTCGAACGTTTCCCACTGGATTCTCGTCTCGCCAAGGTGTATGAAGACATTGTTAGCTAAAACCACCTCTTGCACAATCCATCTGCGCAGAAACCAAGATCGATTCAGCAAGGGCGCTAAAACAGTTTCGTACAGTGAACTCAAGAGATGCGAAACTTTTTCGTTGATTATCAATCTCTTCCTCCAGGAGGACGCAGCTGCCAGGTCGTTATTCCCAGGAACGTCGTCAATGCGAGAGGCGAGGTCTTGGAACGCTTCGAAACACAATCGACCATTGTGAGAGCGATCGTCAGGTCCAAGCCATACGAGAACATTGGCCGCTCGTGTGTATCTTCAATGCGAAAAGAAGCTCATGAGTAAGTCGCGAAAGTATAGTGTTACGATAAAACTTCTGGGTTTACTTACTGCACTAAAGTCAGCATATCATCAAGATCAGGCTCTATATCAGCTTGCGTGAACGTCACCTTACCGTCTGAAACATACTGCCAACCTGGCTATTACGTTCCAAGATGTCATTCTGATTGATACATCTCAACAACCGGAATGCCCAACGTCAATTATTCATCGCAACTCATGACTTGTCATAATGTACTCACTACACAAGATTTAGCTTGTTTTAGTAACATGACCGAGATAACAACTAAAGGGCAACATCTCCAAACTTACCACAGCATCGACCCATAAAACAAGTATATCATGCTTTTTGCGCAAACTGTGCAGAGCCGAATACAGATTCTCCGTGATATTGATAACCGATCCTTCCCCACCGCGGCCGCCCTCTCCCCTCTCTCCATCTTCCTCACCAAGGACATATAAGGACCTCGAGAATCTCGGTTCGCCCCATGTATAAGACAGAGCCTGATACTGCGGGGAGCCAGGATCCTGCTCTCTTGGTAAACTCGCCAGCTGTGACCCTCCTCCAGGTAACGAGACGGGTATCTGGGTCTCCACGAGCCGACATTGCAGTACAGAGTTTGGATTCGAACCCGGAAGAAGATGCAACAAACGGATAGAAAACGATACTTTCCCAGGGCCCGGCTGCACCGAGAGAGGAGAATATTGGTACTCCATCTCTTTTCAACAATGATGATGTCAAATGGGTCGTGGACGGGACATCTCATGCCTAAATACCTATGCAGACGACCTTGTCGAGGCTGGAGTGATCATTTGTGATGGCCTTTAAGAGATAGGTTAAGTTCCGCGAGCAGCTACACTTACTCTACATAACATGGCAAGCATGCCCAGGTGCGAGAGCTGGCCTGAACACCCACAATGAAAGGCTGTAGCACGGGGGACTCTGGATAGAGTTAACAAGCCAAGACAAATACAAGAAATTCAAATACTGAGCCAACACTTGGACCCCTTATAGTCGTAAATGATTGTACGAGAGCTATAAAAGAGGAGTTGCTGGGACCTTACGAGCTGGTGCCTATAGTGGGGCGGAGCACCCATAGCTCCTACCCGTGGACCAGAGTAAGCAGAGCAGCGACTGCCATATCATCTCAGAACGCCTTGTTCAGTCTGTCGGAGGCCTGCACTGCCACTGCATCAAATACTTGACCTCATTAGCAAATCACAAAACATCACACAACAGTTCTCAGATGATATAATATACAATGCCAAATATCATGCTAGAAGGGGGGATCAGGTCTAAGGTAGTGACGACGACGACGATGATGATACACAAAGCACACCTGTAAGGGTAAAAGACCCATGTATGTTCAACCACTCCAAAAACCCAGGATGTGACAAGAGGCGATTTTTCTTTCTTTCAGAAGCGGCAACGCACGAGGAAAAAAACCACCCATAATACCACGCCTCAAACTCCTGCTTCCGTCATAAATTTCTCATCATCAAGAGGTATCGAGCACGCAACACTCACACAACACACAAAAAGAAAGGAGGAAAGGAATCAAGAGATATTAGAAGATGCCCCATCGTCCCCGCTCCTTTTCACCATGCGATTTAGTGTTCCTTCCCGTCCTCTCACGTTCTCGACCCTCAAGCTGCCTCAAACTATCCATCTTCTCCAGCACAAGTTCAAGAAGTTCTTTCCGTCTAATGACCTCGAGATGCTTCCTAATCTTGGGGTCTTCTTTCGCAAATTTCTCCACCTGTTCATCGGTAAGATGGCGGCCGAGCCGGATGTCTAGCTCTCGCGGGAAGTTATAGTAGAATTCAGATAGGAGCTCGACATTGAGAAACAACACAGCTGTCGAGGCAAGCTTCGTCGCTACGGCGTCGAGGAAGACCTCGGGACAATGGTATTTGTTTTTCATGTTGGCGCATTGCTTAGACTTGACAGCAAGCATACGCATTTTGATTATGTCGGCTCGATCGCGGAGGAAAATCGCCTCTCGACCTGGGTTTATGTTAGTCTCATCGACTAGAACGAGCAGAATAGAATGACAGACCTTTTGTAAGCAGAGCGGCACTGAATCCTCCTGCGCCGCTTTGGCTCTCTCCTTCGACAATAACGTCACCCTTCTTAGCTTTGTCGATAAAAGTCATGACCTCTCTCAACTTTCTTCTTCCGCCTACAGTCGTTTCTAGATCTTTCATTGCTCCTTCACAGGCGGTCAGTTCTTTCTTGAGAACTCCTTGGACATGATCTCGTCCTGTGCTCCATTCACGCTCTTCCATGTCAATATCGAACTTGAATGGCTTGATGCAATTTTCTACTTGATCACTAGTGCTGTAGAATCGGTCATTCAAAATGGAAGAAGCAGCCTCCGTAATAGCCTGGCGAGCAAAGGGGTGGTTGACAAAGGTAGACTGGCCGATGAGATTGTCGACATTAGATTGGATGGAGCTTGCAATCACGTTGGTCGCTAGCCTACCAACACCTAGCTTAGTCAGAGCCGAGGTCGATGCGTCGAGTTGCCGGCGCCAGTAGACAGAGTCTGGATCAGCTTTAGGAAGATCGACTAGACTATCAGGCTCGGGAATAGAGACAGTAAGATCGTAGATGGGCTTATTCCAATACCTCGCGGCCAGGAGATCCAATACTCTCTGGTCAAGTTCATTCTTCAATAGCCTGTGCATTTGTGGGCGTCCGAACTCCTCAGCGAATTGCTTGAATGAGTGTTTGAACGCATCTAAACTCTCTGCAAGGTAAGACTCTGCTGACAGAGGTCGATCATTATACTGAACTTTGAACTCGTATGTAGCTTCTTCTAGCTCTTGGCGGATAGCATCACTGGTGGTTTGCAAACTCGCGGACATGGTCTGCTCAAGAACGTGCATGAGTTTCTTTCGCAATGGAGAAGTACCAACGGTGACATCAGACCCGGGGCCGAACTCCAACGGGTGTGACGAGAAGTATGCATTCTCATTCTTGGTGATGGCAGCCGTGAGATTAGCACCACCTTTCTTGAAAAGCAGAGTGCTCGAAGGTGCACGAGAGATCACACCGACGTATCCTAGTCGAAGTGGATATTGTTTGTCTGAAAGTATTGCTGACCCTCTCACGGGATCAACGAGATCCATCTTGGTAACAACTCCAATAGTCCGTTCTCCTCTAGGGTCAACTCTCCGACTCGCCCTCAAAGCTGTTGAATTGGCGAGATCGACATCGGCAGCGGAAATCGCTAATATGACATTAGGAGCTTGAATATACTTATCACATAATTCGGAAATTTTCTGTTTCAGCTCCAGAGGTTGATTATGTCCAACGACCTGGATGTAACCGGGGAGATCGATCAGAGATAGATCGGGCACGTTTGATGAAGAGATAGAGAGCCGAATAGGATCGTCGGAAACACATTGCGCATCCGGCACAGCCTGGTTCAACTCTGTCAAGGTTCGTTGGATGGAAGAGAAGTCGGTAATCTTGCCCAGACCAAGATCCGGAAACTCACCGTACTCGGTACGGGAACCAGGGGTATTGATCAAGGTAAGTTCAATGGGCCTCCTGGTCACCATGTTGGAACCCTTGGGCAGGAACTCATGACCAACTATGGCTTCTAAGACAGAACTCTTGCCAGAGGACTGCGATCCGATGACAACAATTGACGGGAGTGTCAACGACTTGGACTGTCCGACCTTGGCCAGAATGTTTCTGATCTCGATCATCTTTTTCGTCAAAACCATCATTTGATCATCCTGGGCAATTTCGTCGGCGTTTCTCGGATCGTCTTCGCTGGATTGCTCATAACCGTATGCAGCGGCAGAAGCACTGGCAACGGTAGCGGCGCCGGCCTTGCTCATCTTGGGCGGTTCTTCACCTCCAGGGCCGTTGCCTCCACTTCCACCAGTACCAATATCCTCGTGAAGTCGCAAGACCTTTTGTATCCATTCGGGTACTTCAACTTGTTCTTTGGTATTCTGCCACCCTCGCAAGGTCTGGTCTGCTATATTCTTGGCGCCGCCGAAAAGACTCGTGGCCGTGCCTGATACGGTATCTTTGGTGGTGTTGAAAATATCCCAGGCATAATTACCAGCCTCTGATCATTGTGTCAGCCCGCGCCAATGTAAGTATGTAGGGTAATGTTATAAACGCACGCGTAGCTTGATATTGCACCCATGCCAACCCTCCTATCATGACACCGCCAGCCATAGCAGGTAACCTGATGAACTTGACCATCAACCTGGGCAGGTAACGGGCAAAAGAGGCATTGCGCACGGCGACAGCATTATGAAAACTATTGATGGGAAACCACATGCGCCGTCGCGCAGCTCGAATGGAGGCGTCGGCTCGCAGGAGACCGCCGGAGGGCAGGTGGTGGTATTGTCGAACAGCATGGACGCTGGCCGAGCGTGAGGCGGAAACACGCCCGGCCGTTGCTATGAACCGACTACTCATACCGGATGAGATGCGGAAGCACTCGAAGGGAAGGCGTTGGTTTTGGGAACCATGAACAGTGGCCGTCGTTGGTCGCGTTCTGTTGGGAAATTGTTGGGAGAATGGCGAATGAATCCGGACCCTCCCTCCCAGTTGCTTAGTAGGTAGGTTGCAAAGTTGTTGATGGGAAATGCAATTGTTATGCAATCGCCCCACACCTGTCATGCACAGCGGCATGCCTCCCTACCCGGGAAGCTTGAGCTTATTGCTAATAACTCATGTCATCTTAGGTACTTTACATACCTACCTACATGTACCTAATATACCTACCACGATCTGATATTCAGGACTTTTGCAACACCAAGCCTTGCAAGTCAAGTCATTCAATCTAAATTTCATCTACCCAGGTATGGTACAGAATGGCCATATCTATGAGCCTTTTGTGTAATTTGTATCGTCATCTCCCTGTCATCACTCCCGAACTCCATGCTTGCATTCAGGATTGAAAACCTCTATCCGGTCTACCGTGTCTTTTTAGTCAATCTCAATCTTGGTATCAATCAACAGAAGGAAAAGTTATTCAAATTGGAGTAGTCGTTCGTACGTTTTGGCCAACTACAGAGCCATGCCCAAAACACGGGCTGCCTTCTCAGCTGTCATGTAGTCGGCATTTCTAGACACCGCAGGCTGCTCGGGGCTCGGTGGGCTTTGCACATCTTCCAGGTACTCGGCCGGATGCGCATGCTCTCCCAGGTTCAATGATCGTCGTTTCTTCTTGATATTGCCTTGTGAAGGAAATTTGGCTGCTACTTCAGGTCGTGATACTGGTGGTTCTGTTACAGTACGAATGTCCGACGACCCGGCCACAGTGTTCTCCGCGAGCCTATGACGTGATCTGCTTCTCAAGCGCACTGTCGGAGTTTCTGGCGTACGGCTTCGTCCCATACCTGCCGGAACCATGGGAGACATGATCCGGGTACGGCTTTCTGCGTCAAGATTTGGTGTAGGCATAGGACTGGCCACACGCTTTTCGTTAGTTGTCAGCCCTTTTGTCTGTGCAAAGGCAGAAGAGCGCTTGTGGCATGGGTCTCGCTCTGAGAAAGCATCGATGATGGGGTTGACCATTACCGTCTGCCCATGAATCGTGAGTATCGAATTTGTCGGCACATTGACCCAGTTTTCTATCATCGAAATTAGCAAGAGCACATTAACACTATACACCCCGACTGTCACTTACCCCGCTCAAATGTCAGAGGTTCACTCGCCACAAGAACAATGTCGGCACCCTTGTCTTGTCGCTCCATCTGATAGTCTTGGCCCTCAGCCGGTGATGCCTTTGTTTCCCACTGGGTACCAGACGAAAAGTATAGGCTGGCTGCCTCATCTGTCTTGCTGCTTACGTATCGAGTGCAAATGATAGAATGGCCATCTGTAACTGCGAAATTGAGTAGGCTCCGGATATCGATATTCTCCCTTTGAACAGTACTCTCGGGTATGCCCATGGTAAGCTCATTGATGACCTGGATAGTCTGCAACATTGCTTTACGTAGCAGCACAGGGCCAAAGCCTTTCTTTGGTTGCGAACTCGGGTCGGCGCCTAGTCGTTCCAGGCGGTCGAGAAAGAGGGCGAAAGCCCACTCGCTGTCTGTGCCGCCTTGGACGTTGAGATACCATTTGTCATGCAAACGCTCGCCAAGCTTTCGTTTGATGTATTTCCAGCCTCCCAATCCACCATTATGCATCCACATCAAGCTGTTATAGTAAAAGGGATGACAGTTATCCTCGCTGAGAGATCCCTCGGTAGTGGCTCGGACATGAGCGAAGACGAGTCGGGAGGCGGTCTTGGAGGCGATGCGCTGCAGGTTGGTGCAATTCCAGGCGGGGATGGTTGATGTGAACAGACATGGTGCGGAACCGAGCTTGGGGTCAGTATAGAAGCCAATGCCGAAGCCATCGGCATTGTTCTGGCCACGTCTCGTATCCTGTATGAGAGAATTGGAGTCAGTACACCGATACAAATGTGACAGCAACTAAGGCGGAGACGGTCACTGACAAGTCGTAGTCTGGAATCGAAGGACTGCTTCAGGATGGAATGGGTTGGGTCGAGGATGAGCTTGGATAGTAGAATCTCGTCGCTGCCCCGGTAGACCTGTAAATATTGTGTCAATGGACATGGATTCCTTGTTTGGTGGTGAGTGTTGTTACCAGAAAGCGACACATGATGGGCACGCGCGACGAAGGCCACAGGCGGGATGGCCAATGTCTTAAAAGATTCAAGGCTGGTTACACAACAATCTAGGTAGGAAACAATCTTTCTTTATAGCATCAAACTTCAGGTTGCAATGGCGCGAGATAGGGTCGCGCCTAGTGATGACTTAGGTAGGTGTGGCAGGGTGGGAAATTTTGGTGATGCAGGAATATAGGTGCAGAGTAATACGTAAATGCGTAATGCTTTCAGGTTGCGTGCACTTTAGCTGGGATTGCGAGACCGGCTATCTAGACCCAGTTCTACGAAGTAGTAGGTACTTTGGCCTGCCGCTGCCAGGCAGTCCGTCCACCTAAGGTACGGAGAGAGCGCTATAACTCGGCTATTTCCTGGTGCGGATGCTATTTAAAGGTCAGTGGAGAAGGATCGAAGGAGGGATCTCCATTGCCTTGCAGGAAGCTGATGACAGCTTCTGACGTGTGATTTGTCGCCCAAGCCTTGGAAAGGGATGTCTGCATTCTGGAACTTCAGCTCTTCCTTTCTACACTTGTCCTACTCATAGGTACCCTCTGCAGCGGTAAAATTATCCTTCTGAATGCCGTCACATCTTAACCTGTTGATGCCGCAAACTTTAACACGGTGAGCACGGCATACCCGAGGACCCTTAAACCAAACTGAGGACCCTGCTCATCTCCTGCAAGTTGATGGGACTGATATACCTATTATTTACATACATACCTATGTACATAGGCAGGCTGCGGTCACAAACATACTTACTCCGCATGTTACCCACATGTACATGTACCCAGGTCTTATGCCTTTGCCATGTTACATCCACCTTTGATACTCAGACCACTCTCATTCACCAGTACAAATTGAAATGAATGCTCACAACACCCTGGTGGTGAAACGTACGACATGAATGGTGCAAAACTGCCTAAATACCTGCATGTAGTGCAACAGGATGGGAAAAGACATGACGGATTGTAGACTCCAGGTGATTAGGCACCCTACATAGGAGACAGGACACGTGAGCAAACCAGCACGCTTCACCGCTAAGTTGTATCATGCCCTATACAAAAATGACGGTTCAAAAGGTAAGAGCCCGTACATGATGCATATGTCTAAAAGAATCAGAGGCACTGTGCCAAATCTGATGGTCGTGAGCTTTCCAAAAAGTACATATCATTTACTTCTAAGTAAATGACAAGTATGGTTGGACAAACTGGCTTAATAGGATTCTAATGTGTGGTTATAGGCCGGTTGAAGCGTGCGAGTGCCTCTCTCTACATGTTTGTATCCATATGTCTATGACGTTAGTCCAACCTTCTATCAAGATCGCCCCTTTCTATGAGGGCATCCCGTTCGCCATTCTTGTCCGAGTCTTGATCCCGATAGAGACAGTAATGTTGACCCATGAACAATATGTCGTAGAGCATACTAACATTGCCCAAAATCAGTTTGACTGGGTTCCCGGTCACACCAGACCAATCATGTTGGAGATAGGAATCAATTCCCAACTGCACAATGCTTAGTACACCGCCGGCAAAGTCGAGAGTGATCTGGGAAATGCTCCATCCCCTCGTGCTCCGGTTGCGCTGATTGACTAGAAGCTGCGGCGCATACTTGACCATGGTCACCAGCAACTTGACATAGGAGATGATATAAATGACATCAAGCCACGCCCACGACGACCGGGGGTCCGCATCCGGAGGCTGTGCGGCAACGACGAATATTATGACGAGGACACCGAATATACAGCCGGTGAATATTCCCATTATGAACCGCGAGGGCCGCCGGCTCGTCAATCGGTCGAAGCCCCATAGTGACGGCGCGAAAAATTGCGTGAGGAGGATGACACAGAGAATCATGGCATGGGCGGCGAATGCGACATCGTTGAGCGTGACGGTCGGCGTAAGGTCTTTATTGCGAAGGGCATACTGGTGACGGATGAGTGGTGACCAGTACAGGGCGCAGGTATAGATGAGATATGCAAGGAATCCTAGAGTAGAACAAGGACATGTCAGAATGCAAGGGATGTAACCAACCGAGGCGGGCGAGGCGAGACGAACCGAGGACATTAAGAAAGGGGAAGTCAACTGTTGTCCCGGCGGTTGACTTTCTGCGGAAGTTAAGTATGCCCTGAGGGTAGAAGGATAGAGACCAGCAGATGGTATATATCCAGCCGAAGAGGACGGATATGAATTCGAGGAAGAGCATGGCGGTGCTTTAGGATATTAGGTCGGAAATGACTATCTTAGTTGCGCTACATGGATTGGGATGACTACACTTTCAAAGGCGAGCGAAAGAGTTGCCTGGGATGATTCGAAGAGAACGGACGTGGTGAGATTGACTAAACCATACTTCCCGTCAGCAGGAGAACAAGAGCAAGTGATGCTATAATCTTGGGCGAGGGTGGTCATTGATCCAATAAGGTCGGTGGCAGGGATGAATCAGCCGACTGGGTCCAGGTGCTCTTACGGCCGTGGGGCATGCGATCTAGCCCGCGACAGGGACCAAGCAACCAAGCTAGCTTTGGATTGCCAGAACAGCTGGCAAGCTGGGGAAGTCTAGGGACCTGCCTTTATACTACTGTACATGGATGAGGTAACTACAGTACTCCGTTCAAAACGACCAAATTCTATAAGCAGTAAAGATAGCATCCATTTCTGACGTCAATACTTAAGCAGAGTTCATGTATCTTATCAAAAGCCTACCCCTATTGACTGGCTCTGAGGAAGCTAATCAGCTTCAGTGACCGGT
Organism: Xylariaceae sp. FL0255; assembly: GCA_022578795.1. Classification (NCBI taxonomy): domain Eukaryota; kingdom Fungi; phylum Ascomycota; class Sordariomycetes; order Xylariales; family Xylariaceae; species Xylariaceae sp. FL0255. The sequence goes on along the minus strand of MU388827.1, from coordinate 418,677 downwards.
AGTCAAGCATGTAACAATAAATGCACAATTTGTAGATAATTTATTCGATTAGCTCTTTAAGCTCTGGTAATATCTATCGTTTCCCTCTTGCTATACAATCTTATAGGTTCCTATTAGAAATGAGAAACTCTCATCATAGAAGTATTTGGAAGAAGCTCTGTGGGTACTGTAGGTATGCACTCAGCGATATGTTGTGCATTGGAAGGTGCATTAGCGGATCCACGGGACGCGCTGTTGCATTGGTTGTTATTTACATGGTAAGAAGAAGAAAACATCGGTCAATAAATCGCAATGCATTATTTATAAAGCCATATTTGCACAGAGTTGACTGTTTTCAAATGCGCAGAGGTAACATGAAGTAGATACGTGGGAATAAGACAAAGTATAAGTGGTCTTGTCATCCAAATATAGCGAGCAGATGAATGAAAGGGAAAAGATTGCCGTTGCTGGCCAACCAATGCCATGCTAAGCCGACAGGGGCGTTAGCTGTCATTAGTCCGTCGCTAGTTGAGTTGTACGGCAGCGTGCATACAGACCGACTTCAACCCGAAACAACGACCTCTCTTTTTCTTTCCCGACATTCATGCGACTCTTTCTCTTGCCCTCGTTGTGTGATACTCATAGCATTTGTAGCAGTAACGAGGACAGAGAGAAAGATAGGCAGAGATATAAAGGAAAGATGCTGCTTCGTCCCCGGCAACCACGCAGCGCGTACGAGTACCCGACTGGACGATAAAAGTAATCATCCTGTCCTCCACCACTGCTCGCTGGCTGAAACACCATTCATTAATAAACAAATCACAACCTCTTTTCTATCGTTCTCCTCGTGCCGCTAGTTTTTTGAAGGCCTTTCATCGTTCGCTTCTCAATTCTATCTTCTCTGTCCCATCAATACTAAACATCCCATTTTTGCGCAAACAGCACAACATAAGAACTCGCCGTTCCTTCCCTCTTCAATCCGTGTACCAACTGCCACAACACACATCCAAATCAAACGCCCAGTCGCTTTCATTCTGCAGGTTTCCGTCCTTCCCGAAACCCATCCTCCACATTCCCTGCCTATACCTACTACTTTCGTCTATCGTCACCGAGAACCCGTGGGGTGGGGGGCTGGAAAGATTGAGAATATTCCGTCTAAGACCATGAAAGCTGCAGTCCCATTTCAGACTCGTCATTTGACACAATGGACTTCTAAACCCTAGAAATAGCAAGACGACCTGTCATATCATCCCGGCCATGTTCTCAATTTCGAGCCGACACCCCCGAAAGTGACTAACACCGCAGTAATCACATCCACTCACCATGAACGAGGAACACCTTTCCACACCTATCGGGCCACGGGGGACCCTACGGGCCCGTCCTCCACCCCTACGCTCTAAATCGCCCTCTCCGGTACGCCATCGCCTTGGGAGCGACGATCTACTATCAAGGCTGAAGCCCGCCTCCGTCGTCGAAGCTTTCCAGTCTCCAAGTGGTTCCCTCAGAGCCTGTCTAGAGCAGGCCACAGCTTCAGAATATGCTTTTGCTATGAGAATCGCCGTTGCCTCTAAGACAATTAATGGTTGGCTTGGTGAGCTTTCCAGCTGGACATGGCCTTCGACCGCATCTTCTGCCGGCTTCGAGATGCCTTCGGGAAAAGGAAGGAAGTCAAGTGGAACTGAGACAACTAAAGACAGCCACGAGGCTGGCCCGCATTCCAACACAAAATACTTGGGCTGTCTTCCCGCCGATGATGTGCTTCGCTACGAGACCCGTCTAGAACAGATCCACCAGGACATGGAAGGCCTAGACTTGGAGGAGATCAAGACTCAGGTTTTGCACAACCACATCCTCCCTTTGTCACGACCTGGCACACCCTTTTCCGACGCCGGCCGATCTGTTATGTCTACCTTCTCATTCGCCAGAATGGAAGATTTGACTGCTGTCGTCACTGCCATCACTGTCCAGACCTTGCCAGCTCTGTCTAGACTGACAAGGCTTTTGCAGCTATGGGGGGTACGCTTGATTGTCTTGAGAAAGTCTCCGGTCTTACTCATGATGATTACCGATGCTGAAGTTGCTCTGCTTTCTGGTTGGAACGCGATCGAAAGCCCGGTTCAAACCCCTTCGACTTCTGGGAATGAAAGTTCAGCTACTCGATTGTCCAAGAAGGACTTCGATGTCATGAACTCTGTTATACAGCAGAAGGTTGCGCGGCCCGGACGGCATCTTGATCACCTGCTTGACGTCATGGAAGGGATGCCAGACACATTACCAGAGGAGTGGATAGATCGTATGGAAGCCATTGAACGAGATTATGCTGAGTGGTCAATTACTGCTGAGCGTAAAGTCAGGGAAGGCGAGCATTCGAACTTGGCACAACCAGTCATCAGAGAAATACCACCTGAACAACTTAAAACTCCGCAGCCTAAGATACAAGTACAATGTGCAAGTCCGACCAAGAAATTTACTGCAATAATAGGCAAAGAAGCATCTCACATACCCGAAGCACCGCTCGAATCTCTTCCTATCAAAGGCGACTCATCTTCTGATCCCGAGTCTCAGCCAAACGAAGGTCCGATAGAACAGTCCTCAAAGCCTTCCTTTAGAAAAATTACTTCGTCGTCAGCAATTGAGAAAATTAAATCAAAGCCAGGTTCAAGACCTCGAATCGCTGATGTACCCAAGAGGGCCACAACCCAGCACACAATCTCTTCGACAGCCAAAGTCAGAGGCAATAGCCAAGAGCTTTCACATCACCATACTCACGAAACCAAGTCGAGCAAACCTCAGCCACGAAGCTCGTCTTCACGCGACCCACCAGCAAGGAAAGACGAGGCTCAAGCACCCAGGTATGACGGCTCTGAAGATTCGTATAGCACAAGCACCGGCAAGTTTCGAGCTCCCGTGCTTAAGGAAGTAAATCGAAATATTGTCCGACAACCTCTTCTCGAATCATCGAACCACCACGACGAAGCTGTTTTGAAGCCTGCTTATGACGACGACTTTGAACCATCGATTTTGGAATCTGTGAACGAAGAGGAAGAGGAACTCGAGCTACCACAGCTTCCTGTCGCACGTAAAAGTAGTCAATCCTCCATCAGATCTGCTGATCTACAAGTATCACTGAACTGTCCACCAGAGAATTCTGACGATGGTTCGTTTCGGGCTGGCTCGCTCGAGCCAGAGCTACCTCGTCTTCCGGATCCCAATGAGCCATTTTCTAGTGATGCTATAAGCCCACCAAGTTCTCCGCCACTTCGCTTTAAGCCGAGATCGACGTCCGTGACTTTCAAAGATGTTCCAGAGATAGCGCTTCTCCCTAAGGCACACACATCTCCGCCGGATACTCCCCATGAAACACCGAGTCTCTTTGATCCCGACGTTTCTTTCGAATGGGAAAGCCAGCTCAACAGTCCCAGTCGGATGAGCACAATAAGTACAGTCAGCGATGATGACCATCTTCAGAAACAGCTTCGAGAACTATTAGAGACCATTCCAGCCAAGATTGAGCTCAAGAGGGGAATCAATTTGAACCCTCCAGATTTGCAATTACCTGGGAGACCAAAACCGCGGCCCTCTGATTCTCGCCGGCCCACTTCGGCCCTTTCCTCGCGAGCAGGTTCCCGAGCAGGAACCCCGTTCTCACGGAGTGGAACACCTTCCTTCATGCTGGCTCCGGTACGTGATAATCGCCCGAGATCGACCAGCAGCCAGGCAATCAGAGCGTATCATCTGTCGAGATCTGGCGAAACACCCATCAAACTATTTATTCGCTGCGTTGGAGAGAACAACGAACGGGTCATGGTACGTGTCGGTGGGGGCTGGTCCGATCTAGGCGAATATCTCCGAGATTATGCCACGCATCATGGCTCTCGATCCAAGGGCGAGGGCAAAGTGGAAGTGACTAATACACCGCCCGCCGTGACCGGCCGGACTGGATCTAGTCCAACTAGCCGTCCAGGTTCTGCGCTTGAGGGTCCTATGACACCCCTGGCCGTCCGGAAGACTAGAAAGAGTCTGGGCGAAGATGGGGCAACCAAACTTCCCAGGACTCCAATTGCACAGAAACAGAGCACGGAGGATAGCGCGGATACACCAGCTTCCGAGGCTTCGGTGCATTCACGAGCCTCGTCTCAGGTCATTGACTGGGACGAAGAGGATAGCTCGCTTGGCCTCGCAGGGCCCAAAGCGGCCAAACGCAGAGAAATTAGCGACGAGAGTCGGGCGTGGGTCGAGAGCATGAAGGAGAAGGTCCGTTCAGTTAGTGGCGAGCGGATCGGTACTCTGGCCTCCTTGTCTTCTGAACAGCTTCAACAACAGCAGTTTAGATCCTCGACAAGTTCACAACAGCAGTTCAGGGCCTCAACAGGTTCACAGCGTAGTGGCCCACAGCCACTGAAAAAGCCGATAGCCGAAGACACATTCGGCGACTTAGGCAAGGTTGGCGGTACGAAACGGCTTTTTAGGAAGAACTAGGAGCATCTTTACGGCCGGTACACGTAATTCCCACAAGACAAGGGAATGCCTCCAATGCTTATATTTTGGCTTGGCTGACGCTAAGGGACCTTGTTTCTTCCACTCAAAGGATCAAGCTGTGACGCTTTAACCCGCATTTTGGAGTCGAGCTAGTTCCAACCTTTCCGGGGATAAGGGTAAACAGCGGAGAAATCAGAAGAGAAGTAGGGATTTCAACTCTGAGTACGAAGATAAAAAAGTACAACACGCATATGCATATACGGCCTGGTGTTCAAAACGGCGGTCTAACTGGCTTGGAGGGATGGGGTCATTTTTTTTTGTAGCCCTCACTACTGCCTATCTCGCTCTCTTTTAGTTTTCCTACCTACGTATCATTGTGGTTTGTCGATTCGAGCATGGCCTAGCTAAGCAGTATAGCCTACTGCTTTCCTCTCTCTCTCAATCTCTTATTTTTTTTTCCTTTTCTTTCTCGTTAGCTCTCGATATCAAATACCCAAAGTCTTTCTTCCTTTTTTCTTCTACCTCGCGCTCTGAAATGGAATGAAATGTTTGAACGTGAATTGAGTATCTAGCCCACCTCTGTGCCTGTTTGCTACATAGGTATTGTCTAGGTATTTATTATATATGATATCGTGGCACAAGGGCTGTAGTACAGAACTGACCCTTACCCCCCTTCCCCCCCCACCTTTTCTACTCCAAGAGCAGACAACATTTACTATTTGGTAAGGAAAGGCAGTCCGAGGTGAGCAATATTATCACCACTATGATGAGAGGATGGCGGGCAAATCTTAAGACATGGACCTTATTCTCAGTTACTCCATAGTCTATCGTAAGTTGTGACATAGCGTTCATGAATATACTACTATTCACACAGAAATCAAGAGTCGACCAACAAGTGTGCGTGAACTCCTGGTTTAGCAAAGCACCAAAAGTTCATGACTAAGAATGCTCTCTTCTTCTATACAGACAGAGTACGATACTACCAAAAGCTGGTCCTTGGGCACGGAACCAGCACTCCACTCGAGCCATATTTGATACGGCTACTCTACTCTAAATCTGCTTCTTCTCAAGCACGTTCGCCTTGCCTGTCTATTGTCATGTTTTCCTCGTCTGTCCTCTCTTCACTTTTGTGCACTCATCAGATCGGCCTCGCCTAGGTTATCGATCTCATAATTCATTCAGTCAACTCAACCCCACGATGGACCAGCAGCAGAAGCATGTTCCCAATCCCCATTCACGCTCTCGTCCTGCTGCGAACCGGCACCCCCTTGGAAGACATTCCAAATCTCCAGTCTCTCGACCTCGCGCGTGAAGAAATCCTGTTGCTCACGCAAGGCGGCCTTGATTTCGGGGGCCATTTGGTCTGGGTACCGACGCACATTGAACCAATGAGTCAGGCTGCGGAGAGCCTGCTCAAGCGGCAAGGCATCTTCAACCTCTGCATCGACGTCGCTCCCTGCGAGCCACTCGTCGCGGAGCTCGGGCCGGCAGTGAAGGTAGACGGCGGTGATGACGCGCATGTTGCTCTGCCGCCACTTACGACCGCAGTAGGGTACCTGATTCTTGAATAATTTCAAGGTGTACAAACGCAGCTCATTTTGAGGTATTTTTAGACATTTGCGGATGATATTAGAAGACTTGTACTGAACCAGTAGAAGGTTGCGGTGGGCTTTGTGTTTGCAGATTTTCTGCATGATTCGCAAATAATTGATGAGCGCGAAAAAATTGCGCCACGAAAAGTCTGTGATAGGTTCATTTGGTAATGGATTAACGGGGTAACCCAATTCATCTACCTCGGGACGAGTAGACGCTTGCTCTTCTGGCTTCTTTGACGGATCGTCGTCCTCGCCCTGGGGTTGCTGGGATCCAGCAGGCGACCTTCGACGTTTAATCGGAGGTGGCGCGGCTTCATCCTCGCTCTCATCATCAGCAACATCAATTTCTGTCGGTTCAGTGAGTAGATTATCGCCTGGACAAGCTCGTTGATTACAGAAGTGGAAAAAGCTGAGGGATGTTAGATTCGGCTAATTACAGGTTTTGGGAGAGAGTAGATCGCACCTGTGTTCGATACGATCGGCCTTACTGTCAACCGCTTGTTGAATGTCCTGATGTGCGAACAACTTCAGTACCAGCGGGAGATAGTTGGAGTCCAGAAGGAGTTGAGTAAGATACTCAAATTTCAAAATATCTGTGAGAATTAGTCACGTTTGCTATCATATCCTGCTGTTGATACGTACGGGAAACTTTAAGCCATTTCAGAAGCATGAGAAGGATTCCAGTGGCTGCTTTGCACTCAATTTCCATCCAGCGCCCAGCAACGTCTGCGTCATTGATCTGTCCTGCCGAATCTTGGTTCATGGAGCCATTAACTACCGGTGCTGCATCAACAGACCGATTCCAGACGGGCCTAACACTAGGTTCGCGGGGAGGTACTGCTCCAGGGGCACTCGGGAGGACAAGGGGAGCATTTGAGATAGACGTAGTGACATATGAAAGAATGCCCTTCATAAGGACAATCACAAGAGATTGAAGTTGTGGCAATGAAGTTTTCTGTAGAAAGACGTTAGCGACATGCCATCGTCAAAATAAACTATGACTTACGTAGAATGTTTCTACGGCCTCAAGGCGCCGTTTGATATCTTCAGGGATGTCCTCGTTAGGGCCGATATCGATTTTTGGCTCCTCCTTCTTCTTGTGTCTGTTCTCAATGAATTCGAGGAGCTTTGCTGTGTCGATGTGTTCGTCATCTTCCCCAAGTGCGTCAAGGTCGGACTCTTTGATCTCATCGCTATCTTCTTCATCGGAACGATCCCAGCCTCGCTCATACTTCTGAAATCTCTGCCGCTCTTCCCAAAGCTGTCTTGTAGCACGTGTCATCCGCACTCTTTTGGAGAACAGCTCACCCGCCTCTAAGATTGAGGCAGGTACACTACTTCCTTCCCATTTGCGTCCCACAAGTGCATCTTGCTGACCGGCAGCACCCTTGCCGCCAGCACTATTACTGGTTTCATCCAATGGGGGATACATGAAAGGAAAGTTTTGGTTCGTCTGGTAATTCTGCTTCTTACCACCTTTTCCGCCGATGGCAGGAGAGGGAGGAGGCGACGGGGCTGGTGTAGCAATATGCACAGGCTGGTGCAAAATAGACGCTCCTCCACTCTGCATACCCGGAGGAGCAGGTAGAATCCCATTTGATCCGTTATTCCTCGTGGGATGGTTGGGCAACCGCGGTAGTAGCGAGGTATTACCTGCATCTAAAGGGATCTTCGATTGCGGCGGCAAGTAGGCAGGATACTTAGAAGTTATTTCTTGCCGAAAGAAATGGTAATCTAAGGGCGAAGCCATAATAGTATTTTTACCTTTATCATCGGCGTCAGTCTCTCTCAGAGCACACTTTGCCTCTTCAATCTCCTCGGTACCCCCAAAGACGAGCAAAATCGATTTCCACAGTAACAAGAGAGCCTGCAATATGTTAGACAACATTGTATCAGTATGTTCAGAGAATAAAGAATCACAAACCTGAACATTCGGTACATTCATGGCATCCTCTCTGGGCTCAAAGAAACGGTATTTTGCCACAGCCGTAAGTAAATACGTCGGTAGGCATGGGGATAACGACACTGTAGCAGTTAGCGAGCTTCTTTGGTGATCTTGTCTCAATTCTTACACAATTGATTTCGCACCAAATCCATGCCTTCAGAATCTCCAATGGTTACTTGTATGGATATATACATGATTGTCATCATGTTGAGAAGCCCATCTTGGGCATCCTGTTGATTAGACGCCGAAGGCTTCGACAACTCATCATTGCTGGAAAACTGTAAGTCAAAAGACGAGATCTATGGACAGCTAGCTTACAAGACAGCATCGAGGTTTTCTCGAAGCACCTGCCAGATGGTTGAGAGACCATCTGCGGAGGCAATGGACTTCACACCAGCTTTGATTGCTGCTAGTTGGCCCGGTCCGGCGACTGACCGCGATTTCGACATGCCTCCCACAGGAGGAGTAGCTGTATCCGTCCACCTCCCCAACACAATGTACACAAGCTTGCCGCTGGCAGAGCTCCGGATGGCAGGGTCGTCGGACTTTATCTGGCTAAGGGCGTGGTGAACAAAGGCTTGGCGGATGTCATCGGTGCTCTCGTCCCATGTGACTTCGGCTTCTTTTGCAGCCATGTTGTGCTCCCATTGCGACTCGTAGGCCCTCTGCGCATTGTTAAGACGCACGAACTGGGAGAATTGGTAGGAAAACCATTCGTCTATCTCTTCGGGGTGGGAGGCAGTATCGGCATACTTGAAGTCGTAGGCGGCGGTCTCAGCACCGGGAAACTCAGACACAATACGCCTCAGCTGGGCCAGTGAGAGGGAGTCGGTAGGCTGGTTGGTGGGTGCAGCAGGCGGAGGCTGGGTTGGCGGAGCCGGTACAGACATTTGGTTCCGTTGAAGCGGTGGACGAGCACTGGGATTGTTAGTCGTAGTCAGCTCAGGGCCAATGTCGGCAACACCGGTGTCAGCGACATCGATGGGGTCCTTAGCAGCATCTGCTCCGTCAGTCGGGGCTCGCGAGGGCCACAGCGAGTTCATGTTGGCTGGTGGTGATGGTGGGCAGAAGGTGGGAGCGCTTGTTGGAGATCACTCATAGTGAGGGCATTGAACGCCGTGGGGCGCAAGGTTCCTACGGGCAACGCCAGAAAGATACAGAGTTGGGCAAAATGTATATCACGAAATAAGCCAAATGGATGGTGCAGTGGTATTAAAATCGCCTGACGCGTTGCAGAGCACCGTTGAAGTGGGATGGATGTGTGGAATAAGTAGGTATGTACATATAGTATTAGAGGTACAGTTATGTATGTAGGTATCAAAAATGGGTGGAGAAAAAGCTCTAATAATACTAATGAAGCTTCCACATGTCGGGTCGGTCATCCTTCCCGCCATCAAGTACCTTTGGCCCACTTCAGCAGGTCTGTCCCACCATTTCCTCCTGCCCTTACCCATCGTCCACCATCATCATCGGCTGCACCTTCTAAGCGGTAAAAGTATCTCACAGTGCAGAAAATAAGGTTCTGTAGATGTTGCAGCTGGTCACCTTCTTGTTCTTCGACATGTCTTCCGGTATCAATGCTATCAATGCTATCCGGGGTGCTCTGTCCGTTGCGAGAGAGCCATCGTGATGACCGAAGAATATTTCAGACGTGGAATACTCAAATATCATCTGATTGACTGAGCATGTGTGCATCTGAAAAAAAACATCGATCCAGTCCCACTGAGTGTGGCAAGCTCTTAAGTCTGTCATCTTGCGTCCCGATGGATGCCGACTAATCAGCCACATTTTTCAGACCGCAACGACTACTGTACATCACGCCTTCTTTTTATTACGTGCTTTCAGTTCCGTCATTCTATCGTCCCACTTCTCCCATCCAGCTTGACAAAGATCCTCTTCCACAACCAAGTCCCGAACCCGGAACCACCTTGCTATCGGCGTCTCCATGGCCCAGTGAACCCATCCCGTTTGACGTAGAATGCTCGTGAAGATGAACCAAGCTACCGCACTGACCGATCCCGCCGCACAACCCACAAGGACCTGCTTCTGCGTGTGGTAGTTCAGATATATGCGACTCCAAGCAACCGCGAGGGCCACTGCCACCCCCACGATGCTCCAGAACACTCGCTCCACGAGGCTCATCGGCGTGTGGTTTCGGCGCCTGCGTTCCGGTCCAGGAGGTTGATGTCGGAAAAGCAGAAACAAGGCCATGGAAACGGCAAAGTACGCAACAAACTGTGCGTGGCTGCTAGGCATTCCATAGCCCTTCCCGTTCATAAGCTGCGGCCGCTCTTCTTTGATCAGGCGCTTAAGGGCAAAGTTGAGAGCTTCACAGGCGAGCTGGCCCGCGAACAGAAGTGCTATCTCGACTTCGCGTGTTGACCAGAGCAGCGTGGCGTACATGACACAGAGACCCTGCGGGACCAAGGCCAGCCAGGCACATAAGAATGAGACTGGGTCGGTGGGATCCTAGAACGAAGTGAATAGTGTTAGGCCGTATCATAGGAAGGATGTCACTGCTAAGCTCCAAGAGAGTCATGGCTTACGTAATGGACGTGAGTTAGGGATAGAGACGCCAAAGGCGTTGGGTCCCCAGACATGATGAAACAGGGCAGGGTGAGAGTTGACGGTTTGTCAGGTCATGAATTCATTTTTTGTGAGTGGATGCAAGAGTGAAGATTGAGGAATGGAGAATGGCCGAGTTTCTGTATTGCGCCCAATCAAGACGACAAGCCTCTGTTGGGTCATAAAAGAGTTCAGGAAATTGTGAATTCAAGGTCGGGAGATTTGTTGTTGTAGGGGACAGCGGAGGCATTTCATCATGGGAGGTGTCAAACAGGCTAGTGCCAGCTGCTAGGCAGTGCATACATTGCCCCCCAACCAGGTGTTCTAGAGCACCTTTTCCAGTGGAAGGCTCAGCTGCATTTCCCTCCCTTGGAGAGGACCTAGTCATCACCCACTGAGTACCTCATAACGCCGAAAGAGTCCCGCAATGCTAGCCCAATTAGAAATCCCCGATTCCGAGCTGTTCACCGGATGACATATCTTCGCCTCTTTGTTGCCATCATAGAGCTATAATATTCTTCTAAACATTGAATGAATGCCACGTTTTTGCTTATCTGCAATAATCAGTCGCTGACAATCCCTTTCTTCTCTTTCTAGGCCTATCAGGCCTTTCTTAAGATTAAGTCACCAAAACAAACACGATATACATAATCCGACAGAGATGCACACCTCCGCCGTGATCCCGTCATCCACCCATTATACCAATAGGTAGCACATTTAACATCATGGACGACGACGCCCGTGATGTCGAGCTAGAAACTCTAGTTGCAATATACCCTGAGCTTCAGAGAGATGAAATTGACTCTTACAAGTTCTCACTCGAGCTTCCCGTTAGTCTGGAGAAACCTCTCACCGTTCGCTTTCCTGCGGCAACGGAAGCCGCTCCTCCGGATGCACTGCCAGAGGTCTTTACGTCCGCTCCTGCCGACGTGGACTCGCAGACATTGCTGAACTTACCTGCTTTGCGCGTTGAAGTTGCTCTTCCCGAAGGTTATCCGCATGAGAAACCACCCCTTATCTCAATATCAACCACTCCCCCTTGGCTAGGCAACAAAATACTAGGAAAACTAGAATCTGATGCAGCCACGCTTTGGGACGAGAATGGCCATGACCAGATCATCTTCACATACATAGATGACCTACAGCGCACCGCTGAAGACGCATTCGGTCTCGTTGATACCGAGGGTGCTCTGGAAATTGGCCTGGAGCATAAGTTAGCTCTATTGGACTACGATATGAATGCAAGGCGCAAGGCTTTTGAAAGGGAGACTTTTGAATGCGGAATATGTCTTGGTAAGTTTTGGACTTTAGTCTTCCTCCCCTTGTTTGACTAGAATTGTGCTAACCAAGTTTTCCAGACCCCAAGAAAGGATATGTATGCCACAAGATGATGGACTGTGGGCATGTTTTCTGTCTCCAGTGTTTACAGGATTTTTACAACAATGCCATCACCGAAGGTAGTATATCGACTGTAACCTGCCTCGAGCCAAACTGTGCCACTGAGCGTCAAAAGGCAGCCCAACAGAGAAGTGCAACAACTAAAAAAGAAAAGGAAAAGACGTCGGTTAGCCCTAGTGAACTGCTGCAGATGGGTATCAAACAAGATGCGGTGCGACGGTACGTCATGCTGAAGCACAAAGTCAAGATTGAGTCGGACAAAAACACAATCTACTGTCCTCGTTCCTGGTGCCAGGGAGCTGCCCGCTCCAAACACAAAAAACCTGAAGGTCTTGAGCTAACAGAATCCGACGACGAAGACGACGAAGATACAGGTTTGTTAGCTATCTGTGAGGACTGCGGCTGGGCTTTCTGCAGTCGCTGCGCTCAAGGCTGGCATGGCGAGTTCATTAATTGTGCAGCCATCCGCCGGAGGAAAGAGGAACTCACAGAAGAAGAGGAAGCGAGCTTAGAATATATCAGGCTACACAGTACACCATGCCCTACATGTGCTGCTCCATGTCAAAAGACACATGGTTGCAACCATATGCAGTGTTTCCGCTGCCAAACTCACTTCTGTTATCTCTGTTCTGCCTGGCTTGATCCTGGGAACCCTTATCGCCATTACAATATCCAATCTTCGGGGAAGGTCAACGCATGCTATATGAGATTATGGGAGCTGGAAGGAGGAGACGGTGATGATGTGGGTGCGGCGTATGAGGGTGGTGATGCATTGAGAGATGTAGGTATGGCCGCAGGTCGATACGGCGAGCACCTTGAAATCGCCGGTCTCCCACGTGAACGCAGAGACCAAGAAGACCAAATGGATAATGAAGTGCGGCAGCCGCACGAAGTTCCTGCCCAGGAGCAGCAGCAACAACGACAACAGCCGCCGCAACCCCCTCAAAACAATGCTGGGCCTTTTGAAGTTGCACGAGAAGGACCGCTCGTACTTCGAATTGAAGGGGGAGTAGCACCTCCTCGCCCGAACGTTGCACGGCCTGCCGCGCCTCAAGGGGCAAATGCAGGTCAAGGGAGGGGCCAAAGGGGCCCGAGAGGCCAACTTGGTCGAGGTGCCGTTGCTAACCAACAGAACATGCGAAACAGGGGAGATGCACCGGGTCGTCCGGTGAACAACGCTCCCAACGACATACGCCGACGGGATCGGCAACCGGAGGCGGGAGGCAATATGCTCGGGAGATTGCCAAACCAACTGGATCCGGTACAAGAGGCATGGGTTCGCCAATTCGTGCAGCTGGCATTAAACGATGAAGAGGACGGATGGGACAGTGATGATGAATAATAGCCTTAGCCCCTTTGCAGCGGCACAGGTACGACAGGATGAAAAATTAGATTACAAAGTCTAAATAAAGCGTATATATGAATCATCAACGACTGAAAAGCACGCATATTCTGACATGCAGGGGGATCAGATGTTCGACAGATGTTCGTAGGCATGCTTGAAATTAGTTAAGTTGCTCTTCCAAACGCAGGAATTGAAGGGGATCGACAGTGCTCGTGTGTCGAGCACCATTCATAGGTTGAGATAACTTCAGATTCTCTTTCTCAAGCATTATTCACTACGGCTCACCGCCACTTAGAATCTTTAGTTTAGACCTGCGATACCGAGGATTTACCAGTCAACCAGAGAGCAACCGAAAGTCGGGAGACTGAGCCAGTCAGCGTAACGCTGGCCTGTCATCCAACCCGGCTCACGACAGCTTGAGATCGTCAGTGGCGAAAAGCCGGACACAACTTTGCTTGCACAGTCGGAGATTGATGGAGAGAGCGAATCCTGTGATGAATGTAAACAGGCATCAACACCTGATCCTACGCAGCCACTTTGCACTATCTTCAAAGATACCGTGGACTCGGTAAATGCCTAAAAGTTCCTTAATGAGTCTAATACTAGCGCAGAGGTAGGGAATCATTCCTCTTTTGTCAAGGTTGTTCATGCTCCCCGAACCCTTCTTTGATCTCGAAATATCAAACCAAGGTAGGAAATTCACCCTTTCTGGAGGTTGTTCATCCTTCCCCTACCCTTCTTCCCCTCAACAGTGTAATCAAATGTTGTGAAACGGAACATGCAGATATTACACCCCTCGTTTGGCCGAGTCTAGCCCATCTACACTTGAGAATTTTCCATTTAAGTCTCCTTTGTGGCACCAGGATTCTCGATGGATTCAAATCGTGGTATGAGATTGATGGGCTTTGAGAGCTTGACACGCAATCGTGTTAGACGTCCTCGACTCATTTTACAGCGAACGCCTCTTTGCTTGGGTATCCTGCCGATCCAGATCTTAGCTAACTTCCTATCGGGTCCGACAAATAGATGATACACAGTGACGGGCTTGGGCGGCTTACCTACATCAGGGTATTACTTACTTGCCCCCTTTTGGGGTTGATGGAAATTCCTGTCCTTTAGGTCCATGCTTCAACCAACGACACAGTCGTATTGAATCCCTTCAGTCCAATCATTCATCCACCCACACCTGCCCGTCTCACCAACAGCTCGAACGTACCGAGATGGATGTCAGCGGGGCAGTCTCCGTGCTGCCCTCACTCTCGCTGTCGCATGACCGATTAGTAAATTGACCAGGGTTGACCGGGAAAGGGGGGGGGGCAACCAGTCGACATCAAATGGGGTCCGGGGGGCAGGAAAATATCTTCAATGGTCTTACTTATGTTGGTTTTTTCTCATCCTCTTTGGTTGGAATATTCTTAGCCCAGATGCGCTATGGCTACCCGCAGGTACGCGACATGCATACTCCACTGTCCCAACCGACCCATCGCCGACTTGGAGCAGCACGTCCCAAGAAAGCAAAAGGGGGGCGGGGAAAGACATATTGTCTACCAAGAGGAGGGACCAACAACGCGCCGAGTATTCTATCGGATGTCGTACGTAAATCTCGTTTTTCTCCCACTATGATCTGTTTTCGGCCTACTTGGCTCCATAAAGAGTGTGACTCTGAGAGTATGAAACGTTTAGTGGCTAGGCTTGTAGCTTATACCAATTCTCATTTTAGCACTGAGTCCTCCATCGACTAAGCTCAATGCTGTCATGATCGAGGATCTCTACTGGCTCCTGTACGCATCAAATATATCGAACAATTTCCTTGGTAGGCTTGTACGGCATCTACAGACCTCCGTAGATGACAAAATACGAGGTAGACATCGGGCAATGCCTCCCATCTGCTTGGGAGTATCTTTCATCCAATGCTGTGGCGTTCTTTAACGGTTCACTCAGCCCTGCTTGTGCAGCTCTGCAGCTACTCCAAAACATTGTTATGATTGATTACCCGAAGCACATCTACCCAACGTCGTAATCGGCCGATGAAGGAATCAGAATCCCCAACAGGAGTCTCTTTAACGATCCTTTTTCCGGGACAATGACTGCTCCCACGGGGTTGGACAAGGCTGTCGCACGGGTTTCGGCAGACGCCCCATCCTGCTTGTCACACTTTCCAACTCGAACTATAAGCTTCTAAGCGGCATGGAAGTTAGGTAGTCGAGACTATGAAACAACATTTGAAGTCCCGGTTGCGAACCTTGATGCAGCAGAGGCGGTGCCAGAGCTCCCTATTGGTGCGGCCTCCGGCCTCTCGCGTTTCTAGTCGTCCATGCGGCCGGCTTTGGTGACCTGATGTTGGCTGCCTTTTGGGACTTTGGGCCCCGCCATTTGCAGGCTATACTCCAGCCTCGCGCGCCTTCAACAGTCGGAGTCTCGGGGTTACACCACAATAGGCTGTGCAATGGCTGCAAGGAGGATCACGAGGGAGAACCAGATATCGACGTTTCGAGGATCGAAATGTCGGACATAATGTGATGCGCCGATATTCTCAAGATATGCAGTGTAATGCGCTCCTCCAACGGGAGGATCAAAGCGGCGAGGCTCCCCGGGGATACTCCAATCGTCGGGGTTTCGGTGTTCCCCATATAGTCACAATGTTAACTCAACTATTCAGCAGCAAAGAGCGTGATGACGTTCGGTCTAGGTAATCTGAAACGGCACATTAGTTCATAGACAGGTATCTGACAGGGTTGCTAAGGCGTGCGGATTCAGTTCCGCATCGTGGTGTTTCCAAAAATGTTTCTGGTCACAACTCTAGTTGCGCTTCTTTACAACGTACTCACGCGATGAAGGATTCGAGGATCACGCACCCGTTCTACTCGTCCCCGCGGCAGGCCAGATCGGGGAGGTGAGTCCGCTCATCTAGTTCGCAGGCCGAGACATACGAAGCGAACTTGCTATGTTGGAGACACTTTGTACTAAGCGACGTGAATTATATCAGAACACTGTAATTATACCTGCCTGGCTGAATATCATCAATGATCGGAGTACATCGTCGTCGATCTGCAAGACGTTGTACTAAGACTACCCGCCCTACCCGAATGCACGTGGTTGCTGACGAGCTCCCTTCCGGATTGCGACAGCAGACATGAGTAGTAAGGGGGTTTCCAACGTGTGGTACTTTTCCAACGTGACGTCTCCGAGGCACAACTGGATCCCAAAACCTGAACTGCACGTCATGAAATGAACATTTGAGGATGACACCCAAATCAGCCCAGACTGTACACAATCTTGTGATGTTTTTAATTTATTTTAGCCTTTTCAGCCTTCAGCTGAGCAGGCATCCATGCGCCACGACCTGCCCATCTGCACCTTATCTCCTCTCTACATCACATACCCACATAGTCCTGCATACTGGCGTATACACACTCACACTCACAATAGCTATTATTTATTTCCGGCCCGGGGTAAAGATCGACTAAGTTCTGACTTTCATGACAGGGTCAAAGGCATTCCTCCATGCACATCCGTATACCCATCCGTCGGGTGAGATCTGAGTAGGTATGCTGGTAATCATAGGAGCCGTTTGTCCCTTCGTCTGCATAGTCCTTTCTTGCCATGTCCCCTCTACTTTAAGGTTACTTGTTATTGCCTGCGCAAATTTCGCGATCCCTCGCACTTCTCTCGGGATCTTGCACTCGGACAAAGCTCATTCCCATGTTCTAGGAATTCTAATTTAGTTTCGATAATGCGCTAGTTCCATGACATATACGTCCTCCAACTAGCACCCGAGTGCATCAGGTCATCGGAGTGAAGCAGGCAGACCCGCTTCTTTGTAAATAGCAGCTTGATTGCATACGTATAGACCTATTCTTATCCTCCTGCACGGCCTTGTCTGGGACAATATTTGAGCGATACTTAGTTTGGGCGGCGGAATGGCCTGTGGAGATTGGCTAAGATAATAACCGGTCCTGCAGTCGGCCCTTCCAGGCTAAAACGGAGGTGCAGGCTTGGCCGGGCCATATTTTGCTGTCGACTCTCCATGGCTCATTCGCAAATATTGCCCGGGATTCACGCATCCAATAGGGGCTGCGTGGACGCCTTGTGTCTTTTCTTAGAACTTCAGCTCATCGAAGTTGCTTTGTGGCTCACCCGGTTTACATCATGTCACCGGGGATATTATTCCGTCGGCTTGTTATAACTGGAAACGGTGGTGGCTGTGCGGGACCATAGATCGTGTGGGGTAACTGTTGGATCCATTTTGGAAATCAATAAGACAGGAGTTCAAGTACCTGTGCGTCTTTGGCAATGAAGTTGTTTCATAATCTCGTCAGCTATGCGTCACCCGATATGCGCGTGTCGTGTGTCTTCAATATGCGCTTTGCTGCGTGTTGGTAATACTCTATTCAGGGCGGAAACATTCGTGGATGTATGATCCCAAGGTCTGCAACGCAAACCAACAGATTTGTAGATGACGACAGGCTTTTTTTTTGAGGATGTCACGGTCCCGGGACCCTCTGAGAAGTGTAATAAGTGACATAAGTGTCGCATAGAATGGCTGTGGTCACGACTTACACAATTGAACATTGGGAGCTCTGCTAGCCATTGCGACGGCTTGGTGGGCTATATTTACATCTCGGCCACGATTTACCCGAAAGGGAAACGCCTGGGGGGACAAGATTCAATCCCTGACAGTGCCGTCTTTGAAATGACTGACCAAGAAATAAAGGTCAGAGAAATAGCGTCATCCTAATAGGTGGAACAGGCGTGTATGCGGATCGGGCCACACCCTGAGGTGAGGATCTCAGGCAACATGGAAATCTAAGCGTCAGACACCGAATTTGCTTGCTCTCCCACATCACACTTGTTAGAAATCCTTTGTCGCGCTTGGGTAATGGTAAAAGCTGCTGCCTTTGCTGGTAGAGATACCGAATTGGTATGGAGCAAAGGATTACCACCGAGCTTATCTCAATTTGACCTTTACAAGCACCCTTATGCGATGCGGGAGCACCCTTATTCCGTCAACGTGATCTGCCGTGATGGAGGGTATGAGGGGGCAACCCGGGAGTGCTACGCTCTTCCGCGCGACCATACGAGAGTACTAGTTTGTCGATCGCAGCCAACAGGCGGTTCGTTTTTGAGCGCCACAACAACGGCGACGGGATGCTACTCAGTAATGTGTGTCATCCCCCGTGCCGTACCGAATGCTCTCTTACTTCGATACAGCCACCCAGCATTCGAAGGAGAGTAATAAGGATTTACTATTATCTCCATAGACCTGTCCATTACTCTCTGCGACGAGTTCGGGTATAGCCTCCTGCAAATAAGGAGGGGGATCACCTTGTGAGATGAGATCCAGGGTCCTTTGGTCAGACCGTTCCTTCGTAGATGACGGCAGTTGATTTATTCGAGACATTCTACCTCCTTTAGACTCGAGTTAATACCTTTCACGCGTAAAATCAATCGGTTTCCGGCTCGATTTCGAAGTTCCTTGCTGCAATGCCTGTTCTGACGAATACCTTACAGAAAGTATTACTACGCCGAGCACGCTCCTTTGGACCGCTCAACTGCTTTTGTATCCCATACAGTGCCATGGCCCCTGGAAATCTGATAAAAGTACCATACAGAGAGCACCTGGCCTCTAGATTCTTCTAGGGTTGCGAGGAAGGAATATATCCCTGGGCTGATAAATAGTGACATGCATTGGCCCCGCGTCGGCTCATGGCCCAATGAACCACACGCCACACCTTGGCCCCCATGGTCTATCACTTCGTACCTTTGTATCTTTTCATTTTCTTGGGTCCCGTGGAATGTGATGTTAATAATGTGATGATATGCCAGGCACACTCACATCCCTCAACGTGACAAAGTATCATCAAACGGCTAGTTCCCACATTGGTGATGCATCATTCCGAGCAAGGCTTGCAGCCCTGGTGGAACTTTATGCAAAGTCTTTGCTCAGCTTGTCCGGGGCAGGATCCGAGAGGAAAAGAGAGATCATGACAGACAACAAGGTGTCTCCAATTGCGCGCAGCGAGCTGGTATGCCCTGGTGCTGCACGGACCTCAAGCAACCCTTGCTCCCTCTGGCATTTCGCCTCGTCATCGAGATGGATCCTTCTCGGCAGTCTGAAGTCTCTGGAGAAAGCAGAGAGACGGCTTGGCTTCAGGCTACGGAGGGGACCCTACACGACGCAATGCGCTCCAATGATTCCTACCCATAAAGTATAAACAAAGGCTGATGTGTATAACCGATCCTTCTGACAGTTTGTACCACCCTTATTGATCCTTCCGGATACCCTGGAAGGGTAGGGGGCTTGTACTTGCCGGTCCACCTACCAGCTTGGCCTAGACTCCTTCCTACTAGGGGCATGCCAGGCTAGTACCGTGACCAAATCTCGCTAGTTCGGTTTTGTGCTGTTAGGTATGGAGTATAATGAAGGAGTTATCTTCTCGAAACTGGGCAAATTCCAAGAACAACGATCAATAGGAACTGAGATACGAACTGCCGAAGCACGTAAAGGCAGGTTGGCCGACCGACCTAGCAGTCGGCTCTCTATTCATTCTTCGAAGGATTGGGCTTTGTACCTTCCACACCATTTGCTAAACAGTGATTAGTGAACCGCACAGAAAGTAGACGGGGTTGGGAGTGAAATCTTTCTTTGGCAAGGGCCTATTCGAACAAATCAAGCAAAGCTATCCGACAAAGCTGCGTCATGGGTGCCACTTCTGACTGTAAGATACAGGCAAAAACTGCATTCAAATCGCAAACGACGAATACAAATCCAGGCAGAGATCGCTTAATGCACGAATATGGTGATGCATTCATACGCCATGCCAGCTATCCCAAAAATGGCGCGTTATCTTGGCTTTTGATTCGATCCGACCCCTGCATAACTCGCAAATATACCCCCGAGCGACACTAACCAGGACCAATAGCAATTGGTTTTTTTCTTCGCTGTAATAAATCTTTCTTTGCCCTTTTAGCCCGATCCATGAGGGACTGAGTATCGCAGAGCCTGGCCAGGGGCCACCGAGACTGCTAGATACGGAATTTTCTAGGAATCTGGGTAAACGCGGGATTTGCGGCTTTTCGCGCAACAACACAAGTAGAACCCCTTCTGTGACGTGTGGTAATCACTGAAGAGCCCATACTTCATTGTAATTACAGATGTGTCCTGTAGGCTGAACGGCCAAGGACAACATGGGGGGGCAGAGAGCCGATCGAAAGGGAACTTCTTGTTGCACAGCGCTTATGCGACATGCCGTCCAGCGCATTACCAACATCCCTTTCTTCCCTTGTAGGGCTGCTGATCTGTGGCCGGGCTGTATCATTGCCAATAGTAACAGACCTCCCAAACCAATGACTGGAGTTCTCTGGATCTTGCTTATTTTTGAAAATCTGTACGCATCTATAGCATGCTGTACGAATAATGCTTTGGTCCTGGAACATAGCTGTGTGGTGCTGAGTCATCAATGAAGCCGCGTAAGAAGTCTCGTGAATGGCTTTCGGAACGATAGGGCCATTTTGTGATTCCTTCCTGCATGTCACTGTGTCGTCTTTACGTATCTGACGCAGTGCGGGACACGCCCACCGAACGAAGAGACGGTAACTTGCAATGCACCCCGAATCCTTGTACTTGGAACTGAGGTTACATACATATTCCAACTCACCTTTGTCGCCGTACACTGCGCTGTAGTAGCAACTCGCAGCCGGTGTTTTAACCAAGTCTCCTCGAACATATAGATTGGAATGTGATTTGCATTTTTTGCGCCGCTTTCATGCTGCTTGGGGGCTGTGGGGGTTTGAGATTCTGTCCGTTGGTTTATGGGACGCACAACGTAAAACTTGTGACAAGGTTGACTCGGTTGGAGTAATGGGATTGGGTATCTTATCGCGGGCAACGGATCGATGTATATTGACAACCAGCTATAACTCATTAAGCATACCGCACGGAAGATGCTAGGTTATGAAGTGAGTTGTGTAACGACAGGGCAATAGGACACGGCCTAGCTCCTTTGACAGTTGTCACGGAGCTCCCCGAAGGCATACAATCAGAGAGCATGTTAGCATATTTCTAACAAATCAGTCAATAATCTCTCATGACAGCGTGATCAGATATCTATATGACTTCACAATGGCTTCACAAGAAAGGATCGGGTGCAGCTGCCAGGCTGGCGCGGCCAAAGAAATACGGCCGCGTAGACCGCAATTTAGGGGACTTTTGTTGGCACCTTGACCCCTGAGGTTAGCCTAACGAGTATACTGCTTTCCCTAGGCCAGAATCCATTCGTCTGTCGCTTCACGTAAGTTCTAATATCAATGATTGGTTCAAATAACTGATTTAAGAAAGAACCCGATTTCAGGTGTGGATGGTTGTCCGTCCTTAGGTCAACAGAAAACAAGTCTAGTGCTCATGTAAGAATTTACACGCAGGACGCATTTAGACGTGAAGATCTGAGGATATAGGACCATGCAACAGAGGACGAGGGCCACTCTTACAGAATGCAACTGTTTCTGCGAGTTGGAGGATCGAACACCCATGTCGTGCGTGCGCTTCGCAACGGTTAGAATGTGAGATCCGTGCTGCAGTTTCCAGATGCAGACAGTTTTCGCAGGAGCAAGGGAGAAACATATGCGAGGTACTTGTCATTTATCACTTTTTCTAGGAGAACCTAGAGTCTTGTGCTACACACCTACGGCTAGGTATCTTGTGCTGAAGATAGAGTGTAGTATCGTATACTGAACCACACAACGGCGACCACCCCACGACCCTATGTAAAGACATCATATGCCATTGTCTGTTGGTTGCCTGTGCATAAGAGCCTTACTCACGTTACAATACCTGCGGCAGCCCTTCCCGCTGCAGATTCGGGAATAGAGCGGCTGAACCCCCAATGTGGAAGCGTGATGGCAATGACGAAACTGTTACAATTGGAGCAGAGGCTCCCAAGGCAGTGGCGCAACATTGCTTCTCGTATTGCTCATCCCTTCTGAATCTGAAGATCTCTGACACTACATATGCAAACACTCCAAACCCCACAGCACAGCGTGGTATCCCCCGAGTATTTTTAAATCTTCATCACGTTAACACCCACTCAGCCCTTTACCGTTCACTGCCGCTGAAGATTGGGCAATATGTACTGCAACAGTAATGTTAGCAGTTTCTATTTTTTGCGCGTTACATATATTACCTGTCCAGTCCGGTTCAGTCGTGCGGATGACATCTGTCGATCTGCGGGTCAGATAGATAGACTGGTTTTGTAACGATAGTATAGTACTTTGGTGAGGGTGGGTAACTCAGCCATCGGCTGCGGAACATGAAGTGAGCAGACTCAGAAACTAGGCTATGTGAAGACTGAACAACTCGAGGTATTTCATTGCTCATCCATCCAGACGAGCATACGTAAACGCGACGGACAGGACAGGTCACAAGGTACATATCTCAAGTAAAGTAAGCCCCGGCTTTGGTCCAAGAAAATACAACTAAAGATTTGGTGAGGTGCCGGCAATTCACCTGCACTGTCGACCTAAAGAAAATTGAATATTGGGCTCCTTGTTTTGTCACAATTTCCTCCAATCAGTTTCGACGGTCTCAATCATGGGTGTGAACAGGGCATACTGATTCGCCAGTTACTAGCTGATTACCTCGATACTTCTGATCAATGGAGTGTGCATCCTTCTTCGTTACCTGCGAATAAATGCCTCTTAGAAATTCCCGGAAAGCAATGATGGATTGCGTCCCATGATACTGAATGTCCAGATTTTGTCCATTGAAGCAAGGAGGAGTTATGTCGACATGCGAAGAGTACTATGATCAAGAATACAGATTCAAAGTACCATGTACCTTGCGCCGTAATACCGAAATGCCTATAAAATGACTGAACAAGAGCCGATACCCCATCCCGGGCCATGGTCGACTAATACAAATCGGGAAAGTCGTCAGGTTCGTGATGTGGGTTGATCTCTTGGTTTTTAATGGGTTTTTATTGATCTCCGCATTTTTTGGTTTCTTTCTTTTCAGGCTTTCCCCTATTCAGGGACTTCTTCGACAACCGAACACGATGATGCAGTCTCCTGCTGTATCTCGTCACCCATTCACTAAATCGAGCATCAACTAGCAGCAGCAGTCATACGCTCCGTAGCTATATCTGGCACTAACAGATGCGCCTCGTTACCCCAGCACAACTGCTGCACGACCTGTAGACAATGATTTTATCGGCTGTCGTACCGAACGACGACGGCTTCACGAGTCATCAGCAAGGGTAGTCTCGGCCTTTTACATCTCGACAACTGCTAGGTACCGCCCCATCGCCGACTAGAGCGGGCCTCTAGCCAACATAGTCGGTGATGGTCTATTCAGTAATTCAACATTGCCTAGACTGGATTGGCACTGTAGCGGAATTGGCTCGGTTGGTGTGCCGAGAGGCTATCTATCAAATAACAAGATGTCATATCATATGGCGGGGCCCCGACGTGATAAGTCTGCGCCGGGCGCCCTTCCTATCACCTTTTCCATCCTACTTCGTACGAGTTCGTACTAACGAGCGCCCATACTGCTCCCTCTCCCGCCTCCCCATCATCATCCAACCGTGATATTCAGGAACAGGGATATCCGTGGCCGTGGCCTGCGTTGGGGCAAGCGAGCTTACTAGGGCCCCTGTCATACCCTTGTCGTTTGCAATCTCGTGAACCCATTTTTATGTCCAGCATCCATGCCCGCCTCTCTCGCCCGCGTTCGCGACGGAATGCGCTCAACGGCTTTTCTCTTTTCTCGGCAGCTTTCTTACTTGATTTGGCTCCTCCATCTGATGCGAAAAGACGCATCTGGGGACCCGTGGGCGTAAAAATCAGCAATGTAGTCGTGACATATCTCTCCCACACACATAAACACAGACTCTCTTACACATCATGATGCCGAGAAGCACAGGGAGAGGACATCTATTGTAAAGGAGGTGGATTTGACTTCTTACTCCAAAATTCCGAGATACAGTATGCGCGTTGTTATCATGATAGGTCACTCGCCCCCTTCGTTGAGGTGCTCTGTCTCTCTCATCTGATCCCTCAACCCAACAGACCTGCCTACTCTGTCCCCTCGAGCCGTGTCAGTCGCATGCCCACGTGCGTGCCCGGTTTCCGTGTTTCCTCCTTCGTCTTGTTGTTCTTCGCATTTGCCTTCACAATAGCTGTCGCCTTTGGAATGCAGCGTTAGGTATTATGATATAAAGTATCTTGCACATATCAACGCTATCTCCGGAGTAATGGTGCTCCCTAATTTAGTGTCATGCTAGGCTCGGCAGACAAAGGAGGCTATTGTTGCAGACAGTTGCCGATACGAGTAAAGACCGACAGCCCATCATCTCCTTTTTCGTTTGGTCTGTCAGGTTGCGCAAGGCTCTAAGCTCTTGTTAGGACAGCTCGCAACTTAAGCATCTCCTAGGACACTGTCAAGATTTTAAGATGCAACTAGTGGGCCGTCACAAACCAGTCTGCTGCCTGCAAGCGATACCTAGTGAACAATTTCGTAATACATACTACAGTAGTGTACCAGAGCCCTGAACAGATCAAGGGATAGGAAGGCCCAATAAGTCCCGGCAAGAAATTTGTAGCCCTGGACCTTTCGAACCCTGGCAGACCTCCATTACTTTTACCTCCGTCTCCTTCCCAGTCTAGGTGCATAGAGCTTGTTGTGTTGCTCAGGGCACGCACACTTGTACTAAAGCTCCCTGAAAAACCGACCCCAAATGCGCCGTCGCCTGTTTCTCTTCTAGACTGGGCTCTGGGATCCGTCAACGGTTCATCATCCACACACCCCTCCCCCCCTTTGAGTCCTGACCCTTGACGACAGCGGTGGATCGCTGCCGTTGTATCTGCACAAAACATACCCCAGTTCCAAGGCTATCCTATCTATACATCTGCCGCCTACATCCCTTTCCCATCTTATACAAGTACACTTGCCTGCAACCTTACTTTCTAAAAGCTTACACTTCATCCTGACCATTCGAAGCCCTGCCTTACATGAATGAAGCCTTCCCTCAACTCATAGAGGGAGTAGAACATCATCCCTGAGGGAACACAAGACTGTACTACTATCGAAGCATACTCTGGTGCTAAGTTAGTGGTCTTTATTGCCCATCAGCAACAGAATCAAAAGATCGTATCAAGAAACATAAAGTGTAGTGAACTTCTGGAATCGGGTACTTGCGCCAGCACGGATGAGAGCAGCGAATCAACGGCCACCGGAAAAGAAAGACAGCAAGGACCAGGAAATAATGCTCCCATGTCCGCCACAGCGACATTAACGGCGACCATGGCAGACTTGAAGTCAGAGCCAACACATGGTAGTCTATGGCCGAGCTACGGCGCCGGCGCAGTGCTCTCGTCCTCTCGATTCCCGAGTACCTTAGACTCGGCGGCGCCGACGACTTCTACCTCACCACATGGGACACGGCCGAGGAGCAGCCATCCATCCATCGACAACCCGTACCCATTCCCGCGCTATTCTCATGACGAACACGACGCCTATGAGAGGTATCCGCAGGCCTCACTAACCCAGCATCAAAGTTACCCGAATCTTAAGCGGTCACATCACCGTGGCGATTCACCTCCGGGCCAACAGCCACCGCCACCGCCACTACATCCGCCGTATCAAGAGATCGTTCAGGACTTACGAGACGATGCGAAGCTAACGGTGAACCACGACCATAAGTTGCTATCGTTTCGACGGGTGCAAGACAAGCACACTATTGTGGACCAACATGGACGGATGCAAGGGCTCGATCTTTCGGCGCAATTGCACGGCATGTTTTTCTTGTCCGAGATGCCCACAACGGCGGGAGACGGCGCCGTGTTGCAGCCGGAGCTGACGTGCTACCGACGAAATTTGTTCCAGATCAGCGGGTCGCTCATCACACCCCGAGGCCAAATGTCGGTAATCTTAGCCGAGACGGGCGAGCAGGTCCACGTTAATAATACCGATGTTACGATATCCGCGATCGAGTCCGTCGATAGCCACCCAGTCAGACTTATTGTAATTCCCTGGAAAACACCACCTCCAAACTCCCCCGAATTACCACAGACGCCCGACCAGGAGCCTCAGTCTCTACCGCTCATCCCATTCCCAGAGGACGGCCAAGACGCAGAAGGGGAGTACGCCGTCTATCCCATTGGTTGGCGGCGTCTCCAGTTCCGAATGTAAGTTTGACCCAGCTTTCTATGAAGGAAGGAAGAGGAAAGAAGTGAGGAGGATAAGAGCGGTGTAAATTGAACCGGAGAGAGTTGGTAACTAACATGATTCTATAGAGCCACGGCGAATAATGGGAGGAGGAAAGAGTTGCAACAGCATTTCGTATTGCACCTTAAGGTGGTGGGCTCCCTAGCAAATGGATCTCGAGTAACCTTGGCCGAGGCGACCACAGCACCAATTGTAGTTCGTGGACGAAGCCCTCGGAATTTTCAAGCGCGCAAGGAAATTCCTCTACTCGGATCGAGTGCTGGCTCTAGAGGTCAAGCACTCGTAGAGACAGGGCTGGGTATCGTCGCAGGGCCGTTGCCTGTGAAACCACAGGATACAAAATTGAGAGGATTGAACCTTGAGCTGCCTAGAACAGCGTTCACATTCAACCCTGGCAAGATGCCAGGCAGTCCCATGGCAATGAGGGCAAAGTATGTGATCAACCCTATTTCCTTTTTCTCGTCCCTGACCAGGTTGCTCTTTCTCGGGTGAATGTTTTCCAGCGTATTTCTTGTTATGTTTTTCGAGGTTGAGATGGCTTGCATTGGGATATGTATGAATAGGATGGAAGTAATCGGCGATTGAGGACTCTGTGTTGACATAAGACACAGCTCATATCCCAACTGGACTCCATCTAATCACCTAGGCATGCACGGCTTGCCATCATCAGCAACAAGCAGTTATCCACCGAGTACCATACCATCAGATCCGTACCAGAAGTTGCCAATATCCGGAACCAGCGCTTTCACACAGGACTCATCAGATATGCCACTTCAAACGTCGATACCCCCAGCACCTCTGTCACTGGCGTCCACAGAACAGCCAGCTTCAATCCGAACTCAATATGCAGCATATATACCCGGGACATCGGCTCCGTCACAGATACCCCCACCACCAGCCACACTGGGGAGCACAGGCGGAAATTCAGAGCATAGCGCTTCCAGTATACCGCGATATGTCGACCCAAACCCGCGACCGTCAAAGAGCCCACGACACGGGGCGCACCAATCAATTCCCAGCACAAGCTCGCTGATCAACAATGACTCGGCCTCCGAGTATCGTTTTGGACCGCCGCAGACGACAACGTATGAGAGTACCTCATCCACGTACGGTGCGACCAGTGCAGAGAGTGCTGGAAGTATTTCGGCCATTTCCAGTACGGGTGCCGCTCACTCGAGCGCACAAGCTCCGCCTCGAGACTACTACCCACCAGCTTCGTCATGGACCACGACAGCTAGTGAGAACAGCAGCGTGAATGCATACCATAACGGAACAACAGGTGGCGAAAGCAGACCTTATTCGTTCCCGGATCAGTACAAGACCGGTCACTCGATGTCAGTCAAGACGGAACAGCCGCCGCCTTCGGCGAGCTATGCCTCATCAATGCATCACTATGCATGGAGCCCAACGTGACAATCATAACAACAGCTAAGGCTGATGGAATTAACAGCCGAAATAGGGCTCAGAACCTTTTGGCTCTTTGAAGAGGAAGATGTGGAAAAGTGTGGAGTTGCCTTGCACGAGAAAAGACCATGGAGTGGGTAGAAGGGCTCTGTACAATATCGTTTTAATTGCCCTTTTACTTTACTTTCTTGATTTCGATCAACATGTTGGTGAAGAGTTGGTTCCAACTCGACCAAGGGAAAAGAAGAGATGAGAAGAAACGGGAATGCAATAAACCTAAGACGATAGGAGGAAATCTTGTTTTTCCACTTCCTTTTTTTTATTCACCGCATTTTGAATTTGGATGGGCGCCGGGGAAGACAACAATGGGCCGATGGGTTGGGATGGGATGACGAGAGAAAACCATTGATATCCATGTCAGGGTTGCGGCTGGAGTTGGAATGTAACGTTGATAATTGGTTTGGGCTTTGTTTGCCGTGCTTGGATCTCATTTGCCTGTTCTTGATACTCTCCCACTGCTGCGTCTCGTTGCTCCCCTAAAGTTTTTAGCCAGTTGTTGATGGATTGTTATTTCAGTTCCGCTCGTGGGAGTCCGGTCAACCTAGGAAAGCTGAGAAACTCAGATGGTGTTAAGGCATCAAACGAATAAGAAAGAAATCATTTAAGAACGATATTTTCAACCGAACGTTCCTCCAATCTGTTGTCATTCTCCGTGGCCAATTCCAGGAGTCTCGTGTTGCTCGTCGTAATGCCTCTTCCGACGTCGTGGCTGCTTGTCATTGCATACACGACCTACCCTGGGACCTTCCCGTCACCAACATGCCACCACTGCTTGTACGACTTCTATCCGTTCTTTGAAGTCTAGTCCGGGGGTACGGTGACCCTTTATGCTCTGGAATGGATCAACTAGTGTTGACTTATTGCTGTGAGATGACATAGAAGAATTAGCCTCAGGTAGAAATAAAGATAATCGAGACAGAAAACCCTCGCGGAAAGACATCGATCACATCGACTGATAGATAGAATGTCTAAAATTCTTGGCATGATAGGTTAAGCTGGATGTAAAGCAAAGTTCGTCAAAGAGGAGCCGGGTTCATAAAGGAGTGGGCTTTACAAAAGTGACTCTGCGCCAAATGCTTCATGCAACTTTCAGTTGACGGGCAATCTTCGCATTTTGAATACACGAAAGGCAAGAATGACTTGCATGGAGAGAGCATAGGCTACATGAGAATGATTGCAGTAGGATATGGGCAACTATTTGAAGACTAGCAGACTCGGCTTGCGGCTGAAGTATATCAACGGACAGGGATGCTAGAAAGAGCTTAGCTAGGCCGTTGCCGATCATGTAGCTCCGGGGAGCTGGGTGCGCCATTGCAAGCCGTCCGCGGTATCAGTGGTGCTTTGACTTGTCATACATGCATCTGTGGCGATTCCGACTCGGTGGCCGGAAGCCTGGAAGTAGATAGTTAAGTAGACTGGTCTTGAGATGAATGCATTGGGACTCACCGCTCTTTCACGCGCACAGAAAGGTACAGCATTCATAAGAGCCCTATTCTGAATACTGATAAGTTTTTTTTTATAAAGAGAGCACGTCGTAAACTCTGATGTACGATGTTGAACAAGAACAATTTATAAGCCGCCCAGTTCCGGGAACGGCCTCGCAGGATGGCTCGGTCGTCGCGATGATCTGACTGAGAAGTGGCGTGAAGAAGTTGAGACTGGGAACAAAAATTATGACAATATCAGACAAGCAGGACTGAGGCTCCTTGAGCTGAGTCTCTGGCGTGAGAAAACCTGTCTCTTCTTCACCTGGGTTCCTGTTGGTATAAACAATGCCTGCCGATCATTTGTTACGTACCTTCTCGCAAATGTAAAGTCGCAATGATCCAGGATGTAATTAGTCAGCTACTCTTTAAGGCCCCACTTTACAGTCTCTGAAACCCTTCGGGCGAAACTTAGCTAGTGATCTCAGTCCACCTACCTGAAGCACCTATATCAACGAGATCCAAAGTGAACGTCGCTCTTGATCGAATATGGTGATAGCCCAGGGCTATAATTAAAAATCTACTGTGAAGAGTTACATATCGTTATTCCATGTTCCAGAACCCGGAAGCCAAAAGGTGAGAATCCATTTCAATTGACACCACCCAATCGCCAGGTCTGATACATGTCCTCAGAGTCCGCCGAGAGGATCTCTTCAAATCAGCCTCGTCAGATGAAAGTGAAAGCGAGGACGAAGATGCCCAGGCCGCTTTACGTGCCCAATTGTCAGGCCTTTTTGACCTGACCTTTAAGAGCGCCGACAGCCAACCTGCATGCGTCACCAACGATGATAGAGAAGAAGACCAGCAGCAGCAACAGCTAGACGAAGAAACCTTCACCTTTCGTCTCTTTCGAGATGAAGAGCCCGCGCAAACATCAGCTATATTAACCCGTGATGAAGACCTTGCCCAAGGCGATCTCGGAGTAATCAAGCGCCGTGACATATCATATTACATAGCATCCCCGCCATCCCCTTTACTTGCCGCACGGTACCGCTCCTCGGCCGTAACGGCCGAGTACCTGCGTGCCGACGCGAAGGCAGGGCGGCGCTGGGGTCTCGAAAAGCCATGGCGAGTAGTCCACATCAGCAACAGCGCGTACTCTTCCGCTCCCGCAACAGGGAAGACGTCAGGCGATCATAACAGGAAGGAAGACGGAACAGAGAAGAAGAAGAGGACGCGCCCGGGAAAGAAACACCGTATCCTTCAGCGCCAGAAAGAAAAGGCAAAACACGAGCGCGAAGAGCTCGCAAAGCAAAAGGCCGTCGAGAAAGAGACCCATATTCAGGAGAAAAAGAAGAGGCTCAACCGCGAGCGGAAGCTCAAGAGGAGGGCAAAGGAGCGTGAAAAGAAGAAAGAGGCATTGAGTGCTGGGTCTGCGGATATGGTTGGTCAGGATGACGATGGTGAAAGCCACAGGGCGAGTTCAGTTGGCGATTAGGGTATAAGATACCACTATCTGGACATAGTACGATGACCAACAGGACATGATGACAACAAGATATGTATTTCCTGATTATGATGCATCTAATTCAAAGAAAGAAGATATGTTCAATCTTCTTCTGTTTTATAGACTGTATAAGTTAAGAATCGACATCCTCACCCACTCAGGCTACGCATTTCAAAAAGACTTCCGTCCGATTCACAGTGCCTCAAGTGCGTTTTACCGAACCATCTCTTTCTTCCTATCTCTGTTTCGTTTCCGTCTCGCGCGAGCTCTCATATCTCGTTACCCATAAAGTGAAGGATATCAACTAGAATAAACAATTGGCCGCCCCAGTCTTGCTCCCCTTCATAATGCCACCGGAGCAGTCTAGTATTATACATGCCATCATCACATACTCACCAGTATCACACACGCACGTTGCTTTTTTGACAGTTTGTATCCTATGAGTGATACAATGTGGGGGGTTCGGGGTAAAGGAAACGGAAAAGGGGGAAGCGAATGGGCTGACTACCTCTCTGGTCGACGCCTAATTATGCAGAAAGAAACCTCAGAAACGCCTGCAATATGAAACGAAATATTCGAATGAAAGGAATAAGTGGGTAAAGAGAGATATGATAGTGACAGCTTGACGATAATGTGCTATCAGTCGGCCTGCACATTTCAGTTCTGATGCGATCAAAGGTCTTCTGGAACAGAGGTTCTCGTAACTAGAAATGAACTCGGAACTTGGTGATGATTTGATCGGCTGATGAAAATGCCTTCATGCTGGGAGGAGACAAGTCTTGTCGCTAAATGGGTTTGATGATAGAATAATGCTTTATTTGAGGTTGAGCGACTATATCCATTCCTCTCTATTCTCGCCAACATCTGAGTCACCGCGGTCACAGGATGGTGAGGCGACTGCTCCAGAGGGTTGTATCGGGCCTGTGTTGGACTTCTTGAGCACATTAACCCCAACTCCTCTCGGACTCGGAACTTTGGTTCGGATAGGGCTGCTCGATTTGTATACAGTTGGGTTGAGCACAGGCGACCTCTCGATTACTTGTTCGGGGTTGCGAGGCAAGGGGGGCAAATTCTTTATCATGCTCAGGGGACTTGCTTCAGGGGAGAACTTTGAACGCGGTGGTTGAGGAATGATGTCCTCGGTCGTAGTAGTGACCAATGGGCTTGGTCGGTTTGAAGTCATCGCCTTAGAGGCCTCGGGACAGTCTAATCCGTGGACTTCGTCGTTTTCGGTCGCAAAGTTGCGGGCTATTGGCGGTACGTCCTCCATGTTGGACAGTCGCAGACCTATTTGAACTGTTGCAGAGGAAACCCACGATGAATCCCGCCGGTGGTGGGACATGGGAAAGCGAAAGGCAGGACGCGGCTTTGATGTATCAACAAAGCTGCCTGAGACCTGCTCCCTGGAAGTCGGTGAATAAGCTAAAGAGGGGAGGAGTGTGGCTGACGCAGTGTTGCCTTGGTGTCTATTAGGGAACAGTGCGTAAGATGACGACGCCGACGGCTTCCGAGCGTGTAGTTTTGATGAAGGCACTTTCACAGGCTCCAGAGACTTCGAGACAGATTCTTCGTCAAATACACCTTGCAACCTCAACGGATGTATACTGACCGGATTCTCTTGTGCTGGTGGAGTCTTTTGCCGGCTGTCAAGTTCGATCGGATACCGAGGCGCAGATATGGGCTTCGCGATCTGGCTGTTGAAGTCCGCACCAGTTGATCCAGGATACATTCTCTGGTTTTTGAGATCTTCAATTTCAGAATCGTCGAATTTGCCCTTCGGCATGATAGTGGGGATGATATTCGAACGAAGAAACAGATAGAGACCCCCGTGCAGCAATCCTGATATATTTGCTGTGATTGAGGCAATCTCAGAGAATGTTAAACCAACTGCAGGATTGCTTCTAGAATCTGTGTTGAAGCTCAGATATGCGAAGAATGGCATCATCAGGATCTACTCGGAATCAGTATCAAATGGCACAGTTTTCTGTGTCAGCACTCACATTTGGGAAAATAGCAAGCACAATGTAGTAAAACAGCCGCGAGGCCCCGACTCGATCCCCCTGTCTTATAGTTGGTTGCCTCCGTAGCTGGAGGTAAATGATAGTAGCACAGCTCGTAAGAATAACGACGAGGATTAGCAGCAGGATAAAGCCGCCTTCTGCCCATCTTGCCACGAACCAAAAAAGAGAGGCAAAGCAAATATTAGGCGGTCGGACGACAAATGCAATCAAGCCTGTAATGATCAATGCGAGGTTGACGAATATGAGACAAGTCGGCACCGTCCACCTGCTTCTTGGTGTAAATGGTTGTTTCTTCAAAGCTCTTGAGGTTGTCTCCAGTGCGAAGATGAGTTGAACGTAAGGCACGAAGAAAATGGCTAGTTTCTTGTCAGCATTGATCTCCAAGATTAATGACACCTTGGTCATCGCGCACCTGGTAACATGAATTCCGATATTAAGGCGCAGCCGATTTTGAATATCATACCCAAGCCTTGTACTTGGGCAGCGATGAAGATAATGCCTTGTCCTACGACACTCAGTGATACAAGGAATGGGTATACGTCCGCTCCCCGAACACAAGAGAAACAGTTCACCCTAACTCGATATTTAGCTTCCGGGATAGCATATCGATTTGATTTATGCCCATACCTCCCATGTTTTCGTAATGGTGACCTCTTAGCTCTTAGGTAAGAATCATACAATATGCCTGCTGCCGTTGCAGCCGCAATTACTATGTTGAAACTGGCGAGGATGACTGTGGGCTGACGTTCTGACGTGATGTCGAGCGTCTTCAATTGCTCAATGACGGTGAATGTGGCATTGTTGTTGATGTACGATGACTGTGAAAGAGCGGTTGAATTGGTTCGTATTGTTGAGTTACCCATCCGGTCAGAGTTCCCGCTCGTCGAGGACATCGTGAAGCTCATTGCGTGAATGCCGGGCGACAGCGCTGGGTCCCAGAATCCTTTGCTAGTGTAGTTTAAGTCATCAGGTATGGTATCGATGGCAATGATCGTGGTCGGTGTCACAGATGATGAGAAGGAGCACAATGAGGCAGATTGTGAATACAGCAAATTCAAAGGAAAGACGACAAGTTGGAGAATTATCGACACATCAGGAGCCTGCCCATGAATTAGACAAAACAAAACCTGAGCCAGCAGATGGTGAAGTGAATGTAGGTTAACAGAAACGAAGGTTCGCCTCACACCCAGCGCAAGTGGACGAAGTCGAAGAAACTCGCACAGACACCCGGTCTATCGAATGAGAAGACAAGATGGAGGGGAAGTCATGGTAAGAAACGAGGGTAGGGACAATCATTCAGGGATCACACTCTGCATGGGTCCTCACGGACGATAGGCCGTCCGGCCTCGAATAGGAGTATGGCCTGC
Organism: Xylariaceae sp. FL0255; assembly: GCA_022578795.1. Classification (NCBI taxonomy): domain Eukaryota; kingdom Fungi; phylum Ascomycota; class Sordariomycetes; order Xylariales; family Xylariaceae; species Xylariaceae sp. FL0255. Next base: position 384,369 of record MU388827.1, on the reverse strand, counting down.
GAGTGGTTCAGGGATGGTTGTTTTCAACCTGTGGTCGAATACTTAACCGAACGAACGGCCGAGAAGCTGCTAGTCTCACGATTGGGTGCTTACGATTGCCAGGTAGCCCTGTATCCTAGTCATACTCCGGGGCAGAGATGCGCGGGACGGGATGAGATACTATGATACAAAGCGAACTATACTACCTACTAGAGGTACGTACCCATTGTCAGACCAGACAATTTGTTTCTCATGATCCTCAGGGTGGGGTGGCTGACGAGCCCTTGAAGAGGCCTCCACTGCTTCGGATGGCCTCCATAGGTTCTGTTGAGCATTTTCTGGTAAGCATGGCGTGGCAACGGAGATGAAGCAGGACTGTAACGACGCCAGGTTTCGTGATGTCGGAGGAGGCTCGCGACAATGCTAAGCTGAGCCGGAGGCTAAACTGTATGGGGCTTAGTGTCAGGGACACCGACCACGGACATCAAACACCATCCGTATTTTCAAGCTGGAATGCCAGACAAGACCCGGTCCCAGACCTCGAGGGGCTATAGTAACATCCTTGTCTAGTATATACGTCTCCGTAAAAGCACTACAATCTCACAATTGATCTTATCTCTCTCGCAAGAGTTGGGGTTGAAATGTCAGTCTAAAATCCTACTCTGATGACTACGGCGATTTATTCAACTGAGACTCTGCTGCAGTTTGAATTTAATTTCCGAGTCGATGTCTCGTGCCTTCGACGAGGAGAATTTAGCACACGTGGGAGGGCTATAAGGCCCTCTTTTTCTTTCCTCACTAGAAAAACTCATGTAAGAAAACAATTGCATCTGAACTTGACGCAATCCTGCAGGTCCCGGGTGATTTAAATCGTCTTTTTTGATACTGACTGCAACATAGCTCCACCGAGAGAGATGTTCTTTTTTCGATCCTTGAATGGCAGAAGCCTTCAAGATTTTGACGTAATTACAAGCACAGACTAAATAGATGAAAGCTGGTTGGTTGGGTAGTGACTAATGTGGCTGTCTTGTGTCTTTGACATAGTTAATTTTCAAGAGACTCCCAAGCAATGTCAAACGCACAAAAGCAATGGCAAACCGTGATTGTTAGATATACATCCCTCGCAGAGAAAGCCATGACTAATATTCTCTGTTTCATTCCTTTGTCCTTCTAGAGAGGCGGGAACTCGATGCACAATTCAACATCGGATGAGGAGTGGAAGGGGGTTGGAGCTTAGAATACCCCCATCCTGCTACATCCCATGAATCCCCCAACATAGGGTGGTATTGTGAACCTCAATGCTCAAAGTGGCTTGGCTTTGTGATGAGTCTGAGCATTAACGGATACTCTGCTAGCCGTTGCGTGCGTGGGGTGGTGCACATGATCATTGCCACCATTGTCCTCTTCTAGGCTTCGGATTATTACTCCGTAGAGCTTGCAAGGCTCACTATTACGCATTTCCCCAAGATCTAGAATTGTTCGACAATAGAATTGCTAATACGACGAAAAGGGCTTATACGTGGGTGGCTTTCACCTCTCCTGGGGCCTACCCCACTGTCACGGATCAACCACTCGATAGAATCACGGAAATCATTACTATGTAGCTGATATTAAAGAAATCTAGAAGGAATGAAGGCGATCCGAGATTGGAAGGCTCACAAGCTGAAAGAATCCTAACTCAAGGGGCTGTTTGCGATCATGGAGGGCATCTTGATTGGCTTTCTGAGTCTTGAGGGCAGTGATATCCTTTAATGCGGAGTGTATCTTGGCTATATGTGAAACAAGAACGAGCAAAGTCATATCATTTCGTCTTCTTGGATGTTTTCAGGTCTCACTGTCCAAAGAGTAAGTATACGTCTACCAATACGGCCGGTCTTATAGATGTGCTCTTGGCGATACGCTACAAGAACAACAGCTAGGAGCTCGGCTTTCCACGCCTTCACAACGTGAGATGTCTTGCAATTACCTAGTGATGTGATGAGAGCTCAACTTCATGCGAATAGTGTCTCTACGAAGATCGAGCTACTCATCAAATGCCTATCGAGATGTCCTTGTTTGCCGAAGGAGTTTCAAGGATAATAGTATAGGCTCCTCAACCTTCATGGTTGTGCGTAATCCCAAAGATGCCTGAGTCAATTGCTGCAAAGTCATGCATCATAACACCATTGTTAATAGGCAAGTATCGAGACAAACTGCATGCCTGTGACCTTCTTTGACATGTTCGACAATTTAAGGACTTCCGGTCATGCTAATAGTTGATCATTAGCAGAGTCTTTACGAATAGGATTATCAGTGGGAATGACTTCATCATGTCAAAATACTGTGTATACAGGAGTGATGTAAGTCATATGTTTTCGGATCGAAGCTTTATTTGACACTGATTATTTAGTATCCTCACATTCGAAGACTGTTGCCAAATGGGAAGCAGTTTGAGAGCGGGTGCGAGGTTGATCTGTACACTGTCTCGGCACGGTATTTGCTCGCAGCAGCTGACCAACTGGGCACAGGCGGCAGCCGCCCAAATACACATTCACTATTATTACTTGCACTGAAGCAGGAAATGGGCGCTGCATTCCAAGTTCCATCAAGGCCCATCCACCGCCATTGTCACAATCATCCATCATCAACTCCGTCACCATTAATCATCGCTTTACCACTCGACCCCTAACGGTCTACATCTAGAATTCAGTTTCAGCGAACTATTGCCCACCTATGATTTCGTGAATGCAAGCCTGACGACTACCCTGTTTGCTAATAGCTGCGACCACCCACTCCGACATCAAAGTTAGGCATTTGCCATCTTCATCAGCACCCGCCAAAGATATCACGATACATCAGCCCCCCTCTTCGATCGAAATCAGTAGATTCCACTCCTGCAAAAAAACACTAGTCGGAAGCTCGCGACCAAATCGACTCCAAAATGTCCTCGCTACCTGAACCCCCACCCCCAAGAGGGGTCAACACCAAAAGCACAGGAGGCATGTGGCAGGCCGTTCGACGTATCGCGATGCGCAGCCCGCCTCCGTTACGAAAGCACAGCATCAAGTGATGTGTGCATAGTCGTTTTCTCTTTTAACTCGTGCATTGGCCCAGGATCGGACTACCAACCGCCTTGACAAGGCTCATTACCATAATTCCTTTCGGGCATCTCAACTTTTGTTGACCACCAACAATCCTTCATCTTGCTTGACATACAAAATCAACCATCAAGGGTCACACGGACAACAACATGAAAGTGTTTTTACATTGCGAGACAGTGGCTCATGAAGGAGGTGCCTTGACAGTGCGCCCAGCAAGCCAGCAATGCTGGCTCCTGCACCCTGAAAGCATCAATTAATGATCGTTCATCTGCAAGCCTTAGGCCCTTCCCAAATTACGCCACACTCCATTCCCGATAGCAGACCCGATAGCAGATGGTGCGACAAGAACAGACACTCACAAATTGCCGTTGACTATGCATTATACAGCTTCGTTGAAAGTCACAGGACTTCAGGGCTCTCGTTGCCTGAAGCTCAACTTACTAATTTTTGCGCCTCTCTCCACACAGTTTTGAACGGATTTGAGAAGCACTCTTTGCCTCTGAATTGGCTTATTCCCTTATCAGGTTTGCCTATGGTGGGAAAATGATAAATGGCAAAGGGCATATGAGCTTACATCTAGACTCCATTCACCATTGGCCTGCTATTTCAGAGATCGGGCTTGTAGCAATTGGAATATAGTGGTGGTTTGGCTATGCTACTGGGTGGGAAAATGTGTGATTTCACAGGTGGCAAAGGAAGACGGTAGGTGAAGGTGGCTCGTAGATAGTGAAACAATACTGCCTTCACCTACAGAATGGGAAGCTCAGGCAGCAAAGTCGCGCAGGAGAAAAACTGTCCAAAAAGGCTGCGAGCGGTCTCTGTCTTGGTTTGCTCATAAACAGCCAGGAAATGCGGCGACCAGCCACGTATGCTGGGAAGAGAGTCGACCTTTTTAAGGGTTGACGATGTGGGCCGTTTAGACCCCGACCAGTCTCCCGGCTTAGTTGTTTGATGGTGGCTCACGGCGACACCTTCACGAAGGGAATTGCCTACATTGCAAATGCACCAATTTAATTGTTGGTGTGTGTATATGTCGGCGTTTGTCCAGCAGCTCGTGCGTGTACTGTACCTGGGTGATCCCAGGCACACAGGCGGAGGCTGACGGAACAGGGAGAGAGTGGTGCAGAGTTTCCGCGACCCAGAAATATTTTTCCCTTTTAGAAGACGGGACCACCACCAAGCCGACCTGAAGGCTGGCCACACTTACCCGACTATTGTTTTGCCTCTCCCTTCGCATGCTCAATTGCACACCGTCGATTTCTATCAGCACTTCCGCAGATTGCTACATTGGCTTTCTTCTTACACAGAGTCACCCAGCCGCGGTAGTCGCCGGACACTGGGCCAGTACCCGCCACGTTCGCTTGGAATCAAGCCTGCAGCAGCCTAGTAGTAGCAAAGGCCAGCATCAGCACATTATTGTCCAAGCAAAAGGTGTATCAGTCTTGAAGGACAAAGACCTGCTCAGCTCAAAATCACTCTCTAATCTTGAATCGGTCGCCATTACTTGCTTCACGCTGTTGATGGTTAGCCACTGTACATGAGGCTGCCATCCACTCTGAGAGGTGGCCCAACCCATGTCTCGGCGATATAGTCCCACCGTATCTCGCGGCGTCCTTAGCCTAGGTACACACACCTGTTCATAATAATAACGTCGATGCAATGAGCGACATCGACATTGACATTGACATTGACACGGCCGGGCAGAGGCGTCGGGACTCTGACGCCATATCGCCTTCATCTAGTCATCCGACCCACAAACCGAAGGGGCCACCTGCACCCCGGAATCCCGCAATGGGACGCGACCGCAGCAGAGATAGCCGTGATGATGCTCGAGGCCAGAGCAGACTCAACTATGATGACCGAACTGACGCCATTGCCAAACCGCCCTCATCCCCTGCATTTGCCACCCGTCCATCTCATGATTACCGAGACCGTGGCCGCGAAAGGAAGCGTCATGAGGGGAAACCCCATAGGAACGACAGGGACATTCACTCCGACAGAAGGCACCGAGGTCAGCCGCCTGCGTCTCGTGATCAGTATTTTGACGATAGCATGCGGCTAGACGTCCCTCCTCAACGACACGAGCGATCTCCGTCACCCCGTCATCGCGCTGAACTCAATGACCATTCCGAACAACATCCCCGAGATCGCACGTTTTCCCCATCATCACGAAAGCGACCGAGGAGCCGAAGCCCTCTGCCTTTCCCGCCTTCACGCTCTAAAAGATCCAAGCGCGATCGTGAGCGTGATCGTCGACGGCGAGCAGAGCGCGAAGAGAGATTCGAACGAGAACGCAACAAAGGGCCTTTACCTATTCGATCCGACCGACCTCACTCTCCACCGCGAAGGCGATCTATTTCGCCTCGCTATGACGGTCCACGACATCGATACTCGGAGCGAGGAGATGCATTTGATCATCCTCGCCAACGTCGTCGAAGCCGGTCCCCACATGAATCTATTACTGATGACCACCCTAAAAAGCACTCTGGTCAGCCGCGCATCGACTCTAATATCCGGGAGTACAGTCGCTCCCCGCGAGCCGATTCTCGTCGATCATCCCTCTCGCGTACTCACTCCCCTCCTAGGCCATCAATTCGCCCGCCACCACGTGGTCCCTCAGATTCAGCCGCATTCTCTCGACGATCTCCGCCATTTGACGCCCCACGACCAAATTACCCCCCACGGTCCCCCCGAGATCGCGGTTCCCGCCGCGCTCGCAAGAAGGCGAAACAACGTGAAGAGGCCCGGTTTGGACCCCTTGCTTCTGGAGCAAATAGCATTGAGGTAAACTCCTTCAGGCGGGATCGGCGGAATACCCCTGAGATACCTGGAACATCCATGAACCATCAGCGTAAGCATTCAGACGACTCGTATATTAGCCCTCGCCATCGTTCAAGCTCTCCCAATTTTACAGCGTCTCGTTCTATCTCGCCATACTCCCGCGGGAGAACAACAATGAACCACCATAACCACTCCGTTCCTGTGGGCCCATCGAGACGTCAAGGTGCGAGTCGCTCCCCTCCTCACGGTCCCTCGGCTACAGGCTCCCAATCCCGGGGCCGTGGATTTTCTCGAGGTAGCTTTAGAGGTGGATTCCACTCTGCTCGCCCCGATCTGGGTGACAACGAACATCCAAGGCATGATGAGCGCCTTGAGCGGCAAAATTCGGTCGGTCGACTATCAACGTCTTCTGATCACGGCGCTGCGAGTCTTTCTGGCCATGCAAGCCTCAAAGACGAAGACATGGATCCAGACCATCGAACAAAACACAATCGTGATGATGGAGCAAAGGAGTCTTCCGATAGAAGGACTACCAGTGAACAAGATCACTCAGGGCCGCCTTCCACCGCCCCAACTGGACCAGCAAGCTCCAAATTCAGCTTTGCATTCAACAAGACAACCAAGAACACCGTCAGTGCACCAAAGCCTGAGATTTCACAGAAATTCAGCGCGGCACCAAAGAAGGATGTGCCGCCTTTGATGGATAATCGAGATCGGGATCTGCCGAAAGACACGCCAAGGGAGCCTGCTTCTGCCCGAAACCGAGGAGACTACCACTATCGTCAGAGTCGAGCCCAGCCAGAGAAGCCAAGAACCCGTATGGTAACGAAGATACGGAGAAAACTGAAGGCAAAGCCACCACTAGATCCTGAGCTTGCGAAGTCCGTATCCGTGTACTTCCGAAAACCCGGTAACGAATCGGTCATCGGCTCTGGCACATATGGCAAAGTATTCAAAGGGAAACACGTATATACACAGAAATTGGTGGCGCTGAAGAGGATTCGTATGGAGGGCGAGCGAGATGGCTTCCCCGTGACAGCCATGCGCGAGGTGAAGCTTCTCCAGTCCCTGAGGCACACCAACATTGTCCACTTACATGAGATGATGATCGAGAAGAACGAGTGCTACATGGTTTTCGAGTACCTTTCGCACGATCTAACCGGACTTCTCAATCATCCATCCTACAAGTTAGATCCGGCACAGAAGAAACACCTTGCTATGCAGCTTTTTGAAGGCCTGGATTATCTTCACAAAAGAGGTGTGTTGCATCGTGATATCAAGGCCGCCAACATTCTTGTCAGCAGTGATGGCATCTTAAAGCTTGCTGATTTCGGCTTGGCTCGTTTCTACGCCAAACGACATCAGCTTGACTACACCAACCGCGTCATTACCATCTGGTACAGATCCCCTGAACTTCTTCTCGGAGAGACGCGATATGGTGGTGCGGTAGACATATGGAGTGCTGCATGTGTAATGGTGGAAATCTTTACTCGACATGCCATCTTCCCAGGCGATGGTGGCGAAATTAGCCAACTCGAGAAGATATACAACATTCTCGGTACGCCTAACCGCAAGGAGTGGCCGGGATTGGTGGACATGCCATGGTTTGAGTTATTGCGCCCTGGATATCGGAGACCCAATGTGTTTGCGGAGAAATACAGGGAGAGGCTACCAGCCGCTGCTTTTGACCTTCTGGCAGAAATGTTCCAGTATGATCCATTAAAGCGGCCATCGGCAGCGGATGTTCTTGAACACCCCTATTTTACAGTGGAGCAGCCACCTCCACGCCAAGCCATTGAGTAAGTTCACACAGACTGATTGCTTCCAAAGTTCACAAGGCTAATTATGTCCACAGGTTGAAGGATATTGAAGGCGACTGGCACGAATTCGAATCCAAGGCGCTTCGTCGAGAAAAAGAAAAACAAGAAAAACAGCAGAGAGACGCACGTCGTGCGGCGGCAGCAGCCCAGCAAGGCACTCATGATAAGGACAAAAAACGCCCTCCGTCAGCCCATGAATCTCAACCTGATTCCAAACGACCTCATCTTGAGAAGCAAACATCCGAGGCGAACCGCAAACCCAGCAGCGGTACAGCGTTGCCCTTATCAGAGGAGAGATCGGCTGCAGAAGATATTGTCGACTAAAGTAATGATGCGATTCATTGTCAGTTCATCTGGACAATGTTACAGTTGAAGCCCTTGTGGACATGTTAGATAAGTAGTTGTACAGCTAAGCGAAAGGACATATGTGTCCAAATCAATGCATCTGTTCTTTCCCGCACTTGTTGAATGCTCGCTCCCGAGTCAAAGTTTTAGCATTCTCTGTGTGAAATAACCACATTTGTAAAGGCTTCTGTGCTTAGAAAACAGTTAACTGTATTATAGCTATAAAGGTATCCCAAACAAATTGTCCAAGCCCAACGATATCTGGGAGTTTATCACGCTAAGGGTTAAAAAACATGAATACGACATGCTCCCATATTCTGAACAATGAAAAACGGCAAACTGAAACCCTAGAATTAATGGGTAACACCAGTAACAGATATCATTCCCCATACCCTCCATCAAGCGGCGCGTTTATTTCGGCCACGCACCGCCCATGGCATTCACCAGACCCTTGGCATAGTTCTCGGAGTTGTTGGTACCCAGGTATCTGCCCTTGAAGAACCAGATAAGGATGGAAAACGGAACCCAGTTCCCCATCTGGCCCGTCGCGCGATCACGGCCGAGCGTGATGCCGAACTGCTTCTGGTTGGGATCAAACTTGTACGTCTTGAGGTCCTTGACCCCGGAGAAATACGCCTCGAACTGCACCATCAGGTGCCGCGCCTGCGCGTCGGCGTACGCGGCCTGGCAGGGTTGTAAATGGCCCGCGTCCCCGACGACGAAGATGTTGTCGTGCCCCTTGGCGCGCAGGTCTGCGCCTTGCAGGATCCGCCGCGAGGTCACTTCGAGCATGCTTGCGGGCGCGAACTCTGTATTTGGGTGCACGCCGTACGTCGGCACCACGAGGTCCGCGGTTAGGGTGCGGGTCGTGCCGTCTGGGTTCGTGAGCGTTAGGCCCTGCTGCTTGCCGCTGCGGTTCACGGCACCGCCAGATGCCGGAGAAGTGATTTTCGCGCCACCGACGTATCTCACGTTTAGTTTCGCGAGCTCCTTCTTCGCGGCCTCGCGCGCGCCTTTCGCGACGCGGCTGTCGAGTGGGAGAGAGGCGTCGGAGCCGACGAGCGTGATCTCCTTCTCGCACGACTTTCCATAGGCGGACCCCAGCTCCCCCGCGAACTCGACGCCCGTGACGCCGGCGCCGGCGACGACGATGGACTTGGCGTCCCGGATCGAGGCCTGCAGTGAGGCGATGGCGGCTTTGGTCTGTGCTGTGGTGCCGACTTCTTTCCAGGGCATGGAGTCCGCGTACCGGGATCCGGTGGCGATGATCAGCGTGTGGTATTGGATATTGCGAAGTTCGCTGCCGTTGGTGACGGTCTTGCCGTCGCCGTTGAGGCGCACCGAGATGGTGTTCGTGCTCGGGTCTAGCGTCTCGGCGGCGCCGACTACGAGCTCGAATTGCGACTTGGGATAGGAGGCGAATTTCTCAGATAAGGGGAAGAGGTACTTGTCCTCGGGTATGCTGCCGGGGATGGCGAAGCGGACTGAAGCTATCTTCCAGTAGACTAGGTTGACGATTTGTCAGTCTCTTCGTTTGTTTTTTCCTTTTTTTTCCCCAGACAAATGAAAAATGAAGAGAAGTGGAAACAGACGAGTCTATAGCGACTTGTTGTCGAGTATGACTTACAGGCATCGTGAGGTGTAACTAAGACCACGCGTATATCGGCGTGCTTCTTGGCCGTGCTGCGGAGGAGATAGTGGGCTATCGGGAGGCCTGCTTGGCCTGCACCGAGGACAACTACGGTCTTGGTCATGATTGTAATGTTGGAGAAATAGGAGGAAAGTATAGGAGGGAGAGATAGGGTGTCTAGGTGTAGCTCCTTTTCTGAACACTCTTGTCTCAGTGTTAAATGCTAATGATCGATGTAGAAACTCTATCAGGAGGAACTAGGATCGTCCTTGTTAAAAAATATAAAGAAAAATCGTAGACTAGTTTTATATGAAACCTGCTTGTGATACCAGAGAGAAAGAGAAGCAGCATCTGGTGGTTGACTACCTCTTATTATATTACTCCCATTCCATGCTACATGAGTTCTCGAGCTCTTTCTTCCCGTCACATTCCCTTCGATGACACTACCTGCGACGAGGATTGCCTAATCCCCAAGTAATTATGTGTAAGCAGCATTCTCCTCCCAACGAAGCCATATCCGATATCATGATCTCTTCTAGGATGCAGCTCCATCCCACAAAACGGGCGAACAGCCCTCCGCTCGGGTTGCGTACGGACGAAGCGGTCGAGGCTCGGTCGAACGTTTACCTCTTTTTGATGCTTGCGCGCTTGGATCGGGAGAAAGTCTAGTGGCTACTCCCGGCAAAACCCCACTGTATTGTGGGTCTGAGCGTTTAAAGCAACGGGGCAAGAACGGGCTTGGATCCTCTCATAACTCCGACTTGATGATGATTACGTGCGACTATTATTGAAACTATACCAGCAGCCGCTCTGTTGCACGCGATGGAGTTAGTGTTACCTATTCATAGTTCTACATACATAGCTTACCTATCCTGAAGTTTTCGTATAATACCAATATCCTTTTTGCACGGGTTGCGGGCGCTCAGTCTACCGATGAAGACAGCGCATTTTTATTGCCAAATGCGCCTCTGATAGGTTGCAACCAACAACCTCCTCAAAAAGGGTCGTTCCCGCGCGCTTGCTTACGTAGTCAGAGCGAGCCGCTTATGCCGGGTATTATGTATTTAATTACCGATGTCGTCAAAGCCTTATTTCCAGAGTCTCCTGTCCTTCAGATAAACAACATCACGGATTGTTGATCGCGTTGGAGCCTTGCCGTTGAACACAACCCCAATAGCACTGCTTTTCCCTTTGGCATAAGAAAGTTGGGCTCGGCACAGTGTGAAAATCGACAAACCTAGGAACTGTCAGAAACGGAGATCTTAATTCTGAGGACGTACTGCGACGAGTTTTCAGCCGACGAGTTTCAGGCAACAAATCTCCAGGCAACGAATCTCCAGGAAACGATCTTGGAGAGGTTGCCGAAGAAACGGAGTAATCTCATCATACAGTGAAATTGCCAGATACCCTTGACAGGTAGCTGCCAAACAATTTACCAGCTTTACCGTCCAGTTTCCTACTAGTTCGTATAGTTGAAGTCTAAAGCCTGTTGTAACTCCGTTGGCATAATGGTATTCTCCGTTCCTTGTATTCAAAATTACGCACGGTTGAAGGTTGACAACTTTCGAAGAGAATAACGGAATTGTATATCGCTAACTGGTTAGAAGTATTAGACCTCACCGTCAATACTTGTTGTGCCGCATCTCCCTTTTCCCTCAGACCCTGCATCCCGTCACCGTTGATTGAACCAACCCGAAAACCAAGCTATAGGGTGGCTACCAAGAGAACATTCGGCACCCATCGGTCTCCCGTGGCGCCAAAAAAGTAAACATAGGTCTCATTGCCCTTTCATATCTCCTCTATTCCTGCAGGGTATTGAGTTTTATCCTCATCATTGGGTCATTAATTCGCAATTGCGATTGAACTGTCGCCAAGCGTCCCCTGGAAAGCGTCAAAGTCGAAATTATCATTCTCGAATTCCGGCCAAAGGATGAATTTATCAATGTCCTTAAATATGTCGTCGTCCATTTGTGCCCCCATCATGCCTTCTATGGGGAGTTGTTGTGTTTCGCTGTCATTATCGTCCGAGTGGCTTGCCGGGCTGGCCTGATATTCGTTGGGGCCGCTGCTGCTAGGATTGGTATTATCGAACATATCAAGCAAGGGCGATTGCATCTCGATAGCCGATGGTGAAACGAACCCTCCCGAAATTCCCGGCTCCTCGTGGATTGCATCCGTATCGATGTAGTGAGCGAAAGAATCGGCACCCATATCCACCGGTTCTGGTGGAGGAGTTACCTCATTGATCGTCATAGCGGATGCCTCGGGCCCATAGATCATCGAGGCCGGCATTGCCATGGAATCATTCATGTGGTCCCCATTTATTCTCAAGTCCTTGCCGCCACTCCCTGGCGCAAAAGCCTGCTGGGCCTGCTGGGGTTTTTTCACTGCCGGTTGAGACATAACGTTGCCCATAACTTGAGTCAGGAAGGAAACAGCATAGTTGGCCGCCGCATAGATCTCGCGCAGGCGTAACAGGACTTGCATGCAGATATTGATACCCTGCGTCGCCCTGGCCTTCGCATGGAGTTCGCGGCTTCCCATGTCGAGCATGTGCATGATTATGGTCGGTAGTAGGACCGTGATGCCTGTTGTCGGGAGGTATTTCTCGAGATGAAACCTGCGCAACTCTTGCATCAGGGCGGTTGTCTGATGAGCGGCGTTGCAAACGCGAATGCGTGATAGCGCCTGTTCGTGGTCGGGGAGCTGGAGCTTGGACATTGCCGAGGGCATAAATCGCGGCCGGTGTAACGCCGATACTGTTGCATGATAGACCATGTGTAGCAGGCTGCGTTGCACAGCAAGACACTTCAGGCCGTTCGCCATTTCAAGCTGGGTTGGCCGGCGGTACTGGCAGCTTTCAGGCAATGACTGCTGCCACTTTACAAGCTCGATATCACAATGTTTTAAGATCGCTGTATTGTTAACTTGCGCTTTCGGGAAAAGCATCATGGTACTATTTGTCGTATCATCAGGCTGTATGTTCCCACGATTCAGAGTCGAGTACTGCGTCTTGAGCACTTTGCTGAGACAAACGCAAAGCTTGGCTTTTTGAACACACATGGAAGCGAGATCTCGTTGGGCCTGGACATCATGGATGATCGCACACCGGGGGCTCAAAGCCAGTAATTCGTCAGGCAACACCTCGATATCAAAATCTTCCTCACTCAACATCGGCACATCAAAATCGTCCTCGGCAATTCGGGTCGGTCGTCGCATACCCAATGCAATAAGGCGGTCCCGCATAAAGCAACACCACCATATCCGCTTGGATAGTCTTTGCCGTTTGGCACTGCTGTTTGGAGTACTTGCAGGATTCCGATGAAGACCAATAGTGTGAGCCAAGGAGATCGCCACGCCCATCCAATGCCAAGTATCTTTTTGATCATCTGGAGTCTCGTACCAATAAGTCATTAGTAAAAGCCCTTGCACCAATAAGAGACGGTCGCTCTCGCAATCGAAGTCATAGAGGAGCTGCCTGTGTATTAGTAACCAAAACCTGTAAAGTATCTGCAGAGACATATGGAATCTTACTCGAGCCCTTGAGAAAAAGGCTTGTCGAGCCGCCCTTCTAGAAGGAAAACCCTGCTTTTTCAGTACATCGGCACTGACGAACGCCGTAGCAGCGAACATGATAGCTTGGTATAGGAACAAGCTGGTTCTCGTCTCGCCATTCTGAGAATCAAGGATACGAAGAAAGTCATGTATATCTAAAAGAGGCATATAAGGATGAACATATTCTATATAGGAACAAAGCAATGCACTTTGAAACCCGGAGTCCGGGAGAACGAAGGCGCCTTTAGCCCGGAGATAGTCCGCATCTTCGGGGGCGAGATTTTCAGGCAGGTTGCGGAAGAACGAGGGCAGTGAGGGTAAATGAGCGGCTCGGTCATCGCCCATCATAAAATTCGGAACGGGGCCAGGGCTCTGCTTCGAACTTGCAGTCGAATGAACGAGGCCCCGGGCTGAGCTCGGGCGACGGGTAGGGGTTCCACTGATGTTCTGGGACGTTGGACTTTGGTTGGAAGAATTCAGGGCCCGGCACGCGTGGCTCATCTCGTGGACTGAATCGACGATCTGAGACGTACGTCTGGGGGCTTGGGTAGAACGAAGGGACGGAGGGCTGGGGGTATGGGAAGAGCTGGAAGGCTTGGTAGCTAGGCTCGACAGGGTAGCGGAACTGATACGCCTATGAAGGAGGTTAGACTTCGTCGGCTGATCAGATTTGGAAAGTTCGGTTTTAGAGACTTGGTCTAGTCCTTCAGAACGCTGTAGTCCATTGTATAGATAAGGACCATTGGCTTGGCCAAGGTTAGTTACCTGGGGACTTGCGGATACTAGAGAAGATGCAAGCGCCTGCTGGGCGAACTGGTCCGGCGCAATAAGACTGTTCGGCCAATGGGTTGAATCAGACGCGGGCTCTTGATGCCCAGAGGGCGAGCTATCTGAATTGACATGTGGGCATTAGCTATGGATGTGTTGTTTCTCTTTCGAAGAGGTGAAAACTGTTGATGCTCTTGACATGTGAAAGTGACAGGGGTGGTGATGAGAGTGATATTGGAGCGGGTCTTACATGAAAGCGACCTATACGTAAGAAATAGGAGGCGGTTACGGAGGGTGCCAACTTACAGTGAAGATCGGGCATGGTTGTATGTTGCATCAGATCAGTTACGGCGACGTCATTCCCGGAATCTGGCCGGGATGTGTAAGCCCCATACTGCTTGGTTCCCGGTGCAGAGGCAATGGGTATGGGCTGCGCCGTTGAAATCGGCTGTGTAGGTGCCTCGGTATGTGATTGTGGGGCCTGGGCTCCGGGCCTCCTGTTTCCAGGTCAGCTTTTGAACTGTTGAGAGTGGCTATCCCCCTAATTTGAAACCGTTGGCGGACAACATCGACACGACCTTTACCGTCGATAGCACCGCCTCAGGAGTTCAACCGCCGGAGCCAGAGAAAGAGTGCAGATCATGGTTATGATAGTCCGTAATCTGAACTCTCTAAGGTAATGAAAACTGAATCAACTCACCTACGACGCTTACTGGGCTGAATTACACATTCCTTCTGATTCCATGTGCAATTGCCGCAAGGAGGGCCGCCTACGATGACATCACACCTGTAGTTTCGTGAGTGATAAGTCTCATCTCAGAAGATGGATGATCTGATATGATAATGAACTCACCTCACTTTTCGTCCACGACACTCTACGCAGGCTTGGGCTGCGCGTCTCCTGGTGACTTTGTTCGCCTTCACAGGAGGAGCCTTATCACCAACCTCCACTAAGCAAGCCTTCTGCTTCTTCAGTGATGGATGATGGATTTCAGACCACTCTTCTGTGCCGTTGCTGTCCATGATGATATCGTCGTTGTTCTGTGGTAGCTCCTCGGCTTCGGCAAAGTCTTGAACACTAAGATCGTTCTTTGGTACCGAGGGCCGACTACTTATAGCCGTCATTGCCGTTGCTCAATTTTCTTTATCCGGTGTTTGTGGGCCAACCAAAATTTCGAAAAGGTTGAGGCCGTCGCTATTACTTTCGAGATAGTGTCCGGCTATAGTGCGCCAGTAACAAGCGTCGTTGTGGCGATGAGAGGCGGTTCGGAAGGACACGCAACCCCTTCACAGACCTTTAGAGTTCTCAAGTGGTCTTTTTTTGCGAATCAATAAGCTTGTCCCAGCCTTGTAATTCCAAGACAGATTTCTGGATTCGATATCTCGCAGAGTACAAGCTTGTTGTTTAAAGTAGTTCCGTCATATCCGAGGTAGCGGCAAGCCTATCAGACAGTGGCGGAGAGTGAATAAACCTTATATTCCGTAGCTTGAAAACTTGAAAGGATGCTCAGTGGTGAGGGGATATTTCAAAGCGAGAAGCACGATATCATAACACGATACAGAAGCACGAGTTGCAACGAGAGAGTGAACAAGAAAATATCCCCCCAATGACAGGTGGGGGTTTCCTATTATATCATCTACCGGCTACGGGGAAGTCTTGACAGGGCGCCTTCCCTTAGCTTCGGGTTAGCTTACTCCGTAAAGAACAGCACCTCTCATCTCATGAAGTAGCGATGGGCCTGGTAGTAATGGACAGGGCTATCCGGTATAAAACACGTTTTCTCCTCTACAGGAAGAGACTTCACCTTTCCCAAATCGGAAATTTGTGTACCAGGTGCGATACATGTATTCCTGATGATGGGTCAAGCTCAGTCAGTCTGATATGAATCTCTAGCCATTGGCCTTCTTAGCACTATACTGTTTTTCTGTTGATTGATATATTTGAACTTGTCTCGTTTTCTGTTCTTCCCTTGACCGTTGTGGTAGGCTTTTGTTGTGTATGGAAAGATGTTGAAATTTTTATCTGTTATCTACCTGAAGCACGGCGCCGTTTGAAACTTGAGATACAACGATCGGAGAAGCTGGACTACTGCCTCTAGGACTCCTTTCGCATCAAATTGACCCATCTACCGCCTAAAGAGTATTGTGTGGGTTTGCAAAACTTCAAATGCGTCTAGGATCGGTATATGGCAGTGCAGCGAGCATTGTTGTGGTGCAGGCTCTAAGTCTCAGAGAGAATCAAGTATAGGGCTGTTGTTAGGAAACCTGTAAATAAGAACAAATCCCTTTTGGCTACCTAATGCTGCCATATGAATGCATATGTTTTATGTTGTTTCAATATAAACCCTTGTGTTTCTTCGCAACGACGCAAATTCCATGTTGACATGGGCGTAATTTGAGAATATGCAGGTGAGGAAAGTACATCGAAGTCATGGCCAGATCCTAGTCAAGGATCTGTTCAGCATATGGGGTTTGGTGTGAGTGGATTCTACGGTAACTATTGATAGTGTTTCTAGTCCATCGATGATCGGAACAGGAATCACATGCAAAAGGTCTGATTATATTTTTTTTAAATTCTGCATTCTTCATGTCTCGTGATTACATTAATCTTGACATTCGACAGATTTGAACTAGTCAAGTTAGCCATACTTCCATCACGCCCTCACTTTCAAATTTGAAAGAAGCACAATTGTTGTGGGCGTTATTACGAGCCCCATTCGGTCAAACGGATATGATTATCATGCTGGATTTCTGACCCTGCAAAGTGGATAAGAGTTTCCTTGTGTTGCACGTGCTCCGTATTTTTCTCGTGCCACCGCGCTAGCCTCTTTCCTTCCCCAGAACAGAGCCCCAAGGCTGCAGCTCCGGACAAGACATTGCTTATGTAGGTACGGATTACCTTTTGGTTTGATTTCAACATGGGCTATACCCCTTGCAGGTTTATCTAGTGTGTAAAGATACCGTCCAATGACGTTTCCTCTAGTAATAGAGCGACGTTTAGTCCAGAGTACTAATCAACGATTGACGCGTGAGATAGGCAAGTGATACCGGGTGCCCAGGGGTGAGTTGTATGGGGAAGTTGACTTGGGAGTACGGTAGTACGGCGTGCCTGGGGTCTTGCGTATGTCAAAAGAGGCTCATTGGGAATACAGATTTAATGATTGTCGCGCTATCACTAATGCCAATGCGCAGTAGAGGTGGCTGCCGGCAAACTGTATCTAATGCTGGAGAAGTCCATGCTAAAATATCTGGTATTTCCCATCGGCCGATCTTTAATTAACTTGGGAGTTGATCGTGATGTCGATATCAAAATGCGCATCTGCGGAAGCATCTTGTCGGTCAGTGGTACAAGTTGACGGCAGAAGCCGGAGTATCAAAGAACTTCAACCTCACCATCGATTAAAGCGTCGCCAAGCGCGATACATAAACCCTATCACTTCTCGTCTATGGTCTCTACTTTGAAATTGATTTACGTGATCGTCAACCCCCTGAGAGTTGAAAATTTTTATCAGATGATATCGTAGGCAGGTTTCGGCCCATGGATGGACGGCCCCAATTTCTCATGGCGATGGGTGGGCCTTCAGAAACCCATACCTTAGGTACTTTATTAGATGTACCTATGCACCTCAACTTCTTGGATACAGCATGGTGGTCTGGATCGCCGCCTCACACATCATAGTCTTATGATATGGAGTTTCTCAAGTATCTGAAGCGTTCAGAGAATGCTCCTCCACCCTATTTGGATTTCTGAACCCACCCCTGTTCGTCGACCCCTCCAGCCCCTCATATGCTAGGTTCTCATTGGCTATGGACCGACGTTGCGAGGAGGCAGGCAACGAAAGTTGTGCCCCAAAGTTTGGTCCCGGATGGAATGTTGAATAAGAATGTGACTTATTAGTCAAGCATAGATATGATATCACACTCAAGTCTCGAATCAAGGCCGTTCACTACCCCTGGTCTGTCGGTCGAACGGGACAAACTGCGGGGCCCCGCTTCTTGCTCCGGACCATACCCCGGCTCTCGGGGTTCTCGGGGTCTGCCGGAGTGTAAAATAGATTCAAATTGTGACCGAAGACCCTTTTTGTATGGTGTCTCTTTCTAAATGATACTTCCTTGAGTCGGAATAATCGTTCGATGACTACCAGAATAACGAGAGTTTGGTCATGTTCCATCGGCCGCTAGCCAGGTATGCTTTCTTCTAATCAACCGGTTGGTAAGCACCTTGAATGGCCTGGCCCATCGCGTCGTTGATTACATAGGATGTGATGTGACATTTTCAGTGGAACTTGGCAACTAGTAGATGAAATAAGCGAGTTTGTACAAATGGCTGGTTATTGTCACTCAACGACACCAACTAGCCAATCTAAGAAGGGAAACACGCTGGAGACAGTTGAAGTATACACGATCATCATCTTCCTCCTCCATTAAGACACCCTCAGTGTCACGTGTCTGGGTGGGCCACGGTACACATCCGTACTGAAAGGTAGCACAGTATAGAAACTTAGCCTAGATCATCATCCTACACAGAAATACATCAAGAGACCTTTCCATCCATAAAGCGCCCACACTCAGTTAAGCGAACTTCAAGCTGAAAGGTGAGCCAACAACATCCCATACTGACGCAACAGTAAACCTTCTTGTTAATGTGGCTGTTGCAAGCGTAATCATGAGGTGGATGTAGTTGAAAGTCTGCCTTGGTATCTAGTCGACATACTGTATGTGTATTAGATTTACGTTGTATAACGTGGTCTGCAACCAAAAGTCTCGTTGTTCTTACATGCTTGGAAGCATAATAGGTATGTTAACTGTACCTCCCGCACAAGTCTTTGGACAATAAGAGGGACCAGGCCGAGGCTCATACCTCAAGCATGCAGTTCGATTCATTATAAACTAAATCTATGTTTTGAGTGTGGAATACAGATGGCCCTCTAGTAGTCATAGAAACCCTTCCCGCTCTTCTTCCCAAGCCACCCAGCATCCACCATCTTGGCCAGTAGGACACTTGGCCGATACTTGGAGTCACCTGTCTCTTGATGTAATACCTTCATGATGGCCAAGCACGTGTCTAGTCCAATGAAGTCTGCCAGCTGCAGGGGACCCATGGGAACGTTAGTGCCGTTCTTCATGATGGCATCAATTGAGTCCCGGTCACCGACACCTGTTTCTAAGCAGATGACGGCCTCATTGATGTAAGGCATTAGGATTCGGTTGGCAAGGAAACCTGGCGAGTCGGCAGAGACAGAGGTTACCTTGCCCATAGCTTTGCAGAATGCCACGGCGGTCTCGAGAGTTTCGGCGCTTGTCTGCAGTCCACTAATAATCTCAACACCCTTCTGTACAGGTACAGGGTTCATGAAATGGGTTGATACCACGCGAGAACTAGCAGATGTGTCTCTAGGGTCCTTTGTGGTGGCGGCGGCGATTTTGGTGATTGATATGGAAGATGTATTGGTAGCTAGAATGGTGTGTTTCGGACAGACTTCAGCAAGCTTTGAGAAGATGTCAAATTTGAGGTTAGGAATCTCCGGAACAGCCTCAATGACAAAGTCGACATTAGCTAGATCGTCAATTGAGGTGGTCGGTGTCAGCTTAGAGCGGGCCTCATCAGCTTGTTCCTGAGTGAGGCGCGACTTGGACACATCCTTTGATAGAAGTTTATCTAGGGATAACGTAAGCGTTGTGGATGCGCTTATTTGACGACATCTCGAGACAAACCTGCAAAGGCTAAACCCTTATCTAAAGAAGCCTGGGAGTTGTCGACCAATGTGACAGGCACGCCAGCCCTTTGAGCGGCGACCAGCGCGATGCCCAGACCCTGGATTAGACTATGTGAGAAGATAGCGACTTTGGCATGTGAAGATTCTACGTACCATCTGGCCAGCACCAATGACGCCGAGACGCTTTACCTCAGCAGCATTACGAGCCGGGGTAGAACTGAAGCATCTTGCGTGATGTGCAAGCTGAATAGCCTGTCTTCTGGCAAAAACACCAGCCATTTTGTATCGAGATGTAGAAGGTCGAGTGAAAATTGAATTGAGCTGCGGGTTGAGCTGGAGTTTTGGCGCGGATAGCCTCGGCCTTTGGTTGGCATCTGCCACCTAATGACGCTTCTGCATGATTACGTAAAGACTCTAGTAGCTGCCCCACGTAACTCTGGAGAGAGCAAAGAGAGCAAGAGAGCACTGGCCACATGAAATCAATTAAAACACGACCGGTGCTGCAGGGGTCCGACGCGACGCGCCCCGGCCAACACCTACTATACCGCGTCTTGCACTCCGCGTTAGAGTGTGATGCTTCAAAAGTTCTGTTATCCCATGAATTCACATCACAGCTCATAGAAAGGGCGCCGTCACAATGGACGCCCAAGATGGCCCCTCGGACATTGTCCATCCCGAAGTTCGCGCTCATATCAACAGTCTCGTCTCTGCTGTAAGATATTTTACTAACCCAGATACCCTCTTTCTCTCCAGCCATTGACCTCTTCGTGCTAGCTTGGTGGTTTTGGCGCCGATGATGATGGAAAGTACGTACTCGGAGATTCAGCAGTCGAAGTCCTGCGCGATATCAAGAAATGGATTCGATTCTACGACGAGAAGACCAATCGAATGGACGTAGCGAGATGTTTAGCCGAAGCGAACCTCATCGACGGAGATCTACTGCACATATTAGCTACCTGGCCCGAGAATGCTACCGACAACAAGTTCAAAGCTCGCGCCGCCCTGGCCTGCTTTGAGATCATGGTCCCCCTGACCTGGCCCCTTGAACGCGACCTTGACCAGATGACCATCAATCACCACCGACATCTTCCCGTACTGCAGCTGGCCCAGCTAGGGTACAAACGATCCATCATAAATTACGACGCCGCTCAGATTCTACATACTGCAGTACGAGTCGCATTGCCGTCCATGGCTCTGTCGCGAGGTGACCGAAGCGCACGTGACGAAGGAATTATCAAGCTGGTGCTTTTGTTTTTACGAAATGTTGCCATGATTACACCACCACCTGGCGTCAAGTACGATGGCGATGAGTCGCAAATCTCACGGTCCGCTCTGATCGACGCATTCTCGTATCAGGACATTCTCATCACAATTTTGACTATCGCATCCAACATGGGAGAAGACTTCAACCAAGAGGGTGTCATACTAATGGAGATTATCTTTCACTTAGTGAAGCGTGTTGATGTCAATAAACTGTTCATGGACGACAAACAGCTGAGCAAGAAGAATGCGAACGAGCTGGCAGCCATGATGAATAAAGAGGCAGCCATGCACAGGCCATATAACCGCAAGGCCCCCACGCGGCACAATCGATGGGGAACCATGCTTTGGGTCGACCGCGGCGACGGCAAGATGTCAACTGTATCTGGACAAGACGCCCTACTTGATGCCGCTACCAGACAGCAGAAGATGGACAGTAGTAAGGTCTTCCGACCGCCCAGAAGACCCATGAAAGAAGAGATGGAACCAAAGCACCTGGGTCCTCCAGTGTCTCTGAATACCCGCTCTAGACAGCAGTTGAAACGTTTCGTTGAGGAATTTCTCGACTCTGGTTTCAATCCTCTATTTCAGCACATCCGAAAGAAACTAGATGATCAGAAAGATTACATTTTCGAGTATCACACTAGGCAATTCTTCTACTTGGTTGCCTGGTTCCTGGAGGCCGAGCGAGTGAGGAAGAAGGCAAACAAAAGCACGCAATCATCCAATCCCAGCGATGTCGGTACATTCAACCTTGTTGCCGGGGTCCTCAACCAGCAGATGTTCATCACATTGAATCGAGCGATGGCCGAGGCTATAGAAAGTAAGAGATGGCAGGATTTATGTGCAACGATGCGATGTTTCACTCAAATTCTGTTGACTGTTCAAGAAATGACCGAGCCTGGAAACGAAGAAGACGAGGAGATCTCGGAAAACATTCTGAGTCGTATCTTTTACGAAGACGAAACCCACGATCGTGTGGCCAGCATAGCCAGAACCTACAAGGATCAAGGATTCGAATATCTCGATGCTTGTACGGAGCTCACTCACACCTATCTTCGAGTACTCGAATCTTACTCGAAGCAAAATGTAGATATGCAGGTTCGATCACGCCGTCGTGTTCGAAAGAAGAAGAAGGCCGCGAAAACTGCCGGGGAAGACGATGGGAACCCTGTCGAAGAGCAAGATGAATCCGAAAACGACGAGGCGAACGCGGAGAGGACATCCAGAGAAAGGAAATTCGACTTCAACAGGTTTTCGAGCCGTTTTACCCCACAAGGTGTTGTTGACACCTTTGTCTCTTTTACGAAATACTACCAAGACTTGAATGACTCCCAGTTGAAAAGGGCTCATCGCTACTTCTATCGGCTTGCATTCAAGCAGGAGATGAGCGTTATGCTCTTTCGAGTGGATATAATCCAATTATTTTACACCATGATCAAGGGTCAGGAGCCTTTGGACAAGACCTGCAGCTCATATAAAGAATGGGAGGAGCTAGTGAAACAAATCCTGAAGAAGTGCATTCGCAAAATCGAGAACCGGCCACAGCTGATCATCGAGATGCTCTTTTCCAAGATAAACGCTACAGCCCACTACCTGGAGTTCGGTCATGAGAAGCAAACAATCTCGACAACTCAATCAAAGCCCGCAGCAGAACTTGAGTTCAAGTACACTGTTGAGAAGGACCAGCAGATTGCTATCGCAGTAGGTGTCTTACTGGACAAGAATCTGGCACACCACATAACATGGGTGAAAGAGCAAATTTCAAATGCTATTACTGAGCGTAAAGCCTGGGAAGGGGCAGAAAAAGCTGCTGCATCAGTCGACTCAACTGAATCTACAGACAATTCTAGAGAGAACGGTGCCGCAAAAGAGGCCCCGGCATATGGTAAGTCCCGTTAAATAGCTTCTTGTTTCCTTTACTAACCAAGATTAGCTCTTCGGCCTGACGATGACGCTCGCCGCACCGCAATGTTCAAGAACTCCCACTTGCGACTGCTCATGAAACTGGTTGGGATGGAGCGACTCGTACCTACACTGGATGAAACTCCCGAGTCCGTCTGGATCGTTCCGTCACATATCACATCCGAGCAGCTGCAGGACTCACTAGATATGATCAACAAAGCAGAATTCGACCCCCCAACTTTCGAGGAGGGCGCATTAGCACAAGATCAACTGAGGCGTAAGACAGCACCGCGTAAGAAGGCCGTCTTTGATGATGACGATGGCGGCATTGATGACGACGACGACGATATCTTATTCCCAGCAGGCGGTCCCACAGTAAGGAAAAACGCAGACGACGCTCTCAAACCCAAGAAGACGATACGGCGGCGCCGACAGGCGGATGCCGAGCTGCTGACCGAGGAAGAACTCGCAGAGAAAGAGCGGGCAAGGAAAGAAAAGGAGAAAGCGAAAGCTAAGCGCTTCAAGAGTGAGCTCTTCGTCCACGCGTCCGACGACGAGTCCGACGACGACGGCCGCTGGGCTGAGTTCTACGCCAACGAGGAGCGCATCCGGCAGCGGCAGCAGAAGGTCTCTACTACAACCGGTACTTCCGGGACTGCTGCGGCGAAACCCAAGGCTTCCGAGAAGCGGAAAGCCGGGGCTCTATCTTCAGACGACGATGAGGATAGCGATAATGACGACGACTTAGTTATGACGCAGGACTCGACGGAGTCCTCGAGTCGTGCGAATAGGAGGAGGCGTGGTGGTGGTGGTGGTCTCGCTGAAGATGATGAGGATGAGGATGAGGAAGAAGAAGACGAAGCCTCAGGAACGGACAATACACCTCTGTCATCAAGCCCGCATTCCACATCAAGTGCGAACAAGCGCAGACGACTATCAAAAGAAACAGAAAAAGAGCCGAGAGCAGCAGTAGCCAACGACGATGGAGATGCTACTATGGAAGATGCAGCAGCAGCAGCAGCACCCTCAGCAGAAACAGAAGCTAATAATGAGGACGAAGACGAGGATCTCCCCGCCGCGAAACCAGTTGAACGGCGCCGGCCAAGGGGTCGCGCTGGGTTCCTTATTGATAGTAGTGATGAAGAAGAGTAATTATGAAGGGAAATGAATGAAAGGCATTGATGGCGTTTCTGGTTGTCCTCCTGTCAGGTTGAAAGGGTTGTAAAGGCAGACAGTTTACTGGGTTGGGATATATGGCATGATGCGCGTCGCGTCCTGTCATGTCGTGGCGTTTGCTGTACATGATTAAAGAATACATCTCCTTCGTGCTTTTAAGGATACGAAGGGTAGTGATTCGCATGTTTTGAGTGCATAAGCGCCATACATTGTCAATAAAGGGCTCTTGCTATCTTCATGTCTTGTCAGAGTCACATACACTTCACCACTCGCTTCGCTGAATCACTCTATAGAATTTGGTTGACAATCTTCTTTATTTCTTTCGGGGTCCAGAGCTCTCTATTCTCGAAAGCTCGGCGTGTATGTGAACATATACTACATGTGACAGAGAGGTCACGAACCACTTGGCCAGACCTATGTAGCAAATTGTTCGCAATGAGCATTTTATTGATACTGCTATTATTTCACCCACTTGGGACAAGCAGTAGTCTTGGGGCTTCGGCCATCACGAAGCCTGAGGGGCTCACAAGACCGAGGCCTCCTGAGGCAAATCATCACCTCGGGACATTTTTCCCGGGGATAATCTCGCCTCGAGCAGCAATGGAATAGGGTAGGAGCTTTCAAGCTACCATTGACGACCCTCTACCATGCAAATAATAATCTTCACTTGACCGTTCGCATCTTCTTAACGGGCTGGAGCTTTAAAGCAACCAAGATGCCCGCATTTTCTCTTCATTGGCCACGTCGCCATACTCCTCATTAACTTTGTGAACGCCGTTTCTTAGTGGGATTTGGTGCTGGGGTATGGGGATTGCTGTGTTGTGCAAAGCTGGGGGTTGGGATTGGTGGTGTGAGTGCTGTGACGTTATGCAATATGGTGATAATGATGGTGATGGGCGAGATGATGGGTGTGCCAGAAAGGATGATTCGTAACACGCGCAATCTTTGTAAACTTTTTTCGGTTTACATATCCATAGAGTCAGCACCGTTGGCGAAGTTAAAGCCACCCTGAGCGGCGCCCTGGGTACCGAAACCGAATGTGCCATTAGCACCAGTCGCTTGAGCGTTCATTCCGGTATCAGCATTCTCATCTTCATCGGAGAAGTACTTCTCGATGATATTGTACGACTTCATGTAGATTTCTTCGTTCGCATTGGTCTGGCAATCGTGGATCTTATCCATGCCTCCGCATTCCTCGATGTAGAGTGCGTAGCGGTTGATCGAATCGGCACCTTCCCCGGCGGCTTGCTTATCTAAGTCACCCACTTTGAGAATGTTCTCAAGACCATCCAAAGCGACTTGAATGATCTTGTTATCGGGGCACGAGAGCAGATCGCACAAAGGCTTGATACAGCCCTGGGATACCAGATAACGAATCTGCTCCGGCTTCTGGAGACCGCCGCTAGTAGCATTGCTGATAGCCCAGCAAGCTTCCTTACGGGTCTTGAGGTCACCGTTCGAGAGGAGGTGGATGAGAGGTGGGATAATGTTCGCGTCGATGACGGACTGGATCTGCTGGGAGTTACCAGCTGTGATGTTGGAGATGGTCCAGCAAGCCTCCTTGCGAATGCCATCCTTGTTAGAGCTGAGCAAGGCCAGTAGGCACGACAGAGCACCGCAATTAATAATCACTTGTGTCTGGACGTCATCACCCGTGACAATGTTACCGACGGACCTAAGGGCGGGTGTTTGAACGGAAGTTGAGGCGTGCATGAGCAGTTCTACTAGGCGACGGGGAATTCCAGCCTCGATGACGGCTTGAATCTTATCGTTGGAGCCATCGGAAAGGTACGAGATGGCCCAACAGGCGTCAATCAAGACTTCGTCGTCGAGAGAGTATACAAGCTTGGCGAGGACGGGGAGGGCAGGCGCAATCTGTATCGAGTTAGTTTGTGGGCGTTGACATGATCTTGGGGAAGGGGAACTGACAGTTGCCCAGTCTGGCTGAGGAGTCTTGCCTCGACAGAAGTTACTCAAAGTCCAGGTGGCGTTACGCAGCATACTGAGCTTGCGACTGTCGCCAAGCAGCTTCAAGAGCGGTCCGAGAGCACCACAGCTCAGGACATAGTCTCGGCATGAGGGGCTGTCGCCGGCGATGTTGCCAAGAGCCCAGACGGCTTGCTCGCGCACATCGGGCTCGGGACTCTCCAAGAGCTCGACGAAGATAGGGACAGCGCCGGCTTCAATGACAACCTGTGTCTGGGTTGCGCTGCCGGAGGCAATGTTGGTCAAGGCCCAAGCAGCCTCGAACTGGACCAGAGTATGGGGAGATCGGAGGAACTCAACGAAGCGAGAGACGACGCCAGTCTTAATGACCTCTTCAATCGGAGGGTTGCGTTCCTTGGACAGGAGCTTTCTGAATTTTGTGGTCGCTTGGATTTGTAGATCGATCTGCTCGGAGAAGACACCCTGAACCATTTGAGGAAGATCCTCATTGAGCTGTATATTTGTGATATGTCAGTTACGCTGTTCAGAACACAGAAGTTCAATGCTTAATAGAACAAAAGGAGTGGAGAAAGGTGAACAAGATGGCGATAGGCAGGAGGGAGCTATCATCATTGACACATGATGAAATGCCTGGCCACATGTGAAATACTCGAGCAGCCCAGGGCCATTGATATGCTGGATGGTGACGCGCTACATGTCGATGGATAGATACTCAGGGGTGTAGATGCCGGAGACAGGTGAAGCAGAAAAGATAAAAGGAGAAGGAAAACTAATAACATACCTGACTCTCAGTAGGAGCGGTGTCATCATCACTGTCGGGTGCAGCACCCAGCGAAGCGCCGGGACGCTCAGCACCAGTACCGATACCTCGTCGCTTGGCTAGGTTCTCTTCACGCTTGGCCTTTCGGATCTCGACCTGCTGCTCCTCGCGACGGCGGCGAAGCTCATCGGGCTTGAAGGTGCTCTTGGCCTTGTACTGATTTCGGCGATGCTCGGGGATGTACTTGTCAGACATGATTGCGGTGGATGGCCGGCGATGGCTGAGGTTGATCTGGAGAGAATGTTGTTTTGACAGAGAGGGAAGGAAGGTGGAATGCGGGCGGCGGGGTGTTTGCTTTGGGAGAGGCGGCCCTAATTCAAGATTCCTTTCAGGGTAAAGATGCCCTTGAAGATATTATTAGAAGAATCTATTTTCCTCTTGGCAATTAAGACAACAGCGTTGAGGGGCTTTGGATGCCTCTTGATGGTGAAAGGAAAGAGGGAGAAGGTGGGAGAGGAGAAAATCAACAAAGTTGTAATGGTGGGGGAGGAGTAGGAAATTAATCCACTGCAGACCTTAGCGGTGCACCAGGAAACAGTAGGTTATAAGGCGAGTAGTTACTACCCGGAGCGGTTAGATCATACACCGGCCTCTAGTTTGATGAAAACATCATTGACCTCAGGTTCTGTCTCACAATGAGGAAGTCACTGGCATGTGGCTGCTATTGCACTCCCCTCTTCCCATTCGACTCCAATAGACTACCTACATACACAAGCACCTTCTCCGTAGATCGTCTCGTTCTTTAGGTTCTACTAATCTTTTAGGTATATATGTACTCCGTACTGAGGGGAAAGCGGCAGGGACAGGGAACTTCCATTAGGTGCTATGAACATTTAGATGAGGGGCAGGCGCAATACCCGCCAAGCCACACTGTTATCTACATGTAGGACCTCAGAATTCCATGTAAATAAAATCAATCAATCATGTGACAGTGCCAATTATCACAGAGGCCTAAGGATGTACCTAATCCAATTCCCTTCTCACCCGAGTGGACCCCTTTGCAGGCAAAGCATGCCAGGTTAAATCATCTGGCAGCCAAGTGTTGTGTATGTCACTGCAAACGCGACACCCACGCGTTATCCTGGGGCATCTTACTTTAAAAACAAGCACTCAAGCCAATTCACTTTGTTACAGTGTTTGATTTAGGCTTTGCAAGCTGCCTTAGACCCTCTTTCACCATCTTGAACCCTGATGTGACCCAACAGTCTCTCAGTGCAGGCGGGATGGCGCCCTACTCAGCTTCGAGCTCTGCTAGGAAAGACGACCGGAAATGGACCCTGCCTTCGGGGTTTACAAATGTCCAAGACTTAATCGATGCCTCTGTGCCTTTGAACAAGTTTGCATCTGTAATGGGCTTGGTAAAAGACTTCCAAGCACCTATTCAGACTAAGGGAAGGGGTAAGACACCTCTCTCACGCTGAACAATATGAGAGGAGACTGACGATAGGCAGAGTGGAAATGTAGTGTGACTATCTATGATAATTCAACACAAGATGGAGATGCTGGACTCCGCATCAACATATTTCGCCCTGAGGATAACATGCCTCGACCATCATTGGGAGATGTCTTGCTGATCAACTCAGCCAAGGTACAGTCCTTTCGTAACGAGATCTCCTTGATCTCCAACTTGAAGAGTGCAATCCACGTATATAAAGCCTCCGAAATACCCCGGCCACCTCAGTCCGCCAAAAATGCTCTACAGCCTCCGTGCGGCCGCAACGAGCAGACTAAACAGCCTGGCGATAAAGAACACGAGTACGCAGCGTGGCTATATCACCAGACCTCCAAGTCCTACCTTCCCGACTCCGATACCTTTCAACAACTCGTGGAGGCGTCTACCCATACCAAAGACAAGTTCCGCAGGCTTGACAAGGTGATCGAGGGGACATTCTGCGACGTCATTGTGAATGTGGTCAAGGAGCCTTACGACGAAGGCGAAAAGACGACCATGTGGGTTTCTGATTATAGCGAGAACGACGATTTCTTCAAATTTGCATGGGATGGCCCCAAACAGCCAGGTGGACGTGACAACAACATGGAGTCATCGAGTAAATGGACGGGACCCTACGGCAAGCGTTCGATCCAGGTCACCTGCTTTGAGCCACACGCCTCATTTGTGAACGCAGAAGTCCACATCGATCAATGGCTCCGTCTACGAAACTTGCACATCAAGCTCGGGAACAACAGATGCAATCTCGAGGGCGTCTTACACCAAGACCGACAATTTGGTGACCGTGGGCAGATTAACATCCTGCCAACTGACGACCGCGAGAATTGCGACCCGCGTCTCAAAGAAGCCATCCGCCGAAAGCTAGAATACTCCAAGCTCAAGAAGAAGCAGGTGGCCAGTTTTGCAGCTAACGAAAATGGGGGGGGCGCAGGTGCCAAGCGAAAGGCGGAGAACGATGGAGAAGAGCCCAAGAAAATGAATTCCAAAGCTAGACGGAAGGAGGACAGGGAGGCTACATACCAACGAGTCGAGGAATTGGATAGACGAGCTGAAGAGAAACTCGGATTAAGTTCTATAGGTAAGGATTTCAGCACTGCTAGCGCCCACAGATATATACTAATCAGCAAACAGTCAAATGCGAGAGCCAAGAACAACCTGTAACACTGGTGTCAACGATCATTAAACACATCAACTACAAAACGACAGTCGATGGACAACAAGTCCTATTAACACTCCCATTCACCTGCGCCAAATACCGCGCCAACGTCCGCGTCGTAGACTTTCGGCCAAAGAAGCTCGAGAGCTTCGCAACGTGGCGGAAAACTACTGAAACAGACGCCCTCTCCGACTATAGTGGTTCGGATTCGGACTACTCCGCATCTGATGATGAAGGCCACGGAGAGTTGTCAGACCAGTATAAGGGAAGGAAGATATGGGAGTGGCGCTTTGCCCTGCTGCTCGAAGAAGCCGATCCCAAAGCGCGAGTTGAAAATGAGAGGTTCTGGGTCGTGGTCGACAACATCGAAGCACAGCAACTGACAGGTCTCGACGCATCCGAGTAAGTAAACCCCGTATTCTAACCCTCTCTCTCTTCTCCCGGATAAACGAGTTTACACGGAAACTAACATCATCTCTCTCCCAGTCTCCGCGCAGACCCAGACGCTCTAGGTCAGCTCCGCGAGAAGCTCTTCAAGCTCTGGGGAAACCTAGAAGAGAAGAAGCTCGAGGAGCAGCAAGCCCATCTTAAGAATAGACAGCGCCTAGCCGCTAACCAGCCACCTCCGAGTTCACCACCAACGTCAGTCGTCAGCAGAAACAACAGCAACAGCAACAAACCTGGGGGCTGCGGGGGATCCGGCAGCAAAATTGATGGAATCTCGAATAAGCCCTTCAAATGCTGCATCCGCCAGTATGGTGTGCACGTGCCAGAGCCCGACCCCCAGCGCGCCGATGCCGGTGATGGCCGCCGTTGGGTCCGGATGTTTGGGCTGTTCGGGACGAAGGTTTCTGATTGAGTGAGTGTACGAGGACAAGTTCTATCCATCCTTACCATCGGTTCGGCTTTCAGATGCAATAGTATTGCTTGCTGATTCGAATGATTATTGGAAGAGAGTCTGGAGTAACTTCTATCCAAGTTTGAAGAAAAGGTTCAAAATGTTTCTTCAGTTAGGCTGTTTCGCATGTCCAGGCACGGAGTTTCGGTAGATCGAGCGCTTTTTTGTTAGCTTATACCCCCTTGTGCAACCTGTATAGAGTAGAGAAGAAGGAATTTTATCTACCTATCACTTCCTCGACCATGAGTCAGTGTATATCGTACGCCAACGTCTTCTAACTTTCTAGTCAGAAGCAACACTAACAGATACTGCGACATGAGATGCTCATTAGCTAGTTATCATACACTTCACAACCTTTTGATCACAGACAGGTGGTGCGTATTGTCCCAGGCGGAAAAAACCATCGCCCTCGGTACAATTTATTAACTCTAGTTCGTACATCAGGTAGATACATACAATCATCCCTCCCCCCCACCAGAGAGAGAGAGAGGGGGGGGGGGGAATTCCGAGAGAGCATTTAGCAAGAGAAGAGAAAACAACCAGCCTTGATCGCAGGTAGCAGTGATCCATGCTCATCAAGACCCAGTCATGCGAAGTAGGAAAGCTGACATAGTTCCGCTCATAGTCCATGAATAATTAATTACCTGCGCCCAGGCCCTCTGGAGCGCCCCATTTTCTGAATGCCACTTCGCAACACTCGCTCGCTCATTATCGCGCAAAAGATATCTTAGTCACCAAGTACATCGTCATCTTCTTTGTCACCTTGGCCGTCGACTTGAATCTCGTCTTCCTCCTCGTCTTCAATGGGGTCGTCAAGAAGCTCGCGTCTTCTGAGATCCTCGGCGGTTCCCTCCTCCGGCTCGACTTCCTCAAAGGGGTCATCGATCTGCAAATTGTCGTCGTCATCATCGACCACTATCTCTGCACTCAGGGTCGCAGGCTTCTTTGCAGGCTCCTGGCCCTTGCCCTTGGGTGCAGCCTTTTTCTTCCCCCCTCTCAATTCTTTCAGATGACTTTCGTCTAAATAAGCAACAATGTCTTTGAAGTTGGTGCCAAGCTTGTTCTTATTTCGGAGAATCCTCTTTCGAAGTTTGCCAGCGTCCGATCCTGTATGGTCGATCGTTCTAGCTACGATAGCCATAACGAACTTGGCTGTCAGATCACAAAGAATTTTCTCTGCTTTCAGCTCCGCGGCAAGGCGTTCTTGTCCCGTTAGGTCCTCTTCCTCATCGTCCTCTGGTGGGAGATCGTCATCTAAGGGATCATCGTCTTCCGCAGGATCATTGAGAGTCTTGTTCGTTCGCTTTGCGTATGCTCCTTCAGCTGCATCGAAGATCGGGATGAACTCCAGAGAGATCAGACCGTCAGGCATATCCTCTAATAGAGGACGAAGTTTTCTGTATTTGGCAGACTGCGGGCCGTCAACATGTGGCCGCAAGAACACAAATAACTGTGTTATATCGCAAGCAACGCCAACTGCGAATAATCGCAAATCATCGTTAAAGCCGCGGGAGGAGAATGTCTGAATAATGTTGTTGATCACATCTTTACGCAGGATGACGAATTTGTCCAGGTCGTCATTGGGAATGTCTTCACTGTTTTGGACTGCTTTTCGTAGTCTTTGTACTTTCCACATGAAGTAGAAAAGAGACGATTTGATGGCAAACCCGACGATCTCGTCTTCAGGATCGTCAAGCTCATCATCAGACTCCGTAAGACGACCGCGAGCAACAATTCCAACCAAAATTTGAATGGCGGGCTGCTCTGAGTCGATATCAGGACCGGGCGCTTCGAGTGCGTCAACGCAATCCGATACAGAGACCAACTTGCTGATTTTCATGAGAGCGTGGCTCAACTCCGTCAATGTTGATCTGTCGAGGTTGCCTCGGAGAGAGAGTTCACACATTCTGTCCATAGTCCGTAGTTTGTTGATTGAGTCTTCCCAGAGCACAGCCAGTTTAGTATCAACCAGCTCCTCTAGTTCTCCATACTGTCTAGCGTGAAGGAATGATTCCACAGCCGAGTTCAGCAGAGCTTGATCAACATGACGGGTAAATTGCGTTGTTATCTCATCAAATAGCTGATTGTATGTGGTGGGGTTTTGTCGAAGTTGTTGGAAAACCTCAAGATCCAGGAAGTGTTCTAGCTGTAAAACAGTAGTGGCCATGGAAGGATCAGAACCGTATTTCTTCAGCAATTGAGGAATAATCCCAGTGAGGTGGAGCGCCGCCTCTTCTTGCGCTTCCGCGTCAAGTCGATGAGGCCGTCTTCGGCTCTTGTCCTGCTCTACTGAGGGAGCCAAGCTCTCTTTCACAGCTGTTGCAAGGACATCAAGTAAGATGGCCTCCTCCTCTGGTACTGGAGCTACTGCCTTCTTGACGATGTTCTCTGCCGAGTTGCTCTTTGAAGCTCGAGATCTAGAGCTTGTAGTGTGATCGAAGAGAAGATAGCCGGCAATGGCTTGCCAGTTGGGTAATGTCTCAGAAAGTGCCTGTGCAGCCAGGGAAATTCGGCTTTCGGGTAAGTTAGCATTCACCACATCTGCAGCCACATCCAATCCATGCTTCATCTCGTCTTGCTCCTGACTGAGTTGCGCATCATACACGGCCAGGTTCTCTGCCAGGGCTTTGATATCGATCCAGTCCTTTCTCAATGACTCGTAGTCTTCCTCGTCTTCGTCCCCGAAGAGCTCTTCCAGCATATCGCTTCCGCCGATCTCATCGATCTTGTTCTCGATTTGCTCCGTAATAAGCGCAGAGAAGAAGGGAACAACGGCTTTTCGAACTCTGCTTTCAGAATCGAACAACATCTTGCTAATTGAGTCGACTTCTTCGGGTTCTAACATGCCGGCACGTCTGAGAATGTCAACAACAGCGATGGCAGTAACGCGCACAGAAACTTCGGCGTCTCTGGTAGCCATTTCTACTAGTCGCGGTCTGAATCTGTCGATAAAATGGGCCAGTTTCTCCGCATCTCTACTCAAGACCTTGGCAAGCTGCTTCAGCACCTCCAGTCGAGTTGACACGTTGACATCAGAGAGTAACCATCCTAGATATCGTAGGTATTCAGGGGCCATATAGACGGTCGGGAGAGTGCAGACCCAGGTACCAAGGGCTTCGATACACTCAGCACGGATCTTGGGATCAATGTCGCGATACCGATGAACGAAGATAATATCGAAAAGATCCTTGACGCGTCGGTCCACGAACTCTCGGTTTTCATTTGCCTTGTCTAATGCTTTTTGAGTGCTTGCCACCAGAGCTTTATTCTTGCCCCGTCGATTCGACTCAGCCTGTAACGACTGGTTGGATTTTGAGATACGAACGTCCAGCTTTTTCATGACGTCTATCATAGAGCTAAGCATTGACAAGCCGACAGTGGTTGCCGTGTGCCTAAATGGTCGGAGTGCGGAGGAAGACATGATACCGAACCATCGTTGTATGTTATCGAGAAGTTCCTCATCATTATAGAGGACGTCGGTTTCGTGGAGCAGAGCAATCAAAGATTCGAAAAACCCAGTTAGGAGATCGCGAAAATTCTTGCTGCTCTTTGCTCGTGATATGAGAGGGTAGTCTGAGATACTAGTCTGCAAAAGAAATTGGCATTCAGTATATGTTTTGCTTCATTGGGTTGAGAGAAGGGAGTTCTTGTACCTGTTCGTACGCCTCCTCAAGCTCTCCGAGTCTGTTGGCAGAATTTTCGGGATCGCGAATGTCGTCTTCGGTGAGCTGTTGGTCACAGCCGGCAGCAAGGAGGACGCAATTGATCAGCTCGGTTAAAGCTTTGGCATCATCATTTGCGTAGCTTTGGAACCAGTTGCCCGCCACATCATTGGATGCAAGTCCAGAACCAAAGATTTCAGCTGGGGGCCACGTCAGTATAGAGTATCGCAGATGGCGTCAAATAGAGGTCTCACCATAGAGACCATCGTTATCGTGTCTGGCTATGTTTACAATCTTGGCGGTCTTCTTTGGGCGGTTTGGCAGCTTGACGGCGGGGACGGCTAGAGGGCCAGGGACAACAGACGGCGCATTGCCATTGACCTTAGTTCGCTTTGCTGCAGGTTTCCGAGAGCGGGACTTCTGGGTGGAGTTTGATTTTTTTGATTTCGCAGCGGGTTCTTCATCAGCATCGTCATCATCGTCGTCTCCATCGTCATCATCTTGGTCGTCATTCTCAGCATCAGTAGGAGGGTTCTCGTCATTTCCGGCGGCGTCGAGGTCGTCGTTCTCGGGATCATCTTCGTCTTCGTCGTTTTCGGGGGCGCGTTTGCGCTTGGAGGTGGCATGGTCGTTCTGAGACGCGTGCGGTTGTGGGCTGAATTTCTGAGGGGCAGCTCTGGCGCGTCCAGAACGGCGCGGCGCAGGTGATGCGCTCGCGTTGTTGTCGTCGGTCTCCATGAGAGGCAATCGGGAAGAGGGAATATGATTCTCGGTATTACGCGATCATATCGGCGCAATAAGTAAGATTGAATTGAAGATGGTCTGCAGGGGTGGCTATATTTGTTGCTCTGATGGCGGTGATGGTGATGTGTGATGGCGGTGGCGGAGGAGTACCGGGTAGGGAACAGCGCCGGGCGCGTTTGTCAATTTGATGGTGGGGACAAACACACTATTAACGCGTGGGGTGCAGATGATAATGTGAGTGCGGCACATGCTCCACCCTGGTCACCTCAACTTCCTTCTCCGTGGATTCTTTGTGTGCTTCCTTGAGTTACATATGAATTCCATTTCTCTCATTGAAATATGAAGCCAGTTCTCTGCTAAATAATAGCAGAGCTCCAGGCTTTTTCATGAGGAACAAAATAGAGTTCCAAGAGTATAATGATCGTGGGGGCGTGTCTGCCAATATGATTTGATTTCAACGACTATCATTTACAATGAACTCCCCCTTCCCCAAGTCCTCTTCCTCGCCAGGAGATGGGCGCATCGTGATCAAGCTTCTCCCCAGTCAGGTATCAGCCCTGGAAAGCATCACCTATCAGTATCCCCTCAAGCTGATATCTCCATCCCCCAAGATTGAGCAACCCAGTGTCTTGGTCTTCCTTCTCTCGTACGGAGGTGGCCTTGTTGGTGGCGACCAAGTGAACCTCTCTGTTGACGTCCATCCAAGCGCTAGGCTCAGCATCGTTACTCAAGGTCATACCAAGGTCTTCCAATCCGTCACTCCTGACATAGTGACCAGGCAAAACCTCCGCGCCGTCATCCAAGCCGGTGCTGCCCTCTGTCTTCTCCCGGATCCTGTTCAACCCTTTGAACGAAGTGTCTATGAGCAGACACAGACCTTTCACCTTGCTCATCGAGCCTCCCTGTGTCTACTAGACTGGGTTACACATGGCCGCTCAGCTCGAGGCGAGAATTGGAGCTTGACGCGGTGGACTGGGCGCAATGAAGTTTGGGTCTCGGACAAATCACAAGATTCCAAGCCACGGCTCCTCGTGCGAGACGCTGTTATTCTTGATGGCCAGTCGCCGTCGACACAGTTGCAGCCTTTGCCGGATGCTATGTACAACCACGCTGTTGTGGGCACCTTGATCTTACGAGGGCCAGTGATGAAAGATATTGGCAACTTCTTTGTCTCTGAATTCTCCGCACTACCAAGGCTAGGAGCTCGTGACTTTCGAAGTGCTGAAGCGCGTGCGAAGGAGGCTGCGATTCTTCATTCGCCCATAGAATCTTGGCGAGCCACGAGACTAGAGTGGGAGAGAGAATCAAATATACTATGGTCAGTGGCCAGTGTCCGAGGTTGTGTCATTGTTAAATTCGGTGCGGCTACGGTCGAAGCCGGCCGTCACTGGATCAGTACTATGCTTATCCAAGAAGGCAGCATCGAGAGATATTTTGGGGAACAGGCCTTAATTTGCCTTCGATGAGGTATGTGCATTCTACGTACGCTAGAAATAAATTTCCTCAGAGGTACGAAGGTCTCCTCAGTATTTGATGACTTGCCTGTTTTTCTGTTCAACAGCATCAAAACGGGAGGAGGCATTGCCATTTGGACTCTTCCAAGTTCAGGGTTCTTTTGAATCATACCTACCTACCTAGGTAGTGCGAACCATAGATACAATAGATACATTTCGGCATTTGACTTTAAAAGTCGTGCCATTGCAGATTGCCATCAAGACATATGACCAACGCCTGCTAATCGAAGTAATCGACTGACAATAAGTCCTGCACTGCGGTGAGGTTCATTCATTACATGATGTACTTATACGTGCATGCACTAAACAAGATAATCCACCCCACCTCAGCTCAGGCACGCCGAGTCGTCGCTACTAGCACCATCCCGCCTGCAAGGGTTGTCCACTAATAATTGCCCCGCCATAAACTTTTCTGTGTTTCTGATCTCTGGTCACCTTCGATCCCAGACATTCTCTGACACAACTTGCAACCTCATGAGAGTATAATGCCACGAGGATCGCGTGGAGGTGAGAGGGGAGGCGGCACCACCCGTGCACGCGGTACCGCCACCGGCCGTGGCCGTGGTCGAGGTCGTGGTCGTGGAGCATCACAGAGCACAAGCGCAGCAATTGAAGTGCCTTCAGAGGGCTCAACTCCCCAACCAGACACCAGTGTAGCCAACTCAGTTGAGATATCCCAACCTGAAGTCAAAAATGCCGAGATTGCATCCTCAATCCCAAACACAACGACGTTAGACACTTTCATCGCACAGCCTACACCTTCCAGTTCACGAACTTCACAAACACCAGCAGCATCAACTTCAAGAGGAGCCAGTCGTTTCAAGCCGAAGAATGTCAGAAGAGATGAGACTGAGCGTAAGAAGCTTGAAGAAGCCAGAAACCGTGAGCTGGCTACCAAAATTAAGGCAGAGGAGCGCGAACTCCGACAAGAAGAGCGCAGAGCCAGAAGAGGTCGCGGAAGAGGAGCACTTCCCCAGGGCGGCTTAATCAGGAGGACTGTTACGGCTCAAGGTCCCTTCTCCGCTCTCGCACCAGGTATTATTACAGCATGCCGAAACATCTACTATCTCGCTAACAATTGTCACAGAAAATGTCAGGTCCGGCTCGGCTCCAGGTTCGTGGGCATCCGGAGGCTTTGGCGGCGCGACACCAAAAGCAGAGTCGAACGGTGGTTACAATCGCTATCACCCCAGACGTGAGCATGAGCAAAGAGTTAATATCGATCTTCTTAACGGTCTCACGGATGGCCATGCTGAAGATGGCACCCCGCTATACCAACCAGACCGATACGGACAGAAGTCAACCGGCAATCTCCCAGTCGGCATGCTTCGTACCCGCCACGAAGAGCCTGAAGTCAAGGTTAAGACCCAAGCAGAGCTCGAGGCCGAGGACCGACAAGACGATGATAACGACTTGTTCGTCGAGTCCACGCCTTTAGGCAACCGGGATATTACTGTCGACAGCGATAACGAAATCTGGAATACTCTACCTGACGACGAAGTCAAGGTGAAGAAAGAGCCAGGTACAGCAGAAGATGATGAAGACGTCGAGATGGCAGATATACCGGAAACCGCTGGAGCACCTCCTTCACCAGAACTGCGTAAGAAGCCTGTGATTGGCGAGGATGGTGTAGCAATCGATGAAGCTACGGAGAGGAAGAAACGAAAAGAGAAGAAGAAGGCCGAGGACCCAGAATTCATGAACACAGCAATGGACATAGAAGCATTGCTACGGAGCCTGCAGTTTTCCACGCCAGCTGAAGGCCAGGAAGGTCAAGAGAAAGATGACCAGCTATTTATCTTCCAATTGCCGCCCATTCTTCCTCCCCTAGCCAAGCTTAGCACGGATGGGGCGATTGATCTTACTTTAGCTGAGCCTAGCAGCGCAGGAGTGAAGACAGAGGGTGACGCTGAATTGCCTCGCCAAAAATACACCGGGCTTCCTCCGGATGGCGGCTTTATAGGACGTTTGAATGTGCGCAAATCTGGCAAAGTCGAGCTGGACTGGGGTGGCACCACTTTAGATCTAGGGATGGAGACTCAAACTGACTTTCTAACATCTGCTATGATAATAGAGCAGAAGGAACATGTCGAGTCTGCAGAAGAGAGCGCTGGTGTTGCTTACGGCATGGGTCAAGTGTTTGGGAGATTCGTCTTGGCCCCTCCTTGTGAGGCTGAAGACGAGTGGGATCCAGACCTCACCAGTATCTTGGATGGGATCGGCGAAGGTGCGATCCCGTAGAGCTGCTAATAATTTGCTTGCTTATGTGCTTCTACTATATGGTGGTGTCACCGGAAGCAGGAGCCCACCTAACACGTTTCACACCCCCATCCGGCCGTCTCTCCGGCGAGCATAATCCCAGCTATGTTCCTGGCGGCGGCCATCCCTAGCATCATGAATAGCAACTGCAGACGAGTTTGGGCAACTATACCCATGAATGAATTTGCAGAAATAGTACGAAAAGAATCAAAATCGCTATTAATACCCATGAAGACGGGCTGGGTACCGGCTAAGTCGCTAGTCTGTCCTCTGTACTCAATAAAGTAAGGGCGTTTGATATGCTGCATACAAAAAAGGTAGCATTGACTTACCAATTAGTTCTGCGATAGGATGGTTTAAAAATGTGGAAAGTCAGACCAGCATGAGTCAGTAACCAAGCGACGCATCTATCGTTTCACATTTAGATAATGGGCATCTCTGCTACTATTTAGTCCAAGCCCAAAGAGCCTTGCTTCTCTTTCATCTCGAGGCAGAACCTTGCTTCCGGCTGCCGGCAATTTTTGCCTTCTCAGAAGCCGATCAGAACCTTGGGGATTTTAGGGCTGACAACCCACGCGTACACCTTTGATACTCGACACGGTAGACATGCTCACATACAGGATTTCTTATATGGTTCCCAGGTTCCGGGAGCGGTGTTGCTAAGGCGCAAATAGTTCCAGTTGATGTCTTCTGGTCTTCGAGCACCCACTGCGAACATAGCTATTCCATGGTTTGCAGGGTCTAGGAGTACTCAAGGCCACACGCATTGCGGGATCATGTCGCAGTTGATCCTTATCTCTAAGAGTCCTTCCAGTTAGCTAGCTACCTGTATTCCCGTGTTCCAAGTGAAACGTTCTCTACCAAGATCAGGTGTAATAAGCGATGATTGGTATTTATTGGTCTATGTAAGACCAAAACCTCGCCCTTATACACCTTTGCTGTAAGCCCGTAAGTCAATCCAAGTATGTGCTGAAGCAAGCATTACTAACTAGCCCTGATGTGATGTATATACTGTTAATGCACATATCAATCCCGCATGATTCGCCTGGCTCCTTCCTGTTCCCTCTTTAATCCCATCACAAACAGCTACCTTCTACACGGACCAGTTGGGGAAAATAACAAATCATGAATAGATGATATTCCGAAAGACAAGTAAACGCCAGGCCCAAACACCAACCAGCCGGTATTGCCTCCCGGACGCGGTTCGCCGACCGAGGTCCGGATAATATATAGGAAAATCTCCTATAGAGAGTATGTAATACAAGTGTCAATATCATGACGATGTCGCTGATCGTCTTTGGCGACTGAGTTTTGTGAGGTAGATGTGTAATAGTTAAGCCTAATGTGACGATGTGGGAATGTTGTCCTTTTTTTCCCTTTGTTTGTTTTTTAGTTCTTCATTATTGTTCTAGTGATTCACGATTGATAGACGATTGAAGGTCGAATGTATACGGCCGAGTTGGGAGGTCCTCAGTAGATGAACGATCGGACTCTTGCTCGAGCCATGTCCCTTGCATATGTGCCATTGTGGGTGACATCGGCGGGTTCATTTCTCGTCTGCCGCTCCGTGTGCGACTAGAGAATCATGGCTTCCTCGTTGTATTCTTGTCTCGCGTGTGTGAATGGGCTTCAGTGTCACTACTGCCGGGCCCTCGGAGGTCTTGGACGGCGCGTTGTTCGGGCCATCGTCACTCGTTGCCGGCTCAAGGTTATCCAACCCAATCGTCATCGTCCGCCGAGCTTCGACGTCGTCCACTAGAGTAAGTTCTTTCGATCCGAAACCTGGCATATTGCTTATCCTTTTCGAAGCTCGGTCATGATATCCCCCGTCGCCAGTTATCGTGCTTCGTTCGCTACTCGTAAAGCCCCCTATTCTTGACTTGCGGAGCAGTGGGCATACGGTCACTAAGCTGGCTGCTGTGATAGCAATACCCGGCTCGACTAATGTCCAAACCATCACGTCGGTGCCAGCAACTATAAGCGTAACAGTAATGTTAGTGGTTAGGCTCCTTTGCTCTCTCAAAACGTACCACGTAGATTCTTTTCAGAAAATCTCGAAAGACTTACAAAGTAGGTCAGCTGTGTGTCGGTCAAGTCAGCCAGAAACTTCAACCGGATCAGAGTCGCAATACTGTCAAAAACGCCCAGATTTAGAACCAAACTAACTATCAACTTCGCTTCCACAGTCATCTTGACGTCCCAGATCATCGGGATTGGAAGGATAGCGTAGAACCAATCCGACAAGATCGACAGGACGCTAAGAGCATAAGCCCCGTCAACAACCACAGTAGCCGAGACGCACCAGGCTTTGGGATCTTTCTCTAGGATAGTATAGTCCCATTGGGCCGCGA
Organism: Xylariaceae sp. FL0255; assembly: GCA_022578795.1. Taxonomy (NCBI): domain Eukaryota; kingdom Fungi; phylum Ascomycota; class Sordariomycetes; order Xylariales; family Xylariaceae; species Xylariaceae sp. FL0255. The sequence goes on along the minus strand of MU388827.1, from coordinate 343,552 downwards.
CGGGATCGCACTGAATGAGGTTAAAGAAAAACAGTGATATTATACTCCATATGCCAAACACAAACATGCTATCTAATAGTATGTATTTATATCTCTTTTGTGCCGCGAGGCGATAGAGAGAAAGACTGATGCTCAGCTTGATCAGTCACATATTCGATATATATGAACCAGCTGCTAGGGCCTGGAACTCGAGGGCTTTTATTTCGTTATATTGTTAATAAGAGCAGAAACCATAGTCCTTGCGGCTCTAGCATAATTTGTTGTGACGTTTGATTGAATATGCCGAGATCGGTCAAGACGGGAATAAATGCATTAACGTCGAACGATGCAACGCAAAATCCGTTGCTGGACCTGTGTAGCAAGCCGAGATCTGCTTGAAACTCGTAAGCGCAATAACGGGCCCGAAGAAATCCCCCGCATTGGGTTGTGCTGGAATAGTCCTTGTCACGATTCGTTATCGTCTAAGACTGGAAACCATTCAATAGATATATATACTTCCACATGATGGCCGCGTCACTCAAGTATACCCTGCATAGATATGGCGAGCAGAGCCATCTTCAAAGAGTCGGGGTGTGGGACGTAGACGCGTCCAACAAGGATAAATATTGGATCATGTAAGCTTGACAACTTTCCGATTTGGGTCTGGCAACCAGTTTTTCCTTTTACTTCAGCAAACAGGGTTATCTCAGAATCGAGCTGCTGTGATGCAGAAGGGGTAGACGCTAACTCTAATCAGCTATGTACATGGAGGTGGCTGGAGAGACCCTCGCGTGACCTGCGAGACCTTCACACCAACGATAGACCACATTCTGGAGGGCGACTTTCCGCCATCTCGGACGATCGCGATCGCTGGTTTCGCGTCCATCGACTATCGGCTTAGTCCTCATCCCCAGTTTCCCCAGGACCCGGCTACGACGCCGTCGTACGAGTACCGCAATGCCCGGCATCCAGACCATATAGATGATGTGCGATCCGCGCTCGTCCTCTTACAGAAAACGTATGGCTTTGGAAACAAGTATGTGATACTAGGGCACTCTGCCGGAGGGGCGCTGGTCTTTCAGCTGCTGGCAAGCCCAAGCACAGCTACCTCACCTCTGGTTCTGCCGCGTGCTGTCGTGGGGTTTGCGGGCATCTACGGCTTTGCAGGTCTTAATTCCCGGGTCGACGGTTCGTACACGGAGTTGATCAGCGGTGCCTTTGGGCCGCCTGAGAACTGGGCTGCTGCATCGCCCGCTCTGTTTGATGGGAATTACGCAGAGATCTGGCCTCCGTCACCGGATCAGGAACAGAACTTCGCCATGATCGCGTCTTCACCTCGTGATAGTCTCGTCGATGAGACCGAGGCGGAGAGTATGGTGCGGCAATTACGCGAGAAAGACGGCTTTGTCGAGAGTGGAAATGATACCAAGCATGAGGTGATATGGCTTCGGGATGTAGCCGGAGACCATGACGAGATCTGGGAGAAAGGCGAAGAGGTTGCGCGGATGGTAAAGGTTGTGCTGGGTAAGCTGGGATTTTGACCTGTCTCGCGATTCGAGCTCAGCTAGCACCCTGAAACTCTTCTCTGAAGAGTCATATACCACTCTGATTCAAGCTGAGCTGAACTGGCAAGTCTGGTGTTTGTGCTGCCTAGAAAACGTGCCGGTCCCTAGATGTTGCGCATTGACCAGCAACTTGTTAAGGATTCCGCTATACCTCAGATACAATAGATCATACACAACTCTGCATTAGCATGCTCATATCTACGCTTACGCCGCTACTCGCAAGACTACTACTCTACCGAGGGTCGCTGACATTGTGTCAATGCGAATATATTCTGTATTTATGGCAGTTATCTGTTGAATATGCCTGAATAAACCCACTAACATAGTGCTTACCCGCTTACATGTGACTTTATATCCTTGACGCTTTATTTGCCTAACAACGATCTACCAAGTAGTCACGAAGGTGATTTTTGCTGATCATTGCGCCACACGCAAGGGGCATGGCATACTCGATAGCCTCGTGTAGGTATGTTAAGTAGCTGGTGCCTCCCCCGGTCAGATGATGCTCACGAGCTTATCCCCTTGCCGCTCTCAGTTCACGAACAAGTGATGTCTGCACGTCCACTGGTTGCAGGGCATGGTCTTTGCGCAACCTCTCCTCCATCCGACATACTTAAACAGCAGATATGGCCAAATTGCAACAAATCGCACCTAGGTGTTCGCGGTCGCGGGAAACACGTCAACCTTTATCAGTTCAAATCTCGTCCAAATCTAAAAATGTTGGCTCAGCCCTTGTAGAAGCGCCTTTGTTCAGTTACAATCTCTACGTGGCTTTATCTATTTCTATGTATCTTATATCGACTTTCTCATGGAGAATGATCCGTATATGCCCAAATCGTCGTGTTTTCTTTGAGTACTAGCTCTTTGCAAGGGGCGCTGCCGGTCGGGTCGATGTTTTGGCCTTGAGACTGCCCCGCGAACCTCCCTGAGGCTCCATACGATACAGTGTTGAACACCACGACGACGTACAGGTCTTGGTATGTTTTCAAGTTTATAAAGATAGGAATATGACTTGGACAGCTTCCTTGATAACGCCTGAACCCGGAAGCTGCGCATTCTATCAGTGAGGGATAGTCCATGAATATATCGCGACCTATTCTTTCTCGTTATGAGCAATCATCTCATACATAGAGGAAAATCATGAGAACTGTAGTACCGCGAGCTATCGCAACTACCTCATCAACTGCCTCATCAAGAGCTTAGCAAACATCGAGTGTAGTACCGATCTTACCGCGATATACTCGAAAGGCTTAGTCACCACCTCCTGAGGATGTAAAGTAGAGGACGATAATCATTCTATATACATCTGTCTCTGACCCATATAACGGACAATGAGTGTATACTGCATATTTCACCGCTTTTTATTTATAATTATCATACCTATATGTCACTTCTTTTCATTTGGTAACCGGAGCTCTTTCTAGGTCTTGTAATTTTCTCAAGTGCGGCAACAGGTCAGTATATCAGTTACACAAGATTGATTGACCAAGGGGACTGTATCCTGACTCTTCCTGTACCTATAGGTATGAAATATAGAGCGACTACCTACCCTTACCACCGCAAGAGTCATGCACGGCCTGATAACAAGGCTAATGAAACCAGCGACTCCTTCTGAGTCTTATCCGGAGAAATAGAAGAAACGAAGAAATCAAGATCTGTATGCAAATGGCGATGATTATCTGAGAGACCTCAACAGGACATGACCACGCCTGGAGAGTACCTGGCTGATTTCATCAACCAACCCGCAATACAGATAGCTGGTATCATCCGAGCTACACATGAAGGGTAAAACTAGTTTCATGAGGGGAATAGCAAATATACCACCGAAAACTCATCTTCAGAGGATGAACTCTCATCCGGTTCATCCTCCGGCAACAACGAGCCTCAAGCATCTCACACTACACAACTTCACACGACTTCGGAAAGTACCATACCGTGGTGATCAGATTTACCACTACTCAAACCCAGTAGATTGCTTTGGAGTAATATAACTAAAACAACGCTACAAAATATAGCGAAAATCCGGATGCTTATTCCCAAGGGCAAGCTTTCCTTCCTCCGTGAGCCCCTGAAGGCGGTGATCACGACCCCCGCGCTCTCGGATCCCGTTTTCGCGCACGCAGTACAAGATCCCACACAAAGCAAGAAACAACACCGCAATCTGAGCAGCGAAATTGATGGAATGCCCGATCGGAAAGTTCGGTGCGTCATTTGGCAGATACGCCCAGACAGCAAGGATACCTCCCACATTGCCGATCGCGAGGATATAACCACTGGTGACGGCGCGAACGCTAGGCCCCGCCGCATTATTCAAACCCCACGAGAGAAAGCCGGGACCACCGGGAAAAGCACTGATTGCGCAGAGGTACACGGCTGCGTATTTGAGGTTATGTCCCGTAGCCCAACGCAACAGGCCAAATCCCGTGATGCCCAGGAACGTGAATACGGCGAGCCAAGCGCCACGCATCCTCGTTTTATCGCTGATGAACCCCATAGCCATGGCAACTAGGGACGCGCTGATGTAGATAGGAACAGTGTAGTACTGCGCCGTGAGCGATTCCCAGCCAAGCTCGTTCAGGATGGTCGGTAAGAACACCGAAAGCCCTTGGATCGTGATATTGATGAAGAAGAATCCAGCTCCGCAGATACAGTTCATGACGTTGAAGATGGCGCGTTTCACGTGGCGAGCCTCGGTCTTCTCCTCGGGGGAGGCCTTGAGCTCTCTTCGAAGTCGTTCGGTGGCGATCCATCGCTCGCGTTGGGTGAGATTTTTCGAGGACTCTAGAGATTGCGGCAGAACAAGTGGAGCGAAACTCGCTATGGCTATGGTGAGGATGCCCTCAAAGAAGAAGATATTGCGCCACGTGTGCAATCTCGATCCTGCGATGCCCCATTCGGGAATCTGCGTGAAACCAGCAGCCAGCAAGCCGCCAAAGCCGCCTGCGAGTGCGGAGGCCGAGACATAGATCCCGACTCTAAAGTTGAGCTCTTCTCTCTTATAGAAGGAGCTCAAGAAAAAGGCGATGCCAGGTCTGAAGCGCGATTAGATCACTAAGTCTACATTATTCATGGAGCAACAATTTCAACTTACAAGGCACCACCCTCGAAGATTCCGAGGAGTACACGCGCAGCGATTAATTGTCCGTACGTCTTGACGAATGCAGTGCCTACCGAAACCACACCGAACCCAAAGACTAGGCCCGGTATGTAGAACCGCGGACCGACCTTTTTGAGAAGTATGTTGGACGGAATCTCAACTAGAAGATACGCAACATAGAAGAGACTCGTAGCGATGTTGAAGCGATAGCCCACCAAGTCTAGGTCCTTGGCAAGGCCTTCAATTCGAGCGTTACCGATGTTGATCCTAGAAGGAGTCAGCTCATCAGGTGCAGTACTTCTGGTAACTCACTCACCTGTCGAGAAAGCATAGAAGATACAGAACCGTCACCATTGGGACTATCCGCCAGTCGAGTTTTCGTCTCACCACCGCCTCTTCTTCAGGTGTCCAGCTGCTCGTTTCGGACACCTCACTACTCTCATCGTCGATTATTATACTGCTCCCCACAACCACTTGTTTTTCCTCGCTCAAAGTAAGCTGCGCAAAGGCCATGGCTATGACTGTCAAAATGGTTTCAATCGGGAGTGAGCACGGAAGACGAGAAGACGGAGAAGACTATCTCTAGATAAAGCTCGAAAGCTAGTGATATATATGCCGGCCCTGTTCTCTCGAGGGTTTGGATCCTCTATTCTAATGAAGTTCAACTCTCGGCCTAGCCGATTTCTGATCGTGCTGAGACTCTCCTAAGACCTGCAGTATTTTAACGGGTCTGAACCGGTGGTCAGAATCGAGATGCTTGCTCTCAGCTGCTACGACACGGCCCACCCATGGCTACCGGATGGGATGTGAGATATTGGATTTCGCATCCCTTCAACTTCATCCCACTCTCCCTTGGCCTGTTGCAAACAGGCATTCATACCTCAAGAACGGTCACGTCAGCAGGTAAGAGATGTTTAGATGGTACATAATCAAGACTTTAGAGACCTTGCAGTACGGAATAGATGGCTACTCCGCAGGAGAAAAAGTAAAAAAAAAAAAAAAAAAGGCCAATATGAGGTTGTGATGTGGACTTGAGATATCCGGCAATACAACCACTTGCATGCAAGAAGTCTAGAGAGTCGTAGCGTCACCCACTATTAAGAGGTCAGAGGCTGGCTGAAAACAATGGTTTACAGGCACTATATGGTGCTCAGCTCAAGCTGATAGAGGAGACTTATGCAGGAAAGGTGGAGGCGGGCATCACTGAATGAGTTGTCAAGCGCTTGATTAGAGCCAGTAGAGCCACGGGCAGGCAATCTAGACCGAAGAGCAAGGCAAGGTGAGAGGCGCTACGATGCATCCTATATGGCGAGTGTGATCACAAAGAGAAGTAGTTGAGAGCTGAGTATGTCTTGGTGAACTACAGTTTGCTGTGGTTGGTAGTTTGCCAAGAACAGTTAGGTAAAGCTAACACTTTCAAGGTCTTGAGGTGGGTGCAGGACCAAACCAGGAGGTTAACATATGCCCCACTCACCAAAGGCTATAGCCACAGACAAAGCGGCCATTCAAGCCACAGGACTTGACAGGTACTATGTCTTCGAGATTTCTCGTAACCACAAGGTCTGTCTCCTCTAGAGTTATACTGACAAAACCCCTCTGGCGGATGATATTCCTGGCCTCGCTTAGGTCTCTATATTGTTCTCAAATAACAAAGAACCAACCATTCTGGGAACCAAAGTCCAAAACACCATCCTCACGAAAGTAATCAACAACCGAGGAGGAACAATTGTGCGCACCAAGCAAAAACACACTTTTACTCACCTTGTTTCAAACAACTCAGTTCCGAAACCTTTATCGACAAGTCACTAGAAAATCTATTGAAGAAGACTTTGCTTCTCATCGTCCCAAGTTCTTCATTCCAAAAACGTCAATGTAGGTATACAGTTTAGGTTAAGTAATAACAGAAACCTACAGTAGTATGAAATAGGCAAAGCACCAAAGAAATAGAACAGGAGTCTAGAATTTCTTAGCACCTCCAAAACCCGGATGACATGACCTTGTACAACATCGCCTCTTCAAAACACGAAATACAAGTCGAGTCGCATGTTCCCATCATCGTAAGGTACACTCGTGCTTGTTCTTCCCTCTCCTCCAATTTCCCAAACCCAGCGACGTGTATCATGTATCCTCCACCGCGCACCACCCACCGCACGTATCACCCAAAATTCTCGGCGCACTATTGCCCGTGCAGTAGCAGCGGATCCACCATCACGTCTCCCTGCCGCAGCGGGGCCCTGATCCTGGTATTCCCGTGCACGACCAGTCATCCAATAGAGTGGCAGATCTCCAAGTCCAGATCCTGCAAGCGATTTAACGATTTAACGAACCTCGCCAGTCATCGACCAGTTCCCTTCTCCACCACAACAGAGGAAACTTGGAGAGAACTCAAGAGTACATGAGTGAAAACACACAATTGACCCACTCTCTCCAAATCCCGACTCCCGATACAGATTTGGAAATAAAGGAAAACTGAGAGAGAGAGAGAGAGAAAAAAAACTTACCTAATTTAAGCAACAACCATAGCTATATTACTTCCTAAAACAGATTAGCGCATAAACCCCTGATCGCAAGTCTAACTCAACGTCATTCCTTCTCTTCTCTTCCCCTCTCTTCCGTCTGAGATTCAGTATTTTGAGCGCGCTTGCCCACATTGTCGCCGCGTCGCAATAAAAATCCCCGACCGATAGGTTTTCAAAGCGCCCTCATCGCTCTCAAGCGAGAGCGCGCTAATGGAGTAGATAGCCGAGGATCGCAATTATGTCTCTTCCTAGGGAGCCCGTAAGTTCTAGAGGTGGGGAGGGAAGGTGGCCGAGGCGCGCATGGAGCAAGGCAGGCGGCAAGGTCCGGTGGGTAATCCATTTTCGGGGATCGCGCGTAGCGAATCACTTGCTTCATCGATCTCTGGTGAAACATATATTCGCGGGTGCGCATCAAAATAAATAAATAAATAAACAACTCCAAGCCAGTCAATAGCAACAAAAGGTATACCTTGCAAGACCCATTGAATTGCAGGTTATTCCAAGCGCGTTGTTTGTTTCGAATTCAATCCTTCTATCCGTCTTCGTAATCTTTCGGAACCACATTACATCAAAGCATAGTAAGTTGCGGCGAGGCGAGCCCTGGAACTTAGGGATCTGAACAACATGGAATATACGGGCAATAAAAGCCAATGCAAGTAGTGATGAGGCTTCATTGTATATTGGTAGCTACCTTAATGTATAGGGTTTTTTCATCGATACCTCACAACTCATCCCTACCCCGCTAGCAATGAAGACGAAACTGAATTGCAGGAGGAGGAACAAAAGCTAGGCAGACCACAATAAAAGGAAAATGAGAGAGAAAAACGAAATTGCTCCGAACCACGTCAAAAATAGCTCCAACAACTGTATAGCAGAAAGCAGACCACCGTAGTTCAACAGACTTTTGCATATGCCCACACCAGTTCGGCCTCTATCCCGTTGGGCATTTGCTATGCCAACAGGCACACTGGTGCAACTCATACCATCCATTAGGTCTCGCCGCGGTGTCCATTCTAAGCGAAATCCCATGTTTTGTTTTAGGAAACATCACCTCCTTTGCCCCAGCCGACCTGTTCCCCTCTTGATCTTGCTGTTTTTGACATATGCACACGCATGCTCTCAACCCGCGTGTCGAACCTCTGGTTTGGAGCAGATAGCAGCTAAGGATCCAACGCCAATTCATAAAGAGTCTTTTGTAAGAGATTCGTTCCCAGCGTAACATCCTGTAAGCGAAATGAGTGTAGTAGCCTTGCAGACTGTCGATTAAAATCCTTATTCCACTGCGCCTCTCCTAAAACTGGAGCACGCCTGACTCCAACATTAACGAAGTAATTGCAAATCGATCTGGGCGGAAACACGTGGTAACAAAGATAATTCGCATAATTTGTAACAGCGCATGCCAGAAATTGTTCAATGATGAGTGAAACCATGTGTGCACGCTGATGATGACCATTTCGGCTTTGGAGGCGCCTTGCGCTGACGCCCTACCGCTTGCGCTTTTTGCTCTTGTCCGTCGCCATTACGGGGCCAGCGATCGGTGCGGCAGGAAGAAGAGCGGGAGGCCCTGGAGTATCCATAGTCTTGATTGGAACACCCATATGGCGTCCGTAGCGCCCCTTACGCCCGTTGCCCTCATCTTCGCTGATGCATTGGTCAGCACTGAGGCCAGCATCTCGGCAGCGACCGCAGGGGCGTTGGCGATCACATCCCTTCTTGCTCTTACGACACCTTTGACAACGGGGTTTGGTAGAGAGATCGGGATGCTCTTCGTCATCGATTTGCCCAGACATAGCTGAGGCAATTGAGGGCTTTCGTGATTGGTTGGGGAGGGATGCCGGGGACATCGGACCAGCAGTTGCACTGTTGAGCTTTTTGGGCTTTGTAGCACTGATCTTGGGTGCCTTTGGGACTTTCGGCTTGGACGGCTTGGCATTGGGCGCCCGTGGTCTTCCGGCATTCTGTAATTTGGCTTTGGAGTCACCATCCTCTTGGCCATCCTCGTAATCAGCATCGTCCCCACTGGCCTCACCGTTCTCGCGAGGGAGCACGAAATGGCTGTCTGTGGTTGGGTGCAGTTTGCGCATGCCCCCAGCCGTCTCAAGTTTCTGACGACGAGGTGCTGGACCATCATTTTCGCTCTCACTGCCGTTGTCACTAGTAGCGCCAGTGGAAGAAGCAGCATCAGCTTTACCACTGAATGTGTCGTCTAGGGTGGAAGCAGAAGTTCTGCCGTGGGAAATGTTCGACATTTCACCCAGTCTCATAAGCTGGATTGCCACATCTTTGTCCTCTTCGGACACGCAACTACCAATGGTAGGATCGGGAGTGGGCAGAATACCAGTTGCATTATTGGGAAAGCCAATGCTACCCCGATGGCGTCGGTGGTCAGCCGACGGTGTTGCGAACATGTTTTGTTGCATATGCGTAGAACTGTTCTGTGGGGAATGAAGAGGGCGTGGGTTCGTGAAGGGGTTTTGAGCGGGATGCGCAAAGGGTAGAGGAAGTCGCTGATGTTCTACACGACGAGCAGGGGATACAGAAGGGTTTGAAGTAGCCGCAGGCATTTGCGGTGGAGCGAATAGGGGTAGTTCCTACATGGGAGAGAAGATTAGAATATTTCGGATTGAAGCCCTCTCACAGTGCTTACCGAACTCTCAAACTTGGCGCGCTTTCGACGGCCACCTTCTACAATGTTCTCAACACTTATATCCGTGTTGCCGATTTGGTCCTTTGCTTTGCTAGACACAGACCCAGGAGCGCCGTCGCCGCTGCTATATCCATTGACGCTGTCGTCATAAGTGGATCCGTTGTTTTTAGCAGAGCGAGAGCGAGCCTTCTTGGCCGCTGGATTTGTACTGACAGAGGTACTGCGTCGGCCGTTACCTCCACTGGGAGAGGGACTTCGTCTACGCGATGTTTGTGAGCCTGGTCTGGAGAGGTGCTGGCCCCATTGATGGACAGGGTACTCTGCGGGTGATTGTTGGAAACCCGTGGGATTGAAGGACCCGGCGGGTTGGGGGGACTCTTCAATAACTCTGACATAGACAACCATGTTGTTGCTGAAGTTCTCATACCTCGCAATTAGTGTGTTGCCTTGATCATCCTCAAAACTAACACCTTTGCCACCCTGATAGAGCCCATAGAAGTTCTTGACGGTGGAAATGATAGACTCAGTGTCATCATGTGGGTATATTTGTACGCGCAAGGGAAGCCGCGCACGGTATTGGGGCGACTCGGGAAAGAGAAGCTCAAATTGGACATGTTTTGGGGTGACAGGCTGGCGAGGGGAAATGCTCCCATTGCGGGAAGTGACAAGGGCCGCATAGGGGTCAGCAGGCGATGTAGAGGCCATATTGCTGCCACGACGTATTGACGTTGTGTCTAAGGCTAACTTGGAAGCAGAGTATGTTGAAGGAGCAGGACGGGGGAAAGCGCCCGCAGCAGTGTGGCCGTCGCCTGATTGCGGCGTGGAAGAAGACGAGGGCTTGGCCGTGAGGAGATTAGACAAGTCCATCACACCTCAATTCGGCGGCTTGTCGACTTTGCTTGGCTGGGACAACCCAGCAGGTCTCAAGGCGACCGAGTATGCCGACGGATTGTTGGAGGAGGTAGGTGTCAGGGCGGTCAGGTAGACTCTGCGCACAACTGCTGGAGCGGTCGGAAGGGAGTTGGTGGTAGCGTCTTGGGTGGCTGCAAGATTGTCCATATTATTAGTCTATTTGGGTCTGCGATAGCAAATGATGGAAGAAGAGGCAAGGATTGAATGCAAAGGGAGGCCATGGTCGCTGCCAACCATGGCTTGTGTGCGGGAAACGGCACACTGCGGCAAAGAGTAGAGACTAGCAGACAAGAGGTAGAGTTGCGAGGTGGTGGTCAAAAGAAACGGAGCAAACTAGATCAGGTCTCGATCGCATGCTCTTCCAGGCACTAAAAACTTACTGAGACACAATATAGATGGTGTTGTGGTGTTTGGAGATGCAGGAACTCGACCTGGAGACCTGGTGATCGGATCCGGTCTTTGGAAAGACTGGGTCGGAGGCAGAAGGGAAGAGGGGAGTGAATGCTGCAGTGTTGGAGGGAGATTGGGCCGCAGAGAGGGAGGCGATGGATTCAAGAGGCTTACGGGAGGAAGAGGGAGAAAGTTGGGATGGTTTGGTAAGGTCGAGATCGAGGGTTCGTGTGGTGTGAGGGTGTGTGAGTGTGTGTGAAAGAGGAGGTGGAAGGAGAACGAGGTTTTGCTGCACAGTACTAGGCGAGTATCAAGTGTATGGCGACTACTGTATGGCTACCACCACCTAATAATGCGCCGTGTGCGTGTGTGTGCCTGACCTCCCCTGTAGTTGCACCACTGAGAGCACCCTGATGACCTGTCACGGCCTTCTTGGACCACCACCGCCCGCTAGATACGCTAAACTGGGTAAATCATAGGAGCCATTCCACTCACACACACACAACTCTCTGTCTCTCCTCTACACTGTTTGGCAAGCAAGAAGGTATTATTAGTTGTACTTAGAAATTAGACAAGCAACACCATTGTTAGTTTCTAGCATCTCTTGAAATGCTCAAGCATAATAGGTTGGTTGAGTTTTCTTTGTCTTTCCTCTGTCCCTCGCTGCACTCAACGGGGCGGCGCATAGACTTAAGCCTCCCCAACATTCCACTGCCTTGGCAACATGACGCAGACTACAACTACCTCGAAAGGGCCAAAAGTCAAAAAGTCTGCGTGTGCCTCCCCCCTTTTAAACGTTAAAGATTGAACTTGATCATCATAATTCTAGGTAGGTACTGAGGTAGGTGTTGTGAAAACAGAGCTTTTATTGCTAATGCACAATCTACTCGCCCTGTCTGCTTTGATGTCCTCGAAGAAGGGTACGCAATTGTGTATTGTCCATGTACGAAATGTGTGTGCATGGCGGTCAATCTTCAAAACCATGCATAATTGGACCGATTGATCAAGAGAAACTCTCCTCCTGCATTTGATTTATCGCCAAGAGAATGGTAGGGCTACCGTACAAAACATCGGTGAAGCTGGCCGGTCTGCAGTAAATCAAATATATGTGATAGATGTCAGTGTAAGTGGTGTGTGCCTCATCAATCTTGTCCGCTACATCCGTACATACCCTCGCATACCACCACTACTAATAATATTAAGCGCTGCGCTGTCCTGGGGTCACGGGTGGGCATGATCATAGGTAATAGAGAGCCGAGTAATTCCCTGCTGCTCTAGGGAACTACTAAACAGACAACCTGCCTATCGTTTGTCCAGAAGAGGAGAAATAACGGGTATATCCGATCTGTCGTTCTTCGTCATTCCGAGTGCGCCCCAACAGACCGACGGACTATCGGCAATGCGACATCACTTCTTGTTTACCTGTTTCTAGTTTCGGATACACTACTCATATCTCTCTCCCTCGCTCACACACACACACACCTTTCTCTCTCTCTGTGTGTTTCTCGGCGTGATCATCACCTAGGAGGTTGAAGGTTCGTGCATATCTGGCTGCCGGCCTGGTGCCTTAGTCTGCCTAGTGGGAGTGTTCAGCATGCAGGGCGGACCAGATATATACTACCCTACATAGTCATGACATATGTAGACGAAAAGACAGTGGCTGCACATTTGCACGCATGCTCCCTTCCCCTTGTGTTACAGGTTCAGCGAGCTTCCTTTCCTGAACTGGAGTAAACCGGCAGTCTTGCATAGGCAGTTTGTGCGATACGACAAATAGACACGCCATTGCGACGCCGTCATTGTGGGGAAGGATGCGACTATGGGATTTGCGACTAGGTACGGGATGCGCAGGAAGACACACAAGATTCGGGCATCCGAGGAAAGCAATGACCCATACTCTTCCTCTAACAAACCAGGCCACGGCTGACCACAGCCATTGAGCCAATGTTCACGAACTTCCAAACATTGTCAGGCGGTCGCGAGCCCCCAGGCCCGTCATCAAAGCCGCCAGCGCCCACAAACGAACGTTCGTTGCAAATCGTTGGGATGCGATCTGAGGTAAGAGGTAGGTAGGGACTAGGGAGGCATGTCAAGTGGGCACACCGACGGCCGATCTGGCCAATCGTGCTAGGTTCTCTGCATGCGCCAGCTCGTCAGAGCAGGGGTCGTGTCCTCACCACTTGTTCCTGGCTGCGTGTGCAAAGGAGGGGCGACTGTTCCGTACTGCATACTGCCACTAAGAAAGATTGGGAACAACCGAGAACACAGATGCTCATGAAATGAATCTATGTGTTTCGGCAATCGTAATGGTGAAGTGCGTGTGTGTGTGTGTGTGCTGAGACCAACCTTCGCATCTAGAATATCTTTCATCTTCTGATGGTCGTGGCATGTGGCCGCTTCGGGCGAGCTACAGCAGCGACCACGGACCTTGATGGTCAATTTAGCTTGGGAGGAGGATCGATCACTTTACTAATAATAATCACGATTCTATGTACCACTCCATGGATGCATAGTCCTTCAGATAGGAGTAGGCAATGTAGGCAACTAACAGAATTACCTGCTTAGCTCCCTACATAGAGAAAAAAGAGTTCGGCGTTCATGCTTATTTCCAAGTGTTTCATTGGGTTTCCGGTGGCATACCGTCTCGGCTACCAAAGACTCGATTGCCAGGAATGAGTGAATAAAAAATCGAACATTCATTGATTAGGTCTGACGGCGTAGTCTTATTATTACTACAACAACAGTTTCTGATGGTTGCATCGAAGAACCCCGCGGATATTCCAAGCAAACGCATAGCATAGATAGCGAATGTATGCGCTGGCCGGAGTTTGATCACCTACTTGGGTCGAATCAACCCCGGAAATATCCCTTTGCCTCCTTGGGCACGCTGTCCGGCAAGCTATTGAGTTGGCGAACCCAAAGCTGTTGTCATGCGCCGCCAATTGTAACCCATTTAAGGTCGCGGTCTGCGAATCATTCCGGCGCACTATTTGTTTCCACATGCACACTACATTTGCAAAGGAGACTGGCCGCGAGTGGCTTTCCCACTTCCCTGGCTGCCAAGGTACTCGACGATCCTGTTATAAACGCGCGCAACCTCAGTGGGATTGAATACATAATGGATTTCATGGTCGCGGCCAACTTTTGTTTCAGAGTTTGGTAGGTTCGGAACGACGTCCGCGGAAATTGGCAGCTCTTGATTTTCTCTTGTATCTTGACCGCTCGAGTTGCAGGCTAGGCGCAACCCTCCAATGAGAATACCGCCTCCCCTATCTTAAGGAAGCGCAGGCGCGACATTTTCCCTCTTCAGGCTGATCTACACCGCACTTACTAGCGCTTCCCTTCCGCTTCACTCTAAGCTCTAGGTAAGGAAATCCCCGGTTTAGCTGTTTGATTCTCGAGATGCGACACTTGTCCCGCCGGAAATGGAGTGGCGGTTGTGTACGGCGTGTGCGTGTGGGTTATTTTTCAGAGGGCAAATCACAAAATACCCAATAAGATCGACTCAATGACTATGAACCACACAGATCCTAAAACGACATTCCCGGCTGCTTTTATTCAAGCCACTCTTCTGAATTTGATTCTTTATTAGCTAAGATTCAGTTACCCGAATCGAAGCAATCATCTTGCATTAAGCTCACCGAAGTGGGTGTGGGAAAGACTGGAGACTTGATCCGGTCGCCATGTGCGCAGATGGCCTCAAACTGGCCGAAAACGAGGTTGCGCGAGCGCGCGCACACACAGTACACAATGATCCTCGCTAGAATTGGTTCACAGCAGATATGACTTCTCCTGTATTCACATACAGATGTGAAAACGAGAATTCTGTTATTCCAGCATAGCGCAATCACTAACCACTTGGCCATCGCCAAATAGCTGTGGCCATATCAATTCTATTCCCGACCAAGTCTGACTGAGCCGCCGAGCATCACTCACCACAAGGTTATTAGTCCGATGGTAGCTTCGCCTCCAAGATTTTTCCTAGGCTCAATATGCCGTCTCCCTGTAAAACCTGTGTCTCGGCGGCACGCACAAGTATACAATAGGTTGCATCCTGCTAGTGGCTAAAATGGGAGAAGAGAGGATGAACAATCTTGATCTGCAAGAAGCGCCAGAGGCCTCGTAACCACAGCAGCAATTGGATCACACGTAGATCACTTCCAGCAGCAGACAAAATTCGAAAAGCTGATCTCGACAGTAGTGTTGAGATCAGGCACTGGCCTCGGCTTACGTTTGGCATGATCTTGACAACAGATATTTCTTTGCGATTGCTGCGCAAACAATGCGCGGGGGCGCATGTCGGCCGAAAAGTGTCCTAACTGAGTCGCAATGCCCTTTCAAGATAAAAACTAACATTGAGAGAAATTGCGACAGCTTCGGCGTGGTCAAAATGCCGAAAACAAGTGACTCCGAAATCGAGAGGATAACGAAACTGAGGGAATTCCCGATCACGTGTTTTCGAGAACGACTCGCGTTCAAGGTCTAAGATCCAACGCGGTTAAACCCCAAGACCTTGACTCCGTCGCAATTCTCCCGTATATCGAGAGTTAATCACTTCTTGGAAAGGTAGTTGACTGATCATAAGGCTCTATGTCTTTTAGCGTCAAAATCACATTGTTACAATGAATTCCTGGTGTTATATGTTGTAAAATGAGAAATAAGTGAATATTACGTGCTGTGCGGAAGACGCGATGTAAGCTCAGGAGGCTACGTCATCAGACTCCGCACTAACCATATTCATCCCGTACATGCGGGTACGGCACAGAGTTCCGATTCGTCCCCGGACAAATCCGAAAGCCATGGCTGGAAACTGAGGCTGATGCATTGATCTGCGGGCTAAATCAGAGAGAGTCCGTATCAATCTGACTTGACAATGCTCGCTGGAGCTGGCATAAATAGTCATCCTATTGACTTATATTGCGCATGAATTCTGTCATATTTATGACCAATAGCCTAGATGCCTGGTAAAGGCGCTAACATACAATACATACAAGATGTCGTTGCTTTGTTGAAGTTTGTTTGAAGCATCAAAAGATATTCGAAGTTGTTTGTTAGCGACGGAGATGGACACCTTCTTGTACAAATGCTTCTCATACTATGGGGGCCTACTCGGCTTTCTATATGACTGATGCCGTGGTTTATGTAGGACATATATGAGTGATGCTGCGGTTCATATAGGACAATAGCAAAGACATAATCACTCGATATGTTAGATTCAAAGCTCAATAGTATAGCTACCTGAAATACTATGAAGGATCATCATTATACAATTTGAAAAGCCCTAAGCTTCAGAAAGACAGCAGGAGCAATTTTCTCTCAGCTGTTGAACATTGAATTTGGCAAGGTCGACGTTTATGTCAAAACCAAAGAGCCAGGCTGTCAACATTCAATGTTTTGTTTTGTTTTCCAACTTCATGCCGGCAAAAACACGCTAAGCCGGAAAGAAACTGCTTTTATGGGTCTCAAAACTGACAGTCAGTGAATCTGAAAGACATGTCTATCGGAAGCCCTTATTGCCACACAACACCGTTATTTTAATAGTATATCCGAGATTTACGCACGGCTATATACTGTACACTAGAACCTACAAATCCACCCACAACTCGATCTACTCCAGGTATTTTCTCTCCCTTTAGTAGCAGTCCGCCACACCGTACTCATCAGTCCCACTGCACAGTATATACTATCGCGCACGGTGGCACACTTTCCTGGAGACCTGCCGACGGATGTCAACAAACTTCTGCCCTAGCATTTCACATTTCTGGGCCCTTGATTCTCACAATAACAAGGCAACCTTTCTCTTTACAGGGAGTCGGATGGTCAACCCAAGCACTACCATCACCACACTACCTTTATTTTCTCACCCAACATCGTCATTCTCTACTCCTCCGTCGTTCACTTCTTTTACATCCATCCCACGCCTTTGCGACTGATAGCCACCTCGTCGGCGGCTGTACCTGCTACCTAATAGTAATCCTGGGTACAGTACAGTTGACAACGTTCACGCGCCCCAGGAAGCTGTATCGCGCTAGAGCAACGGGTACCTGGCCTCGGGTACGTACCTCCTATCCCAGGACCTCTCCTTCCATCATTTCCCAAATGGGGAGTTTTGATTAACCAAGCTTCAACTCGAAAAAGCTGACGCAACAACAGGATTTGTGCAGTCTTCCCACTCATCATTCGGTCAATGAATCATTAGACGCGACGGCGCACTTTTGGTGGTGCTCTCAGTATCGCCAGTCCGACCCTCATTCATCCACGACACTCATAACGTGCATGCACCTATCAGCATCGTCCCTGTACCACTACTGCGAATATCGTCGACATTTCTTGGCCTGCCGCGTGTTTTCTTCCTAAAAACACCCTCGATCCATTTCTATTTGGCACATTCGGCAGCATCAATCCCCCAGAATTGGGTAGTATTGGGGCACTATGGACGCCAAAGTAAGTATACTTGTGTGTTGTTGATCTATTGTTTACAATCTCATCCACCATGGGGCTTTATGGGGTACATGCACCATGGACCTGCGATAGCTTCACTGATGCACCAAAGCTTCTCCAGTGATTCACAGGTGTCTCCGCATTTGTGACGAGAGCTGAGTCGCAGTATTGAGAGCTTGATTACTTCTTCTTCCAATCCTGTATCGCTTCTTCATTCCATCCCTTCACTCTCTCTACCTTCAGTTTTATCTTCTCTTCTTCATGCATACGCGCAATCACTGTTTTCCACGATCGCATTTCCCCCTTCACCTTTGAACTGTTACTAATGATCCATGTTTGTGTCAACAGCCCTTCCGCCTAACTCGTCCCCTCGGTTCGGGAGCCGATAACAAAAACAACAACAACGCAAACCTTCCCAACACCCAAACCCTCCACCAACGTCATAAGTCTACCGGAAACCTCAGCACAATGTCTTCAACCGGTAACTTCAACCTGATGGCCAAGCGAACGGCCCTCGCGGATCGCAATGCGAAGCCCCTGGGAGATACCGAGAACGCACGCAAAGCCGTACTCCAGAACACAGACAAACCTGCAATTCAGATGAACCCCGTCGCGTCCGCTGCTGTAGCCTTCAACAGCCAGGAGAACCGAGTCACCGCCAACCCTCAAGGTGTCGCCAACAAGCCTGCATTTCTACAGCCTGCCCAACGCCCCAAAACTGTGAACAACTCTATATCTATGGTACAGCTTCGAACCCACGCAAAGTCACTGCCCAACGCCTCCCGCGGCCAGAAGCCTACTGTGTACAAGGACTTTGAGATCGAGAAGGATGTTCGTGTCAAGAGCGCGAGACATCCCATATCGGCATTTTTACCCCCTGAAGACGTGGAGTACCTAGAGTCTAAGGCCATGATTGCACCTACTTCTTCAACAAAGACGGAGATATCTTCCGACAATGCCGATCACCTTGAACTCAATTTGGGGCAGAAAGAGCTCTCGGTAGATTCAGCTGTTTGCATAGAGCCCACCTCGCAGCTTCTAAAGGAATGCAACCTCGAGGATAATCACAGCAACCCGACTGCAGACGAGGCCGAACCTTCTGCTTCCCTCGTTGCGTCACCCCTTCCAATGACCCTTGTCGAGCTGCCTTCCTTCTCACCCGGCACTGCCAATGATGAGATCAACGATGCTCTCTACGTAGATGCAGTTGAGCAAGTTGGCAAAGACGAGGGCGAGCAGTCCGTGGTGTACCCTTCAGAGCTCATCAACCCTGCAGCGGTTCCTCTGCCGCCTGCTCACGGTCCGTCTTCCTTCACCAACCCTTCACCTGGATGCGAGGCCAAGCCCTCCGACCCTCAACCTCCCTCCAGCCCGCAAAACCGGCTTGACGACTCTGAATACTGCGACGACGACGGAGACTGCGACGAGCAAGGCTACACCACGGCCCATTCATACCGATCTCGAGGTGATAACACCACCGGCGGTATGACCACAGTCATGTTGCCTCCCAAACTCACCAAAAAGGGACAGGCGGAAATCGAAGCTGCCAAGTCGATTGTTGACACCAAGAAGACATCTACGGAGATCCAGGAGGACGCCTGGGATGTCAGCATGGTTGCTGAGTATGGTGACGAGATCTTTGAGTACATGCGAACTATGGAGGTAAGATAAATGCTGGTATTATTAAAGCCTACTTGTAATTTTGCTAATTGAGCTCGCTAGATGGCCCTGCTCCCAAACGCTCATTACATGGACATCCAGACGGAAATTCAATGGTCCATGAGATCTGTTCTGCTGGACTGGGTGATTCAGGTCCACACGCGCTTCGGTCTATACCCCGAGACTCTGTTTCTAGCCATCAACTGCATTGATCGATTCCTCTCGGTCAAGGTAGTATCTCTTGGAAAACTGCAGCTTGTTGGTGCTACTGCCATCTTCATCGCAGCCAAGTACGAAGAGATCAACTGCCCGTCAGTCAACGAGATCGTATATATGGTAGATCAAGGCTACTCATTCGATGAGGTTCTCAAAGCTGAACGCTTTATGCTGAGCATGCTCGAGTTTGAGATGGGATGGCCTGGCCCTATGAGCTTCCTGCGCCGTATTAGCAAGGCAGATGACTACGACCTGGAGACTCGCACTCTCGCCAAGTATTTCCTCGAGGTCGCGGCAATGGACGAGCGCTTTGTGGCGAGTCCGGCTAGCTACATTGCCGCCGGAGCCCACTGCCTCTCCCGCATGGTGCTGCGGAAGGGAGATTGGGTAAGTATTCCTTCTCCTCCATATCCGTGGATCATACTGACTAAAAGATTCTAGACACCTTCTCACGTCCACTATTCCGGCTACACCTTCACTCAGCTTAAGCCTTTGGTGACTATTATCTTCGATTGTTGTCGAGATCCCCGCAAGCATCACGCTGCGGTTTTTGACAAGTATGCCGACAAGAGATTCCGAGCAGCATCGTTGTTTGTTTATGACGAGCTCCAGAGAGGTTTCAACCTATCTTTTCAGCCTCGCGCCTCTCTTCCAGTCCCTACCGAGTTCATGAATGACCAACTCCTACGAGCATCCTTCGCTGGCGGCAATGATATGAAAATGCCAATCCCAACCCAGTGCTAGGCGTACTCACGGCACTGGATGTGACTTTTTTGCCAACAACGTCTGCTTACTCCACATCGTCACCAATTTCGGTCACCATGTTTAGACTAGGCAAACATTACTTCCCCCCGGATCTCGATAACCTCGACTAAGATCTGGCCACATCACAACAGATGACCCTTTTCTTACATCCATCCCCTAATTTCATAGTTGCAGCACCAGTATGGCGTTTCACAAGACGTAACGAGACTCACGACTTCATGATGTACATCTCCCCCTTTCATTGTGATACCCTTTCCCTAGCAGAGATCGGGCATACAGTTCGTACGGCGTTCAGGCATCTGCAGCATAGAGATGGCAGCGACATTGCAGAACGGTTCTGCAGGGCACCAGGCGTTCAATCACGGACAGGACACTACAAAAGCAATGGCACGCATGGTAGAACTAGATCTCCGTGATCTGATCTACGAGGGCGGCGTGCCGGTATCAAGAAGACGTACACTGTACCCTGTCGTCTTTATATAATTTCGCTAGTGGAAGAAACTGAACAGGCCATATCGTTTTCGATCCGGTTGTGTCGGTATTTTCTCTATTGCAGATCAAGGTTTCTGTATCGATGCTAAATAAAAGTTGCTTTCAAGATCAGTTTGTCATGACCGTGACCTTCAGTTTCGTGCATGTGGTAACCTGCTCCATCTCAAGACAGGTGATGATGACTTTTGTCAATATAATCGCTGAGTTTATTCTTGTAATATTCATCACTGACATCAAATATAGGAATGGGTGAGATCACCATTGTATCGGCTTTCTAAGTAAGGACTCGAATCTTAGGTAAGTCAAGCTATAAGACTATCGTTCACTGTGGTCGAATAAGTGTAGAAGCATACTAAATTCGCAGTGTCATGGAAGAGTGACAGAGTTGTTGTTTAATCCCACCCTCGGCATTGTCAAGCATGATATCAACAGCTATCTATTCTACTTGATTTTCATGAAGAGGTAGGTGTACTTATTCCAAGCTTTACTCACTGTCACTCAGGGCTCGTTTTGTAAAAATCTAGAAGCGATTTCATTGTGTGAGCCGGCGATCTAGCCACCTGCTGATGAGAAGAGGAACTTTGGCACCTATGATCTGATTAGCTGAACATATTTTGCATTCGCGTCAAAACAGGTATGTTCGACAAATATGTCTCTATTGCGACCTAGCTATGACTATTCCCCATCCCCGTGGACCTGTCACACGAGATAGTCCCCTTACTGAAATGAGATAGTACAGTGAGTAGGCAGGGATAGCCGTGTCGCATTGTAGTAATGCATGCTGCTGCACGACAATGATTTGAATATGACCTGCATCGTAGGCATCATTGGAAACTAGCCGCATTATACAAATCAAGCCGCAGCATACCAGATCAGCCACAACGAGTTCAACCCACATACTTAGTACCGACCTCAGACGGACATATTCCAGATAAACTCCCGACCTGATATCATCAAGCAGAACCTGCAGTTTTGCTGCATAATGTAGTGTAACGCATAGCCTCTTCTGTAACGTTTTACGGGGGATGTCACTGCCGACAGCGGCCCACTTGCGCACATTTGGGGTAAAGAAATACGAGAAGGGCCATATTAGCCTCTGACTGCTAAGCACATGTTAAGCCAGAAGCATGAAACTATGTGCTCTCCGAGGTCAACTGGCCGTTCGTGCCTAAAAGGGCTGTCGTCGACGGCAGGTGCAGAGAGAGAAACGCTCCATCTTTTACCACCATCTTTGACACTTGATGCTAGTACAACGAGCCTTGCTTCCTTCCTATGTCTTGGTCCGCTGACCAAAGATGGCTCTTGCACAATTCACTTTTGACTGTGCATTTCTTTAAGAATTTGTCTGTCCATAATTCATAGAGCATCTTTGCCGGCAAGAGTTATCGTAGCGGAATTGCACTTGCTGTCCTTTTTGTATCGAAGACGAGAAACTTGTCAACTCCGCAGGGACCTTGATGATATACTCCAAAGGGCTTGCCACGTCGACGATGACCGAACCTTTCTCTGCCAGCAAGCTGGCACACGATGCTGCTGTCCTGTAGCAGACAGATAGGATACACCTGACACAATGTCCGTGCTTCAAGCCATGATGATTTAGATCCCAACGATCGGCAGGAACATGAACTCTGTTCTATCACAGTTCGTGGGGCTTCCCGCTTCAGGAACCCCATTTTCTACCCGAGTCCAAGCTTGCCAAGTATGGTTTACGGAGAAATGGATCTTTATGGGGGCGAGACGGGGGCACAACGTCTTTCTGGCCTAAGATAGACTAGCGCGGAGCTAGACCGTTCTAGCGTCATCCTACTGGTAATCGATAATCTCTTATCGGTTATCTACCGGAACAATGACTCTTCCGAGACAATTTCTCCAATGACGGTCATTTCCACCAGGGTTCTCATTGGTCGCGACGTCTTTCAGCTAGAAATCTCCGAATCGAGCAAGTTTGCCCTGCCATGTTGGCTGAGAGAGTAAGATTTTTGATATCTCACTCGTTCTTTCTTTGCTTTTCTTTTTTTTTGCCAACACCGTCAATCCACTCCTGGCCTCTATTCCACGACACCCGTTCGACCGAATCGCAATCGCGACCAGTAAATGCCGTCAACAGGCTGACGCTTTTTTTCTGACATCTTCTCAGCTCCTTTTCCTGCCGACTCTCATTTCGGCGTAAAACCCGAGCCACTCCGATCAGTCCGTGCAAGATCCTTAGCAGCACGCTCCTTCTCTTGACACCGGAGCTCCACCGCCCACAGTCACCACAT
Source organism: Xylariaceae sp. FL0255 (assembly GCA_022578795.1). NCBI lineage: Eukaryota > Fungi > Ascomycota > Sordariomycetes > Xylariales > Xylariaceae > Xylariaceae sp. FL0255. The sequence continues at coordinate 320,609 of MU388827.1, read as the reverse complement.
CGCGAGCTTTTGGCCAGTCTCGTGATTCTCTGTCAACCCGGTTTCCCTTCGGTGTTGCCCTAGACCCTATCCGACGCGCTCCTACCTCACCTCACCCTCTCGCGACTGCAGATTCTCCTGTGCGCAATATCCCTTCCCAAATTGCGCGCAACCATGTCAGCACCTACGATGGTGAAGGAGGCCGTTAAGGAGGCCCTGTTGGGCTCTGAGGAACCCGGCAACCTGACGGCATCTTATCGCGCTTCCTTCGTTAACAATGCTAAGAAAGACGAGAAGACTGGTGAGCTTGTCATGGGTCCTGAGGAGTTCATCGATGCCATTGCTCCTTCTGATGAAGATTATGTGAGTTGCCTTCTCATTCTCAGGTCGTTCTTCCTACCAAAAGCACCAATTGACATGTTATTCGTACTTTATTATAGAGCAAAATCCATCGTGAACAGTATGGCATCCTCTTCCGAGTCGCCGATCGTGCAGGCCAAGGTCAAATCACCATGCGCGACTGGGCTGCATTCTTAAACTTGCTCAACAAATCCGATGCCGAGTACGAGATTGCCTTCCGCCTTTTCGATGTCGACCGCACTGGCACCGTCAAATATGAGGATTTCCGAAACCTCTATGAGCTGAACAAGGGCGAAGGCACTATCCCATTCGATTGGGACTGTGAGTGGGCGAAGCTCTACATTGGTGACAAGACGAAGCGCCATAACTTCACCTATCCCGAGTTTTCTCAGATGCTGCGCGGTCTTCAAGGAGAGCGTATTCGACAGGCCTTCCAGCGCTTTGATAAGAACAAAGATGGATACATTGAGCCTGAGCAATTCGCTCAGATCATTGTCGAGTCGTCTAAGCACAAATTATCTGATCACCTCCTTGAGAATCTGACTACTCTGTGCAACATCTCTACGGGTAGCAAGATCTCCTATGCCAATGTCCGAGCCTTCCAGAACATGATTAAGGAAATGGATCTGGTTGAGCTCATCATTCGCAAGGCCATCAGCCGCAGCCCTGATGGAAAGATTACTCGCAATGAGTTCCTGACCGAGGCCGCAAAGATTACCCGATTCTCTCTTTTCACCCCTATGGAGGCAGACATTCTCTTCCATTTCGCTAGTCTTGACGAGCCATCTGGCAGGTTGGGCTTACAGGACTTCGTCAAAGTCTTGGATCCCTCGTGGGTCAATCGCGGCATTTCGGACGACTCGGCACGCCAAAAAATACAAACGGCCACGACCTCGACTCTCATGCAGGTTGCTGCGTCCGCTTACAGCTTTGTCCTTGGCAGTGTGGCTGGTGCTTTTGGTGCCTTCATGGTCTATCCCATTGATTTGGTGAAGACTCGTATTCAGAACCAACGTGGTGCCGACCCTGGACAGCGTCTATATAAGAACTCGATCGACTGTTTCAGGAAGGTGACTACCAACGAGGGTATTCGTGGTCTTTACTCCGGCGTGCTCCCCCAGCTCGTTGGTGTTGCCCCGGAGAAGGCAATCAAGCTTACCGTGAATGATCTCGTCCGAGGCTTTTTCACGGACAAGAAGACGGGACAAATCCCGCTTCCGTATGAGATTCTGGCTGGCGGTAGCGCCGGAGGTTGCCAAGTTGTATGTTCATCTTCAATTTCACCTGTCAGCTTTGATCTCTTCTGTTCCTAACTGGGTATTTCTAGGTTTTCACCAACCCCCTGGAGATCGTGAAGATCCGACTGCAAGTCCAGGGTGAAATGATCAAGGCAACCGAAGGGGCTCAGAAACGCTCTGCCATGTGGATTGTGAGGAACCTAGGTCTTGCGGGTCTCTATAAAGGCGCCTCTGCCTGTCTTCTTCGCGATGTGCCGTTCTCGGCCATCTACTTCCCTACCTACTCTCATCTGAAGAAGGATATGTTCGGCGAGTCGCCAACCCATAAGCTTGGCGTTCTACAGCTGCTCACTGCTGGAGCCATTGCCGGCATGCCCGCAGCCTACCTGACCACGCCCTGTGATGTGATCAAGACCCGCTTACAAGTTGAGGCTCGTAAGGGAGATACTCAATACACCGGTCTTCGTCACGCAGCCCAGACCATCTACAAGGAGGAAGGATTTCGAGCCTTCTTCAAGGGAGGCCCAGCCCGCATTTTCCGATCTTCACCCCAGTTCGGTTTCACCCTTGCGGCATACGAAGTCCTGCAGAGCGTTCTCCCTTTCCCTGGCAAAGCAAAGGAGGAACAAGTTCACACTGGTGTTGCTGGAGTCGTGTCGGCTGTCCGTGATAAGGACGTCTCCTCACCCTACGCGCGCAGCCGTAATGCCTTGAAGATCATTATGGATATTGACGAGAACTTTGGTCGCTCCCAAATCGGCAATGACAAAGCCTGGAAGTCACTCCCCCGTTTCATGGGCGGCAACTAATTGAAGAGAGCCCCCACGGATTAATGACATTTTCCCTCTGTCTTTATAGACAATTTAGAGGAGCCTATTAAGGATATGCATGAGATGGCGTTAGAAATTCGGCAAGACAAAAAGCCCTAGATATGTTGGCTCATTTGCGTTTGTTCACTAGACGACCTTTATTTTCGTCCGTCATTTTTTCATACCCAACGGAAATCCTGGATGCGCAGATGTTTGTATTACGTCTGATCTTATGGATGTCGAGTTTTATGATTCTGGAACTATCAGCTGATGGCTCTATTCCAGAAGGGATGCCGCATACTCGGAGAATTCGAATACGCCTGATCTGGCAGACTTCGAATCTTATGAGTCCAGAATCATCATTTAAGGAATTTAGTTCCACTGAAACGGTGGTTCTGAGAATGGTTGTATGCCGCCTGACATGGCAGGCTTCGAATTTAGGTTCTGCAATCATCAAGCTAGGGCATTGAGTTTCCCTGAAGAACAATGAACACGCGGGTAGTTTGCGGAGGCCTGGTTGAATGCTATGATGATTCAATCATCAGCTATGGAAGTTAGTTTCCTCATTTAGTCACACTCAGTCATAAAGACAGGCTGCAAAGCACTAGAAGATTGCTTGGTATGCAAATGAATTTCTTTTATTAGTTGATTCATTTTGTCTTCGCTGCCATGTAGACTTGGTATCGTTTTTTAAGTAAATCTACTCTTGGTTAAGCATTGGACTCGCTCGAGCATGACGGGAAGATTGCTTGCCATCTCGGGTTTAGAGCAAAAGCAAGTACCTATAGCTCCCTTGAAACATAACCCTCTGCTGTTCTATAACGTGGCGTATGCTATGTGCGCGCTTAAGGCGGCTACCCGAGTGGTTAGGAAAGCATCAGACGATGCGCGTTGGAGTTTCCCATGGGTCATAAGCGCGGAGGTCCACAATGAAGCTGTTGAGGTTTGGATTAGGGGCAAGAGAGATATCCTCCCTAGCTCTTGGAACGCTCTCCCGACCCATTCAGCATCAGACTTCCGTCCACAACAAATTGGCGAGAGTGGATGGGCTTCCCTGATAAAGCATTGATCAAGTTTCGGATAGATTGAGGCGAATCTTCCATGTACGTTGGTGACGACGTGAGCTGTAACGATACCCTGTAAGCCCCTCCCACATATATGACTGCTAGCGATTTTCCATGGTTCACAAAGAAGGATACTTTAGGAAAGTCAGTCATCACTATGTGCTTACTACTTGATCTCGACTTTGGAATCGAGGAAAAACAACAATATTGAAAGAAAAGGTATGTAAAAACGTTCGGCACAGTCTGAAATCTGACAGCTCAGATGGCATTCTGTTTATGTCCGACTTGATTCCAGGAAACTCAATTCGATGTCACTGGCTTCGTCCGTATTATGTTCCGTCTAACAAGAGTTCACTTTCATTGTTGCAGTCTGGTATTGCCATTAGTTCCACTCCTATTCCATCTGATCAACAACCTCAACATGGTGCTGACACCTAAGCCTCACTGGTTAGGTCGTTTCAGGTCATCATAAAAACCCAACAAAGTCGCGTCTTATGTACAGGATGATCGCCCACTTGAGAATGAGCCCACATGGGGGGGATATTTAGCTTTGAATGTCAAGATGCCTGACAGCAGGCTTGCGACACTATTGGACTCCTTTGAGAGTCACAAAGTTGATGAAGGGCGCCTCCCAAGACTAAGCGACTATCGCCATAACAAGACCAAAAGTCTAAGTAGGTAAAATATTTGGTATCGAAGACGAAAGTCGAAAAGAAAAAAAATTAAAAGAATCACGAGCGCTCATGCTATGCTAAAATAAAAATATTTATTTACAAAAAAAAAAAAAAAAAACTTCTTTCATTATGTAGAGGTAGTGATGTTCACAGTTCCGATCTGTTCCCAGCTGAGGAAAGTGATTGTGTCCGTCAGATTGCCGCCCCATGAGTATTCCATAATCTCGATGCCACTATCAGCCGATTGTAGACAGTAGAGCCTCTGTCCCGAGTTCGCCGCCATCATGGCTTTTGGCGCGCAGTCCGCCAGGTTGGTGACTTCGTCGGCCACGGGCGTCCACGTACTCTCGGTGAGGTACGTGAGCTGGACCGCATTGTTCGCATCAGGATCGATAGTGAGGACCTGGAGTGTGAGCGGCGTCGGGTTCGTGCTGGGATCGCTTTCGTTCCAGCCCGTCGAGAACACGGCCATGTTGGTGTTCGCCCCGATGCTCCGGCCCGTGTCAAAGGTTGTGTTCTGACCGTTGCCCATGCGCAACTGCGTCAATGCGCCTCCGCTCGCCCGGAAGAAGAGATTGAGACTGCGGCGGAGGATTGCGTCCGAGTCGTCGGTGAATGTTCCCGAGAATGACATTGCTAGTGACGTGTTATCCGCGGGATCGGTGTTGTCGATCACGACTCCTGGGTCTATGAACCCGCCGACGTTGTCGCACACGTATAGCCCGTCTGATTCCTGCCAAAAGACATAATTGTACTGATTGCAGTTGGCGCACTGCTTGCCGTACGAGGCTAGGGCGAACCCGTCGGACGCTGAGAAGGCGTCGCTCAAGCCTAAGCTCTCCCAGTTCTCCACGGGGACCACTGAAGTTGTGGAGATGTTGAACGTCGTGTCGTACCACAGGCCCATTACGTTGTCTGATTTTTCGAGGTAGAATAGTTGTATGGACGGCGACTGTTAGGTAACATAGTGTTAGCTCGTGGCTCTTCTCCCCTTCTCTTTGGTAATATCACGTAAGGGGCTGAGATAGGTTGATTACTCACAGTAGTATCGCTCGTCCACGTTGTGCTGATAGATAATGAGGTGCCATTTGCTACGCTGTTCGTTGACCCGTTCACGATAGGCGAAGTGATCCATTGCTTATTTGACGAGTTATATGCGGACATGGTGATCGTGAGGTCGCTCAGCTGGTATACGACTAGGTAGTTCTCGTATCCAAATGTATCGGTAAAATTGGCGGACGAAAGTTGTGTATTATCGAGGAGTGTGAGCGTCGAAGTCGTCGAGTTGTCACTGTCGGGGCTTCCCCCATTTCCATTCCCACTTCCACTTCCGTTTCCGTTTCCATTTCCACTGCTGCTTCCTGAAGAGCTGCCAGAGCTCTTGTCTTTATCGGATGATTGACTTTCCGTCACGCCCACTCCCACGCCCACGGCCAACGCGATGACCACTATTAACGCCACAGCAAGGACTATCCAGAATGTTTTCCGCCGTATTCCACATATCGTGGCTCCTGCGGCGGATGAGTTCTGACCATGGTTGCCTTCTTTCGACTCCACTACCTCAGGGTAATTTTGAGGTACGACTTCGGGCGCGTGATTATGATTATAGTCTGAGTAGCCTGCGTGGGCGATGCTCGGTGATGAATAGACAGTGGTTGGCTGCGGTGATGGATATCCATATTTGGATGGATCATAGTATCCGTGAGCCGGTATGCCTCCTTCGTACTGTTGATTATGGACGACCTCTGGGTAATTCTCGTGCTCATGAGTGACTTCTAATGTGCTGTAGTCGGCCATGGTCGGCGAAGAAACACACCGTCGGGCTCGTCGTCACAGGCTTTTTTATCTCGGCACGCCGTCTCGAAAACACCACATCACGAGGGGGGGAATAGGAAAAAAAAGAGGAGTAGAGGAAAAGACGGGTCAACACGATGCAAAGAAACGGTTGTGGGGAGGCCGACATTACTTAATTGGTTCTTAAGATCAAGGGCTCGGGGTCTCGAAAAGGATTTCGCATTTCTCTTCCTTCGGCCCCCATCTGGCTGACACACGTTTCTCGACTTTCCACCACTTCTAGGACTCCAGACCAAGCTAATTGGCACAATCTGATGCGCTGCAACACACACCCCTGCACAATCCCTGACAGTAGGATAAGTCGGCATTCTCCAACGTATCACATCACGTAAACCACTGGAATGGTCCACTCATAGGGCAGGGTCTTGGATGAATCTTTATTAGCTGCTTCCAGCACTGCCTGCCAAGTGAGGCGGTTGCAGACCTGCAGTAGATTGTCGGCGTACTAGGAGGAGGAGTCTAGCTACGAGGTAGTCAAGACTCAATGCAGAGTCGTTCCTCTATATGCTGACGGGCGTGCTTTGATTGGTGAGTCTAACATTAAAAGTCTAAGCCGGTCCAACCCGGTGCTCAGCTTCCTATTTATGGTGTACAGGGCTGTCCCTCCAATGTTCTAACAAAGGCGAGGAAGGTATCGTTCAACTTCTTCGTATTGCCTCTAACTCATGAAAGACCTTCGTTATTTTGAATATTTTCTCAGACATACCAAAGATATATAGATAATTAGAAACGAATGGAGATATCAAAAGATTCGGAAATAAGCTGAAGTCAAGGCAAACGGCCCTCCACCTGCACCAGATTTAGGCTGGAGTACTTCAGTACTTAGGTAATTTCTCGAAGTGAGAGGCTTTATCACGCTAATAAAGCCCAGGCCAAAGATGAGACTTTTTTATAGAAGCCTTTATCTCTCTACTTTTCCAAGATGGAGATAGCTTTCCATTTTCTCTTTTTTAATTCAGTGGCTTACCAATGTGCCGACCGACCTATCAAATGGAACCATTGTTTCAGCCTCCAAGCCTTTACGCCACTTCACAAGGTGAACTAATATGTTACTCGCACTTCACATTGGTCAATACCCGATCCCCAGTGCTGACCTTCGCTGGCAGTGCTAGGCACAGATGAAAGACAACGTCGAATTAACTCTAAACAAGTAGGCTTAGGCCTGTCATATTCCACTATCACTTGATGATATCGGCCTTGAAAAGGCGGTAATCGTCCTCTTAGTCTCGAGTCTCCTCACCGAGACAAACAAAACTTCGGGGATATGGGCGAATGCTGGCTATATATGTTTACAACAATGTAGGGAATCGGGATACTGTCTAGCTCCAAAAGCTAGGTTCATGATCATCTGCAAAATACTACTATTGTAAAAATGTTTGGTCTTCATGGCCTTCATGGTCGGGAAAACATAGCATACGCAACAAGGCCCATAGTTGGAGAGTAACGAACGAGATTCACATGGAAATGCTTTTTCTGGTATTCTGGCTCTCAAACCTAGCCAAGCAGCTACCTATCTAGTGCTATTCATTAGGTAATAGCATACTACATACTCAAGCTATCGCCCTTTTTTACGGGTGAAGCTACTCCTCATGTTCTTTCGTGAAGGTACTTTATGAATAGAATTGAAAGTCTTCTGGGCTGGGAAATGCGCGCTAGGATCCCCCATGCCAAAGGTCGTGCTGAACCGATCCCGGGTCCAGAACGACTGAGGTGGCCATCGATACGCACATGGCTATAACGGCGTGTCATCATCCTCTTCGGCTTCTTCCAGTTCCTTTGCTTTGTTGATCTCAGCCTGGTGCTGCCTCCATTCTTCATCCGAATAATGGCACTGCTGGGCGAACAGGGTAAACCCAGCCCAGAGTTCACTCGACATGATGAATGCAAGCATGTCAGTTGATACAAGATTGAGTATCATGCGTGTTGATATGCCATCAGTGAAGTTAGCCCCACATAAGGCGGCCAGAGGAAGTCCGAATTTGAGAGAGAACGAACGCGCCATGGCCCGCAATGCGAGCATGTCCAGTGGCGTCAGAAGGAAAACCGTCAGTGTACTCGCGTAGAGATCTGCAGCGAGGAGTGAAGGGAGGCTGGTTAGTGCATTCACTGTATATCGCGGCGGCTCTCTCATTTGAGAGCGGGAATCGCTGCCGAAACTTGGGCGGAGCTCGGCTGACCAAACTCCTGTTGGCGCCTCCGTTGATTCACTAGTGTCAACGTCGAAGCTTATCAGGGTCGGATTGACCATCTCCGAGTCCTCGTCATCTGTGGCCCCGTCATCTCCTCCTCCCCTGCTTGAAAATGTACCTTGCCTTCGGAAAGCCCCAACGGGAACATAATCCCCATTGCCTTCACCATTCATTGGTAAAGGCTCCGGAATGTCGACATCTGTGGGCTGGGGGTGCCTAATTTCTCGATCCGCAGCACCTAAGGTAGGCGACTCTGGAATTGATTGTCTGTGTGGTGTGGTCAAAGGAGGAGGGAGACCAAAGCCTATGATCGGCCAAGGCTGTGGGATATGTTTGCGTATCTTATGCCAGAGCCAACGTCCCACTCTCTCCCTTAAGCGCCCAACCAAATAATACCCAGCATAGGGAAGAAGATTGATAGCGAGTTTGCCCAACCACTCGGAAAGACCCTGTGCACTCCACGAACTGAGAGGCGGCGGGGCGGTGAATGGTGAAGCACTGGAAAACGGCACGTAGAAATCGATACCAGGAAACCATCGAGAAGCAGGTATTAACTCCAAACGCTGCATGGCTATATAAACCTGAAGATGGAATCGAATCCAACCTATTAAGGCTCGGAGACTGCCCGTTGTTAGTGACGGAGGATTTCACTGCGACAAGAAGCTTACATGGTGCTGCGTTTCACAAACGAGTACTTTACTTGACACCATTCAAAGGATCTGGCACTCAGAGCCGCAGGTACACCGGCTAACAATAGTTGCGGAAGCGAATGCAATTGCCTCTCTCGCAACAACATCTGTAGGAATGGAAGAGTTGTCGGCTCACGATACACCTAATGCAGTGTTAATACGGCATACGAACGTTAGATAGCAGAAATAAGAGGCTTACTAAAAGTCGTTGGCGTATCCCATAGATACCTCTTAAACCGACATTGAAGAGAGCACAGCCGGCTTGACGCAACCTTTTACCGGTAGTAGTCTCCCACTTGTCGCGCATCCTCGCGGCGTCCATTTCAAGAGTATTTCGTGCAGCATTATCCGGCTCTGCAACGCCAATGACGTGCATGACCTCGTTGTGGGCACGGATAAGTTCTCTGTTGATCCTCCTGGTCTCGGGGTTGGTGACGCGACCTTGTTCATTGTACTGCCTTGGAGGCTGACGAGGATCATCGTCGCCCTCTCCTTCGACCACCTCATCGTCATAAGGCGACCGTCCCTGAAGGAATATGAGTATTTACGACAGTATAGGCCCAACAGAATACATCACTAACCAGAGCTAGGGAAACGAGCGGTTCGAGGCGTCCCATGATGTTGACATATCACCAAAACGTCTTTCCGTGTGATCTCCTTCCTGGGTAAATGAACTTCTGTTTCCCTAAGTAAGATGGCTTGTTGCAGGAGGTGAACAAGTAACTGGGTGAATCACGTGGGTATCATCGATCACAACTTGTTTGGTCTGGCTGAAATGACTGATTCTCGGAGAACAAAACTCCGAAGACTGGAAATACTGATCGAACATGCGACGCTAATGATGCCTTCATGCTTGTACTTCTGCTTTAATTGTTACAAGTGTTTTCATTGTTGTCGCAGGCAACTGACTGCTTGTAAAAGGGAGGAGGATCCCGATACTGGTTGCGCCTACCTGATCAGCCAATCAAAAAGGGATAAAACTGGCCCCTCCTGCAGCCGATTCAATTGTGCTGGAGCTAAAGGTGCTTTTATCGTTATCGGTCCCAAAAATTTCCAGAACATCCCACCACCAACTTCTTCCGCCTCAAGAGCTTCGAAGATGGCGGCATCGCATTAGACATATCCCACCCAAACTCTGTCGCTATGGCCACCAAGGCCCCATTCAAGACAACATTCGCTGCTAGCGAAGTTATACGACCAGTTTTCACCGGTGGTTCCATTTCTATCGAGAACAATGCTCGCGTGCTGGCAACCACATTGGGTGAAGATGCTATCCTCACGGATCTCAAGACCGGAAAGCACTTGGCCAAGATTGAAGGGGTTTGTTGCTCAATTAATTCAAACTTCAAACGAAAACAAAACACTGATCAATCTGGACTCAGGATGGCGATCTTATCTCGACACTGACGCGTTAGTTTCGACTCTCTCCTAATAATGTGACAGCTAGCTCAAATCATACAGTGACACCGTCTGCCTCTCACCTCATCATCTGCTCGCGATCTCTCTCCATGCGCATATACTCCTTGAAGATGACCTCCACCGACACGATAGAAGCACAGCTTGTGAGAACCTTGCGACCGCATTCCACCCCCGTTGTTGTCCTTGCAGTCGACAGGACGAGTACCTTGCTCGCCACTGGTGGCACCGATGGCTCGATCAAAGTCTGGGATATTGCCAATGGCTATGTTACGCACACCTTCCGTGGACCAAGTGTCCTTGTTTCTGCCTTACTTTTTTTCGAACTAGCGACAAATCCAAAGAAACATCCCGAATTGAATGGCTCTAGGGACTTCGACAAGAAGAAGAGAAGGAATTCGAAGGCTGCGCAGGATGAAGTCGAAGAACCCGTATCAGCCACAGCCAAATTCAGACTTGCATCCGGTAGTCAAGATGGAGAAGTGCGCGTCTGGGATTTGCATAAGAGAAGTGTTGTCGCAAACCTCGAATCCCATGTTTCTGACGTCCAAGGCTTGGATTATTCTCCCGTTCAGAACACTTTAGTGACTGCCGGTCGAGATAAGACCATTCGTTGGTGGGATGCGAAATCTTGGAAACCGCGAAAAGTCACCCCAACTTTTGAGCTTGTCGAGGCCGTAGGGTTCATCGGAGACGGTGAAATGACTTACACGGCAGGGTCAAATGGATGCTTGAGGATATGGCATACAGATACCGGCCGTGAACTGACAAAAGATCAGACGCCTAAGTCGGAAACTGAAGCTTTTGTTGCTGCAGCGTATCGGCCAGGATTCCCATTCATTGCTGTCGTCCAAGTCGATCATACCATAGCCCTATTCAACGTCCCTCCACTAGAACCCGCCTCGTCGATTCCCACACCTGAGCCATTCCGACGTATATCGGGAACCCATGACGATATCATTGACCTGCGATATCTTCTCCCGGATCGTTCTCTCATGGCATTGGCTACAAATTCCGAAGACATTCGCATAGTATCTGTGCAAGAGCCGAGCACCGTTGGCACTGACCCGTCATCTACTGAGTACTTTGGTCAGGATATCGCTTTGCTCAAGGGCCATGATGATATCATCATTACTCTTGATGTCGATTGGTCTGGCCACTGGGTTGCGACAGGTGCAAAGGACAATACCGCACGAGTCTGGCGGGTCGATCCTAAAAACAACTCATATATCTGTTGGGCAACATACCAAGGACACGCAGAGTCTGTCAGCGCCGTGGCACTACCACGTATTCGACCTGTGGACGGTTCGAAAGCTCATGCTGACCCCCTCAGTCATCCTCCTCAGTATCTTATCACCGGATCTTCTGATCAAACTATCAAAAAATGGGAGATACCGAAGGAACCGCAACAAACAGTTCTTTCAGGAATCAGAGCTTCATATACGAGGAAGGCTCATGACAAGGATATCAACGCCATTGACGTAAGCGTCAATGCACATATCTTTGCTTCAGCATCCCAGGATAAGACTGTCAAAATCTGGTCCATCGAGGAGGGCGAGGTCCAGGGTATCCTTCGTGGCCATCGCCGAGGAGTTTGGTCTGTAAACTTTGCTCCTCTCGATACGCCTGTTCTCCAGGGAGAGCAAGGCTCTGTAGCTGGCAAAGGAGTCATTATTACCGGTAGCGGTGACAAGACTGTTAAGCTCTGGAGTCTTAATGACTACACTTGTCTGAGGACTTTCGAAGGGCACTCAAATAGTGTTTTAAAGGTAGTATGGCTGAATATTCCGCCATCCGATGAGCGATCTAAGAAGCCCGTACTTATTGCCAGTGCTGGTGGTGACGGGCTTGTGAAAGTATGGGATGTGAACTCGGGAGAGAATGAGTGCACTCTTGACAACCACGAGGATAGAGTATGGGCTCTAGCTGTCCACCCGGAGACTAACACGATTGTCTCCGGAAGCGGTGATTCAACCGTGACTTTCTGGAAAGACACATCAACGGAGACACAGACGGCATCAACCGAAGCTGCTTTGAAAATCATTGAGCAAGAACAGGAGCTCGAGAACTACGAGTTTGCTGGTGCCTATCGTGAAGCTATCACACTAGCTCTCCAACTCAACCATCCCCGCAGACTCCAAGTACTGTTCGAAAAGGTGGTCAACTCAACAACGCCCGATGCCGGTAGTTTGTCTGGCCTGAAAGCGGTCGATGAAGTAATAGCCACCCTCTCAGATGAGCACCTGTTCTTATTGCTGTTAAGGTTACGAGACTGGAACACCAATGCGAGAACCGCGCCGATGGCTCAGCGTATTCTGTGGACAGTAGTGAAAAGCTACCCTGTCAATCGCCTGTCGAGCCTTTCGATCAAAGGCGCGAAGGGTCAGCGAAGTCTGAAAGAAGTGCTCAATGCGCTCAAGGTATATACTGAAAGACATTATAAGCGGATGGAGGAATTAGCGGATGAAAGTTATTTGGTCGAGTATACCCTCAGAGAGATGGATAGTCTCGCTCCAAGCCTGGACAACATGAAGTTAACAGATGGAAACGAGATGGATGTTATTATGACTTAGAATACTTAAATAAGATAAGACATTTCTCAACTTAAAGCATTGTTAAAGTTCTCGAGATAGGTAGTAGTAGTAGGTCAGGAGGTGGCTCCCGCGGAGGCATTTTCGGCCCCGGGGATCCATCCCGACATCTGGCCAGCCCCACATTGTGGCTCCATTGGTAAAAAGCTTAGGGACCTAAATTTTCGTATTCGAAGGATGTATGACAACATTTTCTTGACTAGTGAAATATCGACACTGTCTATCATTCTTTCGATAGTGAAGGGATTCCATTCCCGCGGAGAGGATGAGGTAATTTTAAATAGAATGTTTCGATAGGATTGCGCACATGAGGTTCGCGGATATTCTCCTCGACCTGGCGGCTTTGGCCAAGGCTTCCCGGTCAGTGACTTCACGCCACTTGGAGCTGCGTGCCAGACAAATCGATTATTATACTCGGACTTCAAGCATTGTTAGGGCTGTGACAGACCGGAAAGCTTCACAATCACAAAACGGTAATGTCTCGGCCCAAACTACTTCTGAGGGTCTGGCTGCGACCGACCCAACCCAGAAGCCGGCATCAAAGGACGTACCGATAGAGACAAAACCGACCCATGGGCCAGAGATCAGGACTACTGCATCAAGTCCTCTGAACGAGGCTACCATTGGTCTCAAGTCAGATGTTGGCCAAGGCTTCCCTCAGGGAGACATTTCAGTTGGGAAGGGAATACCCTCAAGAGTGCCTGGAGCGGAACAAGACACAATCCTTGCCCAATTACGAGAAAATCTAAAAGCTAGTGGAGGCTTTTCCTTGGAGCAGCCATCCGATGGTGTCCCCAGTGATGTCCCAGCGGGTGTCAACGTCAACATTTTCCATACCACCCGTGGATCTCAGTTGCTTGAGCGAGAGAAGGATGCCGCAGTCCAGGATAAACCCAAAGTACCCGCCTCGAAACCCAGCTGGTTCAAAGACTTTGGCCATGATAAACCAGCTGCCACTGAAGGGTCCGTAGGCGCAAAGCCGCTTCCCTCCATCTCAAAGGTCGGGACCTCGCCTGTGGAGCAAAGCGCTGTGGCTGCCGACGTGGCCGTTGAGAGTCCGAAGTTCAAACAAGAAGCCTCAGATATCGCCGAGCAGCAACAAACGAAAACGCCAAATCCGTCAGACGAATCTGTGCGACGAGCGCACGTCCTTCGGGAATCAAAGGTACCCGCGACTCGGCTCAGCCGAATGTGGAACTACGGGGGGCTAGCAGCGGGAATGCTCGGCGGCGCTTTGAGCGAGAGTCTCAGCAGAAGTTTCGGAGGAGGCGGTCAAGGCTCCGTCATGTTCAGCGCTGGAAATATGGAGAGGCTCGTCGCGAAGCTCTCACGAATGAGAGGAGCGGCGCTCAAAATCGGTCAGATGATGAGTTTCCAAGACTCCAAGATATTACCTGGTCCGCTACGAGAGGTTCTACAACGCGTTCAGGACGGAGCAGATTACATGCCAGCTTGGCAACGCGATAAAGTGCTCACCGCAAGCCTGGGTCCCGAATGGCGCGATCTGTTTGCCGACTTCGAAGAGACACCCATAGCAGCGGCGTCGATCGGCCAGGTCCACCGAGCAACTCTCAAGTCAGGTGAGAAAGTCGCTGTGAAGATCCAGTTCCCAGGAGTCGCAGACTCAATTAACTCGGACCTCGACAACCTATCAATGCTCTTAACGGCGTCAAAGATGCTGCCAAAAGGTCTGTACCTCAACAAGACAATCGACAACGCGCGGACGGAGCTCGGCTGGGAATGCGACTACGTACGGGAACTCGAGTGCGGCAAGCGATACAAGAAGCTCCTCACAGACGAAGAAGACGTCTTCGCCGTCCCGGAGATCTACGCCCATGCCTCGGGGAAGCACGTCCTCACGATGCAATTTATGGAAGGCGTCGGCGTGACGCGCGTCACGTCCTTCACTCAGGAACAGCGCGACTGGATCGGCACGCACATCCTCCGGCTCTGTCTCCGCGAAATCGCCGAGTTCCGCTTCATGCAGACGGATCCCAACTGGACGAATTTCCTCTACAACGCCTCGACCAACAAGCTCGAGCTGCTCGACTTCGGTGCCTCGCGAGAGTACCCAGAATCCTTCGCCGCGCAGTACGTTTCCCTTTTAGCGGCCGCCGCCCGCCGCGATAGGGACAGTGTGGTGGATTTCTCGCAGCGATTGGGGTATCTCACGGGCCACGAGAGCAAAGCGATGCTCGACGCCCATATCGCTAGTATCTTGACGCTCGCGGAGCCGTTTTTGGATTCGGCGCCTGAGGTCTATGATTTCGCGGACCAGACGATCACGGATCGCGTGAGGGATCTTATCCCTGTCATGGTGCGCGAGAGACTTAGTCCGCCGCCCGAGGAGACGTATAGTCTGCACCGTAAGCTCAGTGGCGCGTTCTTGCTCTGCGCGAGGCTGGGCAGTCGTGTGAGGTGTCGGGAGCTGTTCCAGAAGGCGCTCGAGACGACGGATTTGGATGTTGTGAGAAGTTAAGGGGGTTCATGTAAAACTACTACGAGTAGCTAAATTACCTAACCAAGACCGAGATGCGGTTTGTAAATTATTGGTGTACAAGAAAGAAAGGAATACGGCGTATCTTGGAGGACCCTTTGTGGTTATAGATTTGTTGTACTTGACACAATCCTAGTTAAATTTCTACCTAGATATCCCGCTGGGAATATGGAAAAGGGCACGGAATGGTCTGGTTTGATGGCCTGAGAACCTCAACTCTCATATGTAGAATAAAGTACAATGTCTTTTTGTCAACTCCAGCAGCATTGTGAATCCCGGGGTTTATGTAGCAGATTAATGCCATCTATATGAACACCTCATTGGGAACGAACAACTTGAAAAAGGGGTATTCATCCATTCATATTGTCCTAGTCATCTCGACTACGTCCTATCATCTCACCTTGCTCATTTCCGACACACCCCAAGCCGAGTCCTTCTCTCCTTAAACGTATTTAAGCAGCACCCCTCCTCTCGAAAGGCATATCCCTTCTCTCCCTCGCAGCGAGCTTCTTGCGACGTCTCTCGATAGTCTTATCAACCTGCTTCTTCTTCATGCCCGCGAACCGATCGACGAGCAGCTGTTTCTTCTGCTCGCTCTTCTTCAGATAGAACGGCTTCTTGCCCTGCGCCACGAGTTCTTTCTCGTGCTTCCGGTGCTCGGCGAGTAGAGCGGCTTCTTTGTCTCGGCGGTTCTGCACTTCGCGCTTGCTCTGCATGGATTTGAGGGCGCGGGATAGTTCTTCTTTTTCGGATGGGGATTTGGTCTTGCGTATGGCTTGCTTGATCTGCTGCATTTCGGAGTCCCGGTACTCGTCGAGGAAGGCGTAGGCTTTGCGTAAGCGCGCTTCGTCTTGTGGGCGGGTCGAGGTGGAGGAGGAGAAGGCGAAGCGCGGGTCTCGCGCTACGGGCTTGTGGGTGGTCATTATGTCGTCGCGTCGGCGGCTGACGGGTTTCTTGCTGGTTATTTCCATGGGGGCGTGTTTGGAGGTTCGCGTGGGTGGTTTGGGGCGTTTTGTTGGGGCTGCTGTGGAGGAGGACGAGGGTTTGGCGGAGGGTCTGTGGGAGGGCGGTTCGTCGTCGTCGTCGTTGCCTTCGCTTTCGTCTTTGGTGGGGTTGCGCCCCTTTTTCTGCCGTACTATGGGCATTGATGCTTGGGCTTTGGCGAGAGCACCGAAGGAGACTTGGGCGAGTGCTGCTGCGGGGTCTACTTGACCATCGTCGCTTTCGTCCTCATCCTCTTCATCGCTAGCAATGTCTGATCCCAGGTCCGACTACAAGCTTGATCAGTGATTTGAAGTAATATTAGCTAGGTATGTTTCACCAACCTCGTCGATACCTTCTTCTCCATCACTATTTCCCTCGGAACCGATCTCATCTTGCGATTCGCTGCTGGAGATGTCGTCCACTTCAGGCTCGGGCTCTTCTTTGCGGGCGCGAACTCGTCTTTGCAGACCGCCGAAAGCAGCTTTCCGTTTGCTCAACATTTGACTAGTAAAAGAACTGCTTTAAAATGATCCTCAATTCGTAGTTCTCAACAATTAAATCTGTGGATGTGAGGGGGAGGTATAAACAGAAGTGGCGGGGAAATCAACTGTCACAATACCGACAAGACCTGGAGAAATTCCCATTAACGACCACTATCGATAATGCAGGGTCCCTTGATCTTACTCCACTATTCCGTCGCTAATGCCGATCTGACATTGCCTGGACTTGTCTGGACTTGTCTGGATTGGACCGCATTCAAATTGAACAAGTTCCTTCGCTCTTATTATTGATGACTTGACGCTATTGCTGCCTTGGCCGTTTATGGTCTTCCTGTTGTGTATTAATATGACGAGGACACACTTCATCTTGCGCAGGTCATCCCAGCACTCATGCAATCTATCAAGGCATTTCGTGCGACCACTCCTTCAGCAGCCCATCACCGTTGCGACCAAGTTTCTTCCGATCGCATCCAGACCGCGCCAGCCGTGTTTGCTTATCTCACGGCGCAACAGCAGTAGTACGACTAACTCGAGAGTTCGCGCGCAACAAGTCCCGAAACCAAACCTCTCTACCCCGACCACACCTATTTCCCCCATCATGAGCGCTCAGTGGCCTGGTTACATACCACCTCCTAATGCTGCTCTTTTCCAGCAACAGATGATGCAGAACTTTGGCTTTCAAATGCCTCCTCAGGATTTCAAACCCGGTAGTTCTGCCCTGAACCCTCCATATCTTGAGGCACAATCACGGCACGCGCCACTCTCTTCGATGGGTCCCAAGCGTCATCGTGCTAACCGACCGAGAAACAGAAACCAGATCCCCCTAATGCCTGGCCACGGCCCGCTACGGCCGGGCTCTACGGGCAACAAGACCCCAAAATCCAGTTCCAAAAAGGAGCATCGCGACAGGATACTTCCTCCCTCAAAAGGCTCCGGCGGCGTACCGAATCCCACGCTGCAATATACCCAGCTCGCATCACATCCACCTCTGATCCTTCCGAATCCGCGCTCTATCTTGGTCGTCGTCGATCTAAACGGCACCCTCCTCCACCGTCCCAACAGGAAGAACCCGACCAACTTCACAGAACGACCCCACGCTCGAGAGTTCCTGTCGTATTGCATAAATACATTCACAGTCGTCATCTGGTCATCCGCTAGACCTGCAAATGTGCAGAATATGTACAAACAGCTGGTTTCGGATAAAGACAGTACTAAGGTCGTGGCAGTGTGGGGTAGAGACAAGTTCGGTTTGTCGACCAACGATTATAACATGAGGGTGCAGTGTTATAAACGGTTGAGCACAATGTGGAATGATCATTTCATTCAGGCGAGTCATCCCAACGCGGCCCGAGGAGAGAAATGGAGCCAGATGAATACAGTCTTGGTCGACGACTCCCTGGAGAAGGGGAGGAGCGAGCCATACAACCTCGTAGACCTGCCGGAGTTCACAGGCAATGCTTACGAGCCCGGCTACATATTACCGCAGGTTCACGACTATCTGAACGAATGTAGCCGGCAGGCTAACATCAGCGCGTATATGCGCAGCTCTCCGTTCAGGGTGAACCCTAATTTCACCCTTTGATGAGGTTTCAATGTAAGAATCGATGCTAAGGACATCTGTTTCCTCAATCTTGAGAATGACCTTGAACGCACAAGCTCCAAAGAAGAGGATAGTCCTTCTGCAAAGCTATTGGCCACGCACCGGGCATGATGGAGGAAGCCGTAGGAATAACTGTAAGATTAGACAAATTGAAGATACCCAAGATAATAGAAGCTAAAAGTTTCATTCATCATTCGGAATAAATCTTGGCCTCAGATATCTGCATGGACGAAGAACAGTACACATTACATGCTCTAGATAGGTGCTTTGTAGAGAGGTAAAGTGGGGGGGTGCCGATTCTCGCTCCAAACCGTTTATAAAACCTCGGCCAAAAAAGAGAAGGCGCTTCAGGTTAGGAACAGGAAGACGAGACCCGCTTCTAGAGCTACATGCAATGGCGATCCATCGTTGTAGCGGCTTCATGATGTCAATTACACTCCTTTCATATCTACATGTATTCAGTGACGGTTTTCTTCGCGGTCCCTAATGATAAATATTAGCAGTCTTTGAATAGGCGCGCTATCACAATTTCAGTCTACCAAAGTGCTTGGCAAGACTTGCTTTGAATCTTCACGCGGTCCGACGTTTTTCGATACTGAGCAACGGACATCTCCTCGACTTGCTTCATCAAGCTTGCAGTTGTACGGCAACACACTCACTTTTAATCACAATAATAAAACATTCAACGGCGGTAGAACTGTATCGGATATACAGGACGTGGTTCCCTGACAGTGAAGAGCACAGACATAACTACGCAGGCTTGAAGCAATCTCATTCTCTCGTTTCGCCCAGCTGGGGTCCCGTTAGAAAGGAAGGAAGGAAGCGATGGTCGGGGCCGACGCAGATGGCAGAAAGCCAACGGCGCTCGTGTCGCTCCTCGCGGGCGGTATAGCAGGCGGCGTAGAAGCAGCCTGTACCTACCCCTTCGAGTTCGCGAAGACCCGCGTCCAGCTCTACGGGCACCAAGGCGTGCGCAACCCCTTCTATGTCGTCGCCAAAGTCGCACGAGAGGAAGGAGTGCGTGCTCTATACAAGGGCTGCAGCACGCTGATCGTAGGATCAATCGGCAAAGACGCCGTGCGATTCGTGACTTTCGACCGCATAAGGTCGATGTTCGAGGACCCTGAGACGCACCGACTAGGCACAGCACAGTCCATCGCCTCGGGCATGCTCGCGGGCGTCGTGTCGTCAACACTCATCGTGACGCCGTCGGAGCGGATAAAAACGGCGCTGATAGACGACGCGAAGACGGCGCGGCAGTTTCGGTCGCCTTGGCATTGTATCGCGCTGCTGTACAAAGAGCAAGGATTCCGCGGCGCGCTGTATTCCGGTTACGTCACGACGACGCTGAAGCAGATCGGCACGACGGGATTCCGCCTGGGCTCGTACTCGGCCATCAAGGACTGGGAGAAGGCACAGGGGATCCCGGTCGACGGACCGCTGACGAGTTTCGCGAATGGTGCGGTGGCGGGCATGATTACGACGTTGGCTACGCAGCCTTTCGATACGGTGAAGACGAAGGCGCAGCAGGCGAAGCGCACGGGGACGATGGACTCTGTCAGGCTGATACTGAAGGAGGACGGTATTGCCGGGTTTTGGAGGGGTACGGTTATGAGACTGGGCAGGACGGTGTTGGCTGGTGGGATCCTGTTTACGGCTAACGAGCAGGCTACGCAGATGTTGAAAAGTGTGCTTGGTGAGAAGGCGTTTGAGCGATGATTCGGCTTAGAGTTGCGGCGTTGTATTCGGGTGGACGACTGATTTTGAAGAGACGAGTCGCGATCACATATATCCCTAGATATCCAGGTGTATTATTCTACATATAGAAAGGCTTGCTGCTGGCTCTAGAAGATTCGAAATTTGGCAATATAGGTTTACGAGATCTGGAGATTATGGGATGTCAACATTGCCGAGAACATTAAAGTGTACCTATCTTGTGAAGCGCCTATTCATCTGCAATCCACGAGAAGGTTGGTATAGATGCCTGATATAGGTACTGATACAAGTTCATCCATTCATTACACTGACACGAATGCGCAATGGTTGAAAATGAATGTGCACAATGGGACTGCGATCTAAAGCTCTATCGCAATTTTTTTTAGGAATGGCAGTATAAGTCTAGATAGCGGCTGTGTTTTCCCAACCAAGTAAGCCCAAGAAGATGAGTTGGGGTGTTGAAATATCCCGTTTAGGGCGTGCCACCTGTTAAGCTCATCTTTTTGGATCGACTGTTCGAGCCTGCCCATATTACCTTTTTCCTAATTTTTCCTTTCTTGTTTTTATATAGAGCATACATTGAGACTTTGGATGCTACTATGACTATGAACTTAGGGATTTGAGTTGGGCCCCTTCTACAAGGAAAGGGGTTGATTCAACCGGATAGATCATTCACACACAGACTCTTTCACCGACGCGGAGAAAACCACCCTTTAAGAAGCAACCAGACAAAACGAAAAGTAAACGCCGACTGTCCCTCCGAGTAGACCTGCTCGCGATCCCCGACGTCCGCCATCTTACACGCGATCTCGACGACGGCAGACGGGAAGTGCTTCCCTGTACGCGTATAAGCCGCGACGAGATCGTTGCCGTTCGTGATGCCTCCTTTTTTCTATCGGTCAGTATGGTACTCTCTAAGTTGTCGTTGCCTGTTGCCTGGCTAGCTTCGGCTTCCAGACACTAGGCACTCCACTCACTACCTAGGCGAGTGAAAAAAGGGGGCATGGGAGAAGGAAGGGTAAGAGTCGGGTGAGAGAGGTAGATAAATTTTATAACTCACCAGAGGACCAAAAATTCCCATCTTGGATCCATCTGTACTTCTCCCCAACCAACTTGGCCCCCGGGTGCTTCGCCCGCACGACATCCTGCAGACCTCGCGGGCCACAGGCTGTGCGCCCGTTGTCCAAGAGGCCCGCGGCGCCGCAGAGGAAGATACCCGTGCAGATGCTGAGGATGTCCGTCCCGGGGGACTCAGCGTGCGCGCGCAGAAAGTCCAGCACGGGTTTCTCCCATGTCGCGCTCGGTTCTGGTCCGGGCACGAGAAGGATGTCGAGATTACCTGGTTGGACTTCGGGGGCGGAGAGGGTGTGCGTGGCTCGCAGGGTTGCTTTTGCTGAGAGGGGGACTAGGAGGTTGCTGCCGTCTTGGTTTGGGTTTTGAGTTGGGGTTTGAGATGAAGGGGAAGAAGAGGTGTTGGTGTTGGTGATGGTGATGTAGAAGATGTCGACGCTCGGCGCTATGCCGACTATGTGTTTTGGTAACATGGGGATCACGGATAGGTACTCTTTGCTCATCATGTGCAGGACGTCTACGCAGGCTAGATCCAGGAGCTGCACTTCACCGGGGATGAAGACGCCGAGCTTGATCTTGGATTTGGGGGCGGGCATGGTGGGTTTTTTATTCTATTATGGGGTTTGATGAGAGGAGTCGTAAGTATACTAGATAGAGTAACAGGGTAATAGAAATTGATTTCGATTTTAGGAGTGAGTGTGACGGTTGAAGGGAGATTTACGCTGAGTGTCTTGGTGGGATGGGGCTGCATTTATGGCTTCTGAATAGCTTCTTTTTAAACTCCGGGGGTGTTCGGCGAAAGGCAGGCAGCGATATTTCGATCTGACCCAGACTCTCCGCTGAAAGAAAACTTTGTATGTTAAATCTAATGTCTCCCCTAGGATTGATTTTCAAATTATCAACATAATATTCTCTCTCGCCGGCGAGTTTTAACAGTGGCTTGTCTGTATCACATACTGGCGTCAGCTGAGAGTTATAGGGGACAACACACCCGAATATATCGGGCATTATAGCCAATCACCTAGAATCGACTATGAAATTTGTTAATTCAAAATATTCTACGAATGAACTTGTCTTTATTGTCATTTTCCTATCAATACTACTGGTCTGCTGGTATAACATAAAAGTGGCATCTTACGGCAGCTGTCTGTACATCAAACGTGAGGCAGTCGACAAACTGATTAGCAATAATCATCATGTTCCAAGACTATAATAGAGCATCAAACAGTGATGATCGGCCTCCTCGGGACCCCTAGCGATCTGCCGGTACGAGTATGGGGCCTTGATAGGATATATCGATAGAACCTAACAAGTCCGAAGGTCAATATGCCCTGTAATCAACCGCGAACTAAAAGGACAAGACATGATCGCACTACTGCCGCGGGAACGAAGAAGTCGCATGTATACGCAGCGAAACACCGGGAACATCAACTAACCTGGTAACCTGCGGCGAGGTCCCAAAGAGCGTGTCAGATAGGTTGCTCGCCCAGTCAATTTGAATCTAAGCACGAAGGTATCCTTGATGTTAGGTCCCTCCGCAGAATCTATCAGATAGGATTTTGGTGATAGTGCGAAAGTATGTCCGTAGACGAATGTATTGTTGCACAGGTGGTATACAGGTAGAGATAGTGCATCTACCAACATTCTGCTGTTGCATAGGTCTAGGGTATGCACCTATATTTGGAGGGACAACATTGTAAGATACTTGGAATAAAGAAACAGATTCGTGCTTCAACGCCTTTGGTCCTAACCGGCATAGATAGGTAATCATCACTTCACATATAATCTTCGATATTCTAACAGTTGCAGCCGACCTCATCTGGAATCAAAATTGAATTTTTCTTCTAGTCGAATTTTAAGTCTTGTCAGAGTAAGTGCATCGTGAGATGTGGTACGATTTAGTATTTCGGATATATCACTGGATTTAGGG
The DNA here is from genome assembly GCA_022578795.1 of Xylariaceae sp. FL0255. Classification (NCBI taxonomy): domain Eukaryota; kingdom Fungi; phylum Ascomycota; class Sordariomycetes; order Xylariales; family Xylariaceae; species Xylariaceae sp. FL0255. Next base: position 297,448 of record MU388827.1, on the reverse strand, counting down.
CGAGTTATAGATGGAACTCAGTTGCTGTTATATTCCGGTAGTACTACACTCAGAATTCCTACACCGGCCCTCAAAACAATGACACTTTTTGAGAGTTGCTCTCATACTAAGGCCTGCCATTGCCATTGAAGCGACAAGGCGCAGTCAACCCTCAACGGCTCAGACTCACTTACCCAACATCTTGGCTTCAATCGTCACAATGCCTGGAATCTCCTCCTTGAGACTCTTGCCGTGAGGCTCCCAACCTAGATACTTCCGCGCACGGGCAGCTACTCCCGCAGAGTTGGCGCCGAAGCCCTTGTAGTCACCCTCCTGTGTCTTGGCTTCAGGAAGATATCCTTGCTTGGCAGCCTCATCGGCAACCCAAGCAGCAGCATCTCGCCACTTGAACACATCGTGCTCGAGGAAGAAGTATCCACGCGGGCCGAAGATCTCCGGGTTTGCCTTCTTCACAGGATCCAATGCTGCGCTCACAGCGAGGACAAAAAAGTGGCCGAGGTCGTGGATGTGCACGTTGTTCCACTCTGGGGAACCTGGGCCGGCCTGCACGGGCGCGAAGCCGTTCTCTAGGGTCTTCTTAGCCATACTGTAGATCTACAATTATTGAAGATTTCGAAGTCAGTAATTACTCTCTTGAAATTTCATTGTGCTTGCCAAAAATACGCCTGTATCGGGAGCTCAAAGGTTGCTCAAGTGGAAGTTTGATAGCATAGAGAAGCCTACCTGGATGCTGCGCTGGTTGACAGGACCGCGGCCTGGGCCGTAGATACACGGCGGGCAGACGATCAGCGTTTTCGTGCCGTAGCCTCGCTGATTGGCGGATTGCACGATCACGTCGACGTCTCGGTGGTGCGCGCTGAGCGGCATGGTGAGAAGCTTGTCAATGTCATCGATGTCATGACTGTAACGAGATTAGTAAGTTTAGTCTCTTAGTCCTGGTACCTTGAAGGTGCCATTCTCAAAGCGCTGTCACCCCAATGGGTTGACAGATGGGCCCAAGGTTTCTTGCTCACTATTTCTGCGCCGGGAGAGGATCTTGTCCATATCTATTGTTGTCCCAATCCCACCATTGGAGGATACTTGTCCCACACACGTGAATCCAGTAACCAGGCTTCTCGTCGGAATGGCCGCGAGCGAGGCCCTTGACTATGGCCTTAGCCGACGGAACATGGTCTGAGGAGTCGGCGGTATCTAAAATTACGATCAAAAGCAATTCAAGATGTCTCAAGGCAGTGATACATACGGACTACAATGTCAGCAGCTGCAGCTGCTTTTTCGATGACGTCTGTATCATCTAGAGAGCCGTACACCAACTGCGCCTTGGGGTACTTGGCAGCGACTTGCTTGCCCTTCTCCTGGTTGCGGACTAACAGAGTAAAGACGGCGTCGGGGTGAGCTTGCGAGATGGAGTAGAGAGCCTCGCCGCCAATGTAGCCTTTATAATCAGTTCATCATTATTAACAAATGAAGCATACGACCTCGTTACAAGCTCATGATGAGCTTGAAGAGTAAAGTGGGGAACCTACCCGTGGCGCCAGTGCTGGAGCGGAGTGTTAGTTAGGTATTCTGGCCAGTATGTACTCATTGGAGAAGCAGACAAGACTCACAGGAAGATCTTCGTAGCCATGTTCGATGCTTCTAACTTGATGAGCAATTCCAGTGTTCTTCTTCTTTTAGGAATTGGAATCTATGTAGAGAGAAAGATCTGTTACACCAGCACATGCTCTTGGTTTTAGGTGGCGTATGATATCATTAATACCCCCCCACCTTTGCACGGGACAATGCTTCTCCTCATTATTAATGGCGATCGGTTAGTAATTTCGAACCGTTTTCGACCTTCACTCTTTTTCTTCTTCTTCTTCTTCTTCTCTAATTTCAAACTTGCTTCGCTGCATGCCCGTTTGCTTATTGGATGCGGCTTGTCTTTTCGTCCGTCAGCCATCAAGCTTACCTAACCCCGTCGTCAAAAGACCACAGAACACATCAACTTTGGCTTGAACAATGCCACATGCTCTGCCTAGAGGTGATTGGAACCTACAGCCTAAGAGCAAAAACGACTTGGTTTCTAAGCTTCGTGGGAAAAGCGCACAGTATTGAAGATATGACTAGGAGTTAAGGGTGGGGATGAAGAGTAGTAGTGGAGAGGAGTTATAAATGCATGTCCGATGCACTCAAGTAACAAGGGGACTAATTCGTTTATATCCACATAATATTTACGTTAGTGCTGCGGCAGAAAGGCCACGGACATTTTGGGAAGTATGGACAACCAAAATGCTGATATTGGCTTTCTTCGAATTTAATTATGTGCCGCTCATGCTCCGTTCGAGATCGATGGCTTCGGCTCCGTCTCCGGGGTTCCGCCAGCACTACGTGGGGCCGATCTTTAAAGACGCGGCGATCCTCCGGATCTATTGTGTCATAACTGGCTTGCAAAGGACGCACAGACACAGTATCCATCTTAGGCAGAGCGTGAGACGGCATATGCCTCCCAAATTGGAAGATAGTGGCGAGGTAAACTTTCAGCCGACTATCGTGGAAAGTCTTGGGTGACCTAGGTATACCTTTGACCCAAGTTAGCACATCGGATATATAGATGGATTACACCAAATTCGGTAATGAAGAACATACTGAATACCAATAGAATGCACGGTATCTCGATAAAGCCCCATAAGTCAAAAGCTGCAAGGTCATAATTCATGTCTCTTGAAAGCAAAGAGAGGGACGAGAGGGATGTCGGGATCATACTGCCGATAGCGGACTAGATAGCCCTATCAACGGCTAACAAACTCCGTGGAAGTGCACGACGTCGGTTCAACTTACAATATACCGACTAAGAAGAGGACAGATGCGCTCAATTTTTATCTATCTATCATTTGTAAACCCCATATTATTTTTTAAGGGCAATACAAAGATGAAGATGTCAATTGATGGGTTAAAATATGCATTGAAAAGGTTAAGAGATCGGTCATCGATACAATTCCTCTGATCTCCAAGGTCGCCAGACGCGACGTAGTGGTACACAGGCTGTAAGGGATATGACAATCTGGACATCATACAAAATCACGTTGGCGGCAGTTACGATGCGGAAATCCCAGAAGGAGAAGGATGTTCGATCGTGTCCGGGGATGAATATGTGAGCTGCGCGATAAAGCCAGATGCTATCGCAAATGAATGTATAAAGAATGACCTGACATACTCCCCTCTGGAAGTATAGTAGTCTTGATAAGTATGCGAATTACAACAGACACGACATCTATCATCCAGAACTACTGTCAGCTCCTCTGGAACAGAGGAGGCGCACTCCTTCTACTAACCCTTCTTAACAATCACAATTTATCCCATATCTTCTAAAAAGGGACGATGCAAGTCATGTTTCGGCTCCTGTATGTTTAGTTCGTCTGATATATCCTTGAATGCTTATTTGGGGTACGGATAGGAAGACGGATGTCCGACAGACAATGTGTTGATACTTAGCTTTGTGTCATTTAAGGACGAGCTTTGTACAGCTCATTTCATGCTTTCGCAGACATTCAAAAAATAGTTCCAAGGAAATGAGTCCTGAGGTTTGAGATGGCATGGCAGGTTCAACAATGGTCTGCCGAAGGTCATGGCTGAAACTGGAATCTTGTATCTGCAGGTTTCTTCAAAGTCAGCCAAGTTCCGGCAGGTATGCCGCCTCGAAGCTTACGTGCTACTTGAGGGCTTCGGTGGTATCGGTCCGGGAGCAGGAACAGATTACTCGACCTCACAAGATAAAACTAAGATCTCGATGTCATTATATTGCCATTTTATAAAAGCTTTGCGTTGCAGGTTTATGTATTAAGCGAGCAGCGGCCAGGGCATTTGCCGAAGACACATTTCTAGTTATTAGTGCGCAGTCAATCAAAAGGCTGTGATTTACGCATGGTAGTGGGCATTTTACCTGGCGTATTAGGATGAACAGGTACGGCGAGACGAAGCACAATTGCCGTGACATGTTATCACAAGAAACATTCCCAAGTTCGGGAGCATGGCCGACGGATTTGAAACGGAGGAATCAAGACGCGTCAGCCCTAAGGGATTCCTTGTCATCCTCCGGCCCTGGCAGTAAGATCTCAACTATTCACAAGTATTGTAACCGCTTATTAGGTATCGGCACTATATGTGATGAAAAAAAGGTGTTGTGGCGCGTTTCAATGATTCTAATGAGAGATAAGGAAGGCTGCATGAACTTCGGCAGGCAAGTGAAGCAGAGGTGAGGCTGGGCGGGGTCGTTTGAAGACGGTGGGGATTGAGTTCTCATGTTTTCTGAAACAACGGGATTCTGAGTCGTGAACCCTGAGCCAGCTGCAATAACCTGATTCTCAATCTTCAAATCCCTCTCTATCTGGACGCCCAGGGTACTCCATGATGACTACCATGGAAATTATGGGCGACTGTTTTTACGAAGATTTTTATTACCATTTGCCGTTGTAAGCACAGTAATTTCTGAATTAATCTCAGGTGGTGGAAAGAACCTGTAAGAACCTGTCAGTATTTACGTATTAGCAACTCCGGGGCTGTCCGAGCGATCCCAAGTATTTTTGGCGGCTCCACCGGCATGCATGCCCGATCGGAAGAAAACGGGCCTTGCAGGCCGTTGACACCCCGATTTTTGACTCCTTCGTCTTCTTTTCTAGAATCCTTCCTTTTCGAGCATCAGCCCAGAACCTGCTGTTTTCGTCTATGAGTACTGTACCTGCCTATGCAATGTCATCTCAGTTTGCGCACATTTCAGGCGATGGGGCTCAATAGCTCTAGAAATGGGAGGTAAGTATGATCAAGTCAGGCCATGAGTTTTGTCAACCAACACCAGGTTCCCCATAAATAAAGTACTTACATACAATGCACTGTCCCGAACGCATGGCAATCAACATGCCGGGAGACTTTGATAGGTTCCCATAGGCGGAAACCTTGCAGTAGTCGGGACCCGTAGCTAGGTGTACTCATGCCGTGTCGGGGTCGGAGAAGCTTTTGGGGTAAATTCGATAAAATTTTCTGGAGGTTATTTTGTTCTGTTTCATATTCCTTTACAGTTCATTACAGAATAATGATGATTATCATTTGTAATGGTACTAGCTGGTAGATACTGTGCTAGGGAAGCTGGTGTGATTTATGCAATTTATAATTGAAAATATGCTTTTAACCTTGAATATTTGCACTACATGTACTCTATACTCTATATCTATTTGAGCTTACTTGCTCGTTCTGTGACTTTCACTGCATGGGCCTGCTTTTGTTGAGTGCCAAGTTCCAACGAGCACTCAGGGTGGTCATACCTGACCGCATCATCTTATCATTTTTCAAGAGCGATGGCCGATATAATGTGCGGTGTATGACAAGCCACCGAGAAAGAATCAGGGGAAAGCCCCAATGAGGCCCCCCGGTTGCGCCGGTCACCGGCCCCAACAAAATTATTATTTATCATGAATCTGGTTCGTCCTGTCCACTGTTAAGTGATTGTTAGTCAAGGCAAGAGTGAATCAAAAGTTAAACGAAGAGGAATTCCCGGAAATTAGAAACCTGTTCAAACTTGACGATCATCTGATTTTCTTGTTTCCTCTCCAAATTTTCCAATTCGAATTCGGCTTGTGGCCCTAATTCCCCCCGCTGCCTTTCTGGGACACGCCAATTCATTATTGGAGCTGGTTCCCCCTTTGGGAAGCATCCCACGGCCACACGACACACAGACCCAACGATACGGAGTAAGACAAGTGGTACGGGAGTACCTCACACACAAGTAAGCTGCTGCTATTATTGTCGTCTGATGATTTTTGTTTCTTCCTATCGCGATCGCCTCCCTGCCCTATCTCCCCGGCTTTCTCCGAGTGCTCTTCCGATCATCTGGCTCGCCCCCCGTGTTGCTGAAGCGGCGTGAAACCTCAACGAAACTCGCGGCTTGACCCGAAGTAATAAATTGTCACAGACTAATATTAGAGTCCTTGTCTTAAGGATTTGATGGCCACACTTCTTGGTCTCGCCCTCAAGGCAGGGGTTTTTGGACCGCCGCCTCGTGCTGCATCTGGGTTCTTATTAAGAACCCCGACTGCACTGTATGCAAACTCGTCTGGCACCATCAATCTCGACATTGCCGGACAACCCGTCGTTGGACGATGCTGCACTAATCTCACCCACATCCGATATCTTCCTGCTTCGTCTGAAGATTTCTCCTCGCCCAGACTTTCCACAGTGAATAGCACCACTACTGGTAGTGATCTTGTCCGAAAGTGGGAATCGCCCCTACCGCTGTCCGTTTCCCCAAATTCCCCCAAATTACCTGCAGGCTCAGCCATCGGAGAGATTGGCGGCACTAGTTCTAGTTCTATTAGCACAACAAGCATCCCGTTACGTCCGCGCCCTCTCGTGCCACACGCCCCCGCACGACCAATGGCGTATAATACTTTCAGCACTGGCAGTTCAGATATCTCAACCCCCCGTTCTTCCTCTCCCTCTTCTATCTTTTCCAGTCGTTCCACTCATACTTCTGCCTCGAGTAAAAGACTCTCGCTATCTTTGCAGCGAAGACAATCAGCTTTGAATCCCATGTCCACTGTCGATCTTGCCTCTATTGAACAGCAGATGAAAATGGCTTCGCTCGACGGACTCAGAGGTTACGCCCAGGACCACTATGGCGAGGTGAAGCAATACAGGACCACTGACTACGTGCCAAAGTCCGCTGCTGGTGGCTACCAGGTCTTGCGGGAGCCTCTTTGGAACAAAGGTATACACCTCTAATTCATTGTGCTGTATTCTCTACAAAGTTGAGAGTGTCTGAATTTCTGTATGTCTGGGTATTGACACACGATTTTACGTAAAGGCCTATCGTTCTCACCCGAAGAGCGCGTTTCTAAGAACCTGACTGGGTTAATACCACATGCTCTCGAGAGCACCGACTTACAGGTCGAAAGATGCATGAAAATGATTAACTCGAGGCAAACCAACATCGACAAATACCTGTATCTCTCGTCACTCAAAGATCAGAACCTCGACCTCTTCTACCGCGTGCTTATGGACAATGTCCGCGAACTGATGCCGTTGGTCTACACGCCAACGATTGGCGATGTTTGCTTGCAATACTCAACGCTCTATACCCGTCCAGAAGCCCTGTACATTTCGATTAAGCAGCGAAAGTCAATCAGGACGATTCTGCGCAACTGGCCACATGCCAATCCGAAGATCTGTGTCGTGACGGATGGGTCTCGCATTCTAGGTCTGGGTGATCTTGGTGTCAACGGTGTGGGAATTTCCGTAAGTTCCCGCCTATCTACAAACATTAATTAATTCCAAGCAGTTTTGTTAATAAAAATTAGATCGGAAAGCTAGCTCTCTACACAGCGGCGGCCGGCATCCCTCCGGAACAGACTCTCCCTATCGTCTTAGATGCTGGCACTTCAAATGAAAATAACCTGAAAGACCCTCTTTACCTGGGTCTACGCGCCCACCGCCCGTCTGCAGCTGTCATGGAGGAATTCGTGGATGAGTTCATGGCCGCTGCTAAAGAAATATTCCCTGAGATGGTTGTACAATTTGAGGACTTTGAGACCGAGAAGGCATTTAACTACCTCGAGCGCTACCGTCACGACTACACTTGCTTCAACGACGATATTCAGGGAACCGGTGCCGTCGTGCTCGCTGGGTAAGCTTTAGGTTTTCCCTTAGCTCGATCCATCCCCACTGACCCGTGTTCTACAGATACATTGGGGCAGTCAGACTATCCGGGGTCCCCCTCGAGGACCAGCGCCTTGTGTTCATGGGCGCTGGCTCTGCAGGTGTGGGTGTAGCGAAGCAGATGGTCGAGTACTATACTCGTCGGGGTCTATCAGAACAGGCTGCCAAAGACAAGTTCTGGCTGGTTGATACCAAGGGCCTTGTCACATGGGACCGAGGTGACACCTTACCCGAGCATAAGAAATATTTCTCACGTTCGGACAATAACGGTCACCAATTCCGAACCCTCGAGGAAGTAATTGAATACGTCCGGCCATCTGCTCTCGTTGGCTTGACAGCTACCTTTGGTGTCTTTACCGAGTCAGTCGTACGCGCATTGAAAGCCTCGGTGGACTCCGGTGGATCGGGTCGCCGACCCATCCTGTTCCCTCTCAGCAATCCTCTCACCAAGGCTGAGTGCACATTTGAGCAGGCCATTCAATGGACAGATGGCACTGCCATTTTCGCCTCCGGCTCGCCTTTCTCTCCTTTCGCTGTTAAGTCCGGCGACCGTGCTGTCACATACTGGCCCAACCAGGGCAACAATGTCTATGTCTTCCCTGGCCTGGGCAATGGTGTCATCTTGAGTAAGGCCAGCAAGGTTACAGATGAAATGGTGTACACAGCAGCCGCTGCCTTATCGGAGTCTTTGGATGCTGAAGAGATCCAAAAGGGTCTCATCTATCCTCGCATCGAACGCGTTAGGGACGCCAGCGTTGTCGTCGCTCGTGAGGTAATGAAAGCGGCTCGCAGAGAAGGCGTCAGCCAATTGCCAGAGGCGCAGTGGGTAGAATATGAGGAGTGGGGGAACCAACTGCTTGAGACGTATATCAAGAGTCAGGTCTATGATCCTTTGAAGTAAGCTTTCCATCGCCTTAGTGCATTCTGCGTTCAGCGTTGCAATTGAGTTGGAAGCAAACATTCGCGCGCCGATACTTCATTTTCGCCATGTCTTTCTGGCTAGCATTTGCCTTCATGGGCTGATTTACATCTGTTTAATTCACCTTCCCCTTTACCGCCGTTGTTTCCTTTGAATCAGCCGGCGTGCAGTCTCAATGTCTGCACTCATCAGTGGTTTTCTTCGAGTGCATCGTTTATTTCAAGTTGTCTAAGGTTCAGTCAAACACGATTGACCCTCGTTTCGAATAAAGGCCGCCGCCCGATGATATCCCACGTTTACAGCAACACAAGAAGAACGGAATGGCTGCGATAGCCATCGACAGGTCTCGACGAGAGATATGATAGAAAAAATGCATAGCGATGCGATAGAGCATACTAGGTAGCTCCAGAGATATGGACTTAGAGGTGGCCTTTAGATGGCAATAGAGAAAATATGCACCTCATCCCCGGAGGAATGTCCTCCAATGTGGCCGTTGCATTTGTGACTCTACATTTTGTCCACCTGGTTCTCTGGTGCTCGGGAAGATGTCGTGTATCTGCTGACCTAATTACGTGATCTGGTTGACCCCGCACTTAAGAGATGACGCACATAGATCAAAATAGATATCCTTATCAACACCTTCCTTAAGTCGAGTAGGTATGAGATAGGTAGCCGGCGAATGGAGCACCACGTTGCATCAGCACTAGTCAGGAAGCAGAGGCGAGAAGATTAAGACAGTCAAAACGATGGGTGGCGCAATGAGTCTTACCGACAATCTCTACCGTGGATTTCATGGATGACTATAAACATAGAATTCTGATCCAAAGCCTGGTTGCTAACATACGAGAGTACTCACTACATACATAAAACTCTCACACGAAGAGTAAAGGTTATAGAATGATGGCGAATAACTCCAGTCACCCAGGACTCATGCCAAACAACCGATATGGCAACGAGGCTAAAACCGACTATGACGATACGATGAATTCGGAAGCTTTCGAACAGCGGCTTCCGAATGATAGCCCCGTCTCGAGTAGCAACGAGGACGAAAACGATGTCTTCGGTCCTGAGCGCGATCACGATATCAAGTACAAGACGCTCAGCTGGCCCTTCGTAGCGGTACTGATGATCACGGAGATTGTGTCCAACGGCACGTTGTCATTGCCGAGCAGTCTAGCGGCCGTTGGCATCGTCCCAGGCGTTATCATTATTGCCTTCCTCGGTACTTTCGCTACTTATACGGCGTGGGCACTGATTCAGTTCAAATTAAGGCACCCTGAAGGTGTGTTTTTCAACCTATCACCTTTCCATCTCATTGCTTAATCAATTGATGTAGTAGAGTATCTCCTTGATGATATTTGCTGACTCAAATTGCGACAGTACACAATATGGGAGATGCTGGAATGATTTTGTTCGGTCCTATAGGGAGAGAAGTTCTCAGCTTCGGCACGATCGTCTTCGCGGTTTTTGCTACAGGCAGCCAAGTCCTCGCCGGCCAACTTGCACTGACCGTATTATCGGACGGGCGGCTATGCACCGTCGCTTTCGCGGGTGTGTTCGCCGTTGGTATAACGCTAGCCAGCTTTCCGCGCACGCTAGACAGTCTCAGCTGGCTCTCCACAGCTGCGACCGCGTCGATAATCGTCGCGGCTATCGTGGGGCTAGCCGGGGCCGGGGCTGTTCCGAGCTCCTCCGGCGGTCCGGCTAATGTCCAGATCGCCGTGGCCAGTGATTTCTCGACGGCTTTCATAGCGATCACTAATCCCGTTTTTGCCTACGCCGGGCATTTCATGTTTTTCATACTGATATCGGAGATGCGGAAGCCCGGCGACGCGATGAAGGCCGCTTGGGCTTTGCAGGTTACCGCGACAGTATTGTACATCGTCTTCGCTGCCGTGACGTACGTGTATCTCGGACCTGATGTCCAGAGCCCCAGTTTCCTCAGTCTCGCTTCTCCGTGGAACAAAATCGCTTTTGGTCTTGCGTTACCCAATTTCTTCATCGCGGGAAGTCTGTACTCGCACACAGCTGCCAAGCTAGTCTTCATTCGCTTCTTTCGTCGCAGCCGACACGTACACTCCCACACAATACTGGGCTGGAGTGTTTGGACTTTTCTCATTCTACTCGCTAATGCAGTAGCTTTCGTCTTCGCTGTCGGCATTCCTGTGTTCAACTACTTGGTCGGTATCACGGCAGCCCTATTCGCAGCTTGGTACACATATGGCCTGGCTGGTGCGTTCTGGCTCCATGATGCATACCATTTCAAAGGAGGTTTCCGTGCTTGGCTTCGCCGCCCGCTCATGTTCTCTTTAAATGTGTTTACTATCCTTGCTGGGGCATTCATTTGCGTCGGGGGCCTGTATGCTACTATTGTGGCCTTGAGAGGGGCTGCTGCGGCCGGGGAGCTGCCAGCGGCCTTTCAGTGCTCTGCTTGAAAACCTAGTCTTGCTTAGCATTGTGCTTAGGTTTGCGGATTTAGCTTAGGCCAAGAGCTTAAGCACAGGTTTCAAAATAAATAAGCGATCTGATGATGTGCTTATATAGTACCCGATGCTTGAGTATCCATTTGTCCAGTACTTCGTGAGCTGAAGCTATATGATGGTACACTCTATACGACTTTGGCTGGGTCTAATGCGCGGTTTTGGTTGGTATGCCAGTGTGGCATCACTTGAATATTTATTTCTTTTCTCGCTTGTAATCTACCGCCCGAGGTAATTATGTCGCACCAGCAACTACTAATAATAAGGGTTGATGAACCCACCAGTATTCCTACCTACACGGGCCAAAAGGTCCGGCATCGTGGGTTTACAATACCACGGTGGAGCTTTCAGCCTCACATTGGCCACTCATAAAACAACATCGAGATCCTAAAAAGTGAGTAGACAGATGCACTCAAGCACACCAACTAAGGAAAAAAGGGGCGAGTGAAGTCATTTGTGGAAAGTTGTGACGTTTGAGCTGTGAATGACGTCAGCATGGCTCCAGACAAGTAGGCGTTGAGATACTTATATCGCTACGAATGGGGGTTTTAAGAAGAAATTTCTTATGTTGAAGCTTCTTTTTTGTGGAAGAAATCCTACTTTCTGGCATATTTTCATATCTCTTGTCGCCGTTGAGCATTACACCCCCTACGCATAAACCAACTTCCACAAGCGCTCACATCAACACAATGTCTTCGAGTCGCGGCACAAAAGTAGATCTCGGCAAGGATGCCCCCGTGACAGGAGAGGGTCCCGGTGAAGTCTTCTCTGACTCCCTAGCATCCGAGTCACAAGCCTTTCGCGATGCCAACAAAGTGTCGTCAGAGCAGTTTGACAAGCCGCAAGAGTCGCCGGCCCGCGCCCCGGGCACATCAACACATCACTCGTCGAAGACAGATTCTCAATCTCAAAGTCACGCTACGGCCCCCAGCTACGTACAGAATCAATTCCATCGAGACACCGCCGGTCCGCATGGGAAGAATCTCACGGAGGATCCTAATATGACGGAGGACAGCGGCAAGAATGCCAGCTTTAATGCCGAGATCGGCTCCAAAGATGACCCGAGCTTGCTCGCTGAGCAAAAGATGAACATGCGCAACTCAGATGTCGTTGGATCATCCGGCGGTCGGGAAGTAGGAATTGACAATAAGACTCCGTATGATGTTCTTGGGAACGAGGAAGATGCCTGAAGGAAGGGCAGCGGTCGCAAAGTATGGCTTTGATGATGATCACTTTGTTGCTAAAACAGCATGTCATAATGTGCGTTGAACATGTGATTATAGTTACAGCTCAATCATGGAAACTCACACACCATTGCCCATGACCATATCTTGCCGATCTGATACCCTGAGAATATCGATGTCACTTACGTGATATACCAATCTCGGATAAGGACAGTGATTGAATTGAGCTACACCGAGCCACCAGGCTAAGGTCAATTGTGTATAATTTGACATATGATAATGATAATGCTCACCTCCCATCGCCATTTCGTTTACAACCGAAACGGCCGAGTACACCTCTTTTTAAGGGTCCACCTACTACTGGGGCTCTTATGTGATGACGACACTCGCAATTTGTTTGCTATCAAGTTATCATCAATGTCGCCGCTGAATTGCCACGGAAGACTCTCTGCCACGTCTGCTAAAGCACCATGACGGGGCAACATTTTCATCACGATAGGCCGGACAATAGATATAATAATGCCTAAACTCACTTACGATAACGGAAAGAAGGATGTCGAACATCCATGGTGAAACTGAGCGGTCCCTTTGAGCAGTTCTCTCAATGAGATCGAGGCAAATAAGGAGTTGCGTCACCCGTGGTCCGGGAAATTCCGTGTTTCAGACAGAGGAACGATTTTATTCTAATTGTGATAAGGCATAAGCACATCTCATATATCCGAGACAAGCCTGTTATTTGACGGAAACGTTCGAGACCATCCATATGTTCTATTTAGCCTTGGTGAGATTGTCAGTTCAAGATAGCTGCCAAGTGACGAAGCGGTTACATCCTTACGCAGACGTGACGGCGTAACATCGGCCAAAAATTCACTTCCGTTTCTACATGGAGAGACTACGGAGAGAGTAGAAATCAATGGGACAATGATGTAATTAATAGAGCCAAGGTAATGTAACACCGGAAGAAGAACTCTTGCTTGGTCCTTGAATATCCTCACCGGCTTGTCGGCTGCCAGATCCTCAGCGGACTACCTCTTATCTATCAAGAGCTTGCGATTGGCACTGTTGACGAGTTAGGTCCTCTTCGTCGCAGAAAATGACAAGGGCTACGGCGGCCCTGAGACCGAAGACTTACCATGCTGCGGTAGACACCTCGCTTTTGAAGCAGTTCAGTATGGGTGCCCTTCTCGAGGACCCGGTTATCTCCCAGAACAAGATGACATCGGCATTCTGAATGGTGGCCAAGCGGTGCGCAACTACTATCATCGTGCGTTTCTCTCTGGTTCGCTCAAAGATGGCTTGGACCATCTTCTCCGTCTCCGAGTCAAGATTAGAGGTAGCCTCATCTAGCAGCAAGAGCAGAGGGTCCCTTATCATGGCTCTGGCAATGGAGACTCGTTATTTTTGCCCACCAGATAGCAACACAGCCTTAGTGCCCACCATCGTTTGGTATCCATCTGGAAGAGAGCTGATAAAATCGTGGATCTCTGCATCATGGCACACCTGGTATAGCTTATCTTCTGTGATCGTGTCGGCGTCGACACCGAGTAGAATGTTCTCACGAATGGTCCCGTCAAAGAGCGATGGCTCTTGCGCGACAAGTGAGATTATTCTTCTATAGTCAGCTATATCGATATCATCAATATGAATATCGTTGAGCAGGATCTGTCCAGAAATGACTTCGTAGAACCTGGGCCAAAATGCAATGAGCTTCACATTCTTCCTCATCTCTGAGCGAGCAACTCACCGTTCCAGTAAGGATATGATACTAGTTTTCCCACTCCCTGGAATTTGTCAGCGATTAAAACCCTTTGACTATGCTCGACACATACCTGAAGGCCCGACGATGGCTGCGAATTGCCCCTTTTCGATCTGTGACTATCAGCGAAAGGTTGCTCCGAGGGTAGGAACACCGTAGCAATAAGTGTGGCCTACTGTCATGTTCAAGCCATTCAAAATCGGTACGTCTCTAGTTGGATATTTGAACCAAAGGTCTTTAATCTCAACTTTGACGCCATTCCCATCTTTTCCGAGATGTTCGAGGTCGATAGTAATGCCAGGGCGTTGAGGTCGATCTGAGATTCTCATTGTCTGTATCCTATTCGCCGCTGCTGTAGCCTGTGCAATATCTTGTAGTACGATCAGTATGTGCCTTCCACTACCATTAAATGACTTACTAGGAGCGAAACTCAACCACTGGCCAGCACCGATGGCACCCTGTAGAGAGAAGATTAATATTATATATAGCATGGAATTCGAAGAGCGTCATTACCTGCACAACAGCTATATATACGACGACTAATATCAAGTCAGCACAAGTTCCAGCTGGAGTCGATTGACTCACGGTAGTTTAAGGTCGTGTATTCTCCGCTGATTAGAAGTGTTCCGCCATACCAAAGCACGAATGCCATGGCAAGCAAAGGGAGACTATCACTAGCGGCGAAGACCAAAGTAGTGACCCGTGCCCGCTTGAAAGCCTTTTTGACGTGATCTCGCAGCAACTCTTCGTATCTTCTGTTCATGCGCATCAAGGACTGCGCAGCTGGTAATGCCTGCGCTCGAGCCGATATCGTTGTTCCTGATATAGCGAAAGGGATGCCAAATCATCACATTTCGGACCCGGTCATTCAACCGGCCTTTCTAGAATCACTAGTCACGATGTATTGGCCAATAGCTACTGATGGAGAGCACGCCATAAATACCATCTATCTCCCTTGTTCGGTCTCGAAAATATCAATATCCAAACGGGTCAGCACATTGAGTTAGCGGCCGGGATCTGTTATCCAGGCATATTGTTACGGAAGCATCGATTGTCCCAAGCCTATGATGACGATATTCGCGACCGATGCTACGCCCTCAGAGCCACTAATCAAGCTCGAAGGCTTGGCAATTGCTCCACAACTAGATCAAGAAGTGTCTACAGATGATATACCGCGAGAACTGTGCTACAAGCTAGAATGGGAACCAGTTCCGGCAGATGTACATGGTACAGCGATACTGGAACCAGTTGATATCGAAATAGTTTATGCAGATACAACACCGCAGGAAGAAATGGCCTCGACTTTGGCTCAGGTCCTGAGGCGCACAACGGGCATGTCAAGTCACTTTCAATACTTTACTCAGCAGCTACATTAAGGGAAGGGTGGTGATAGTATTGCAAGAGCTCGATAAGCCCCTTCTTTCAAATCTCAAAGAAACCGACTTTAAAACTCTGCAAGGAATTTTGAGCTCAACCGGGGTTCTCTGGGTTACGAGAGGCGCTTACGAGAACTCGACAACACTAGATCTGAATATGGTGGCTGGGCTCAGTCGGACAATTCGGTCCGAAACCCTTCTGCCGTTTGCGACCTTGGATTTGGATGACAGATCTCGATTGACAGTTGACGAGACTGTCGACGTTATCACGAAGGTGTTCTACAAAGTGTTTAGCAGTCCTTCGTCCAACGGAGAGATGGAATTCATGGAACGGTCAGACTCCTTACTAACCGCAAGGATCGTGCATGACGATGATTTGAACGTGGTTGTTCATCAAGAGACTCGGCCAAACGTACTTCAACAGATCCCGTTTGGTCGATCCAATCGCTCACTGAAGCTCGCAATAGGCGACACTGGTTTCTTGGACACGTTACATTTTATTGATGACCTCAACGGCGAGAGTCCATTGGGCCCTGACGATGTAGTGATCCAGATTCACGCCACAGGCGTTAACCACAGAGATTACCTAGTGGCACAGGGGAAACTCTCGTCCACAGAGATGGGCATTGAAGCTTCTGGTATCGTGGTTTCCGTGGGATATGGCGTGAAGAATCTTGAAGTTGGTCATCGTGTGGCAGCCATCATAACGCAGGGGGCCTTTTCTACCCATGCTCGAACCAAGGCTGCGTTGGCCTTCCAACTGCCAGAACAAATGTCCTTCGAGAGTGCGGCAACTCTACCACTAGCCTACGCCACTGCGTACTACTCTCTCATCGAACTTGGCTGTCTGCGACATAATGAGAGTATCCTGGTACACGCGGGAGCTGGAAGCGTGGGGCAAGCTGCAATCAACTTGGCCACGATGATTGGCGCGGAAGTTTTCACGACTGTAGGGACTTCGGAGAAGAAGGAATTTCTGATGAAAGAATACGGTCTTCTGGAGACAAACATTTTCTACAGCCGTAGTGGATCTTTTGTTGATACAATACGACAGAGGACCAACGGTGTAGGAGTGGATTTGGTTCTCAATTGTTGGGGGAGTGTCTCAAGAGAAAGTTGGAAGTGTCTGGATAGATTCGGACGATTGGTCGACGTCAGTTCGCGAGACGCGGCTCTCAATACGTGTCTGGAGATGCAGGCTGGCCACAACACAAGCTTTCATTCAGTAGATATCTTGTCCTTGGCGGATAAGCAGCCCGAGCTGATGAAGAGGCTGCTTTTGGATGTTTCCAACCTAATGAGATACGGCAAGATCAAACCAGTTTCGCCCATCACTATGTTCCAGACCTCAGACGTTGAGCTTGCGTTCAAGACGCTACACAGTGGCAAAGCCCATGGGAAGTTAGTTGTTGTATCCCATGCATATGACATTGTTAAGGCTACACCACCGAAGAATCCGATCCAAATCCTCAAGGATAATGCTACTTATATCCTGATTGGTGGCACAGGCGGTCTTGGGAGGAGTATAGCGCGCTGGATGGTGGAACGCGGAGCGCGACACTTGGTTCTCGTCTCACGAAATGGAAGCGCGACGGGCAAGGTTAAGGACTTAATTCAAGAAGCGGCAGCAGTCGGCGCGGAGGTTATCCTGCGCCAATGTGACGTTGCTGATCCTGCTGACGTTGAGGATTTTGTCAATTTCGGGCTGGAAGACTTGCCTCCAGTCAAGGGTCTGATACATGGAGCTATGGTGCTTCGAGTAAGTTGTTTTGTATTCTTGGGGTGTGCGGCTGGCGATGATGCAACTAAGCTGACCTCTATAGGATGTGCTGTTTGAAAAAATGACGTACGAGGATTATATGACCGTCATCTCTTCGAAGGTACAGGGAGGATGGAACTTTCACCGTGCTCTCATCAATACGCCATTAGATTTCTTCGTTGCAGTTTCATCTGTTGCAGGTGAAGTCGGGAATCGCGGTCAAGCTGCATACGCCGCAGCAAACTGCTTCTTGGATGCGCTTGTTCAGCACCGGCTTGCGATGGGGCTGCCAGCATCATCATTAGATCTGACAGCCATATCGGATTCTGGGTACCTCGCCGAAGACTTAGAGAAGGCTGCAGAGGTAGCGGGAAATCTAGCAGCGATACCATTTGCGCAGCGGAGGTCACGGCACTCCTAGGGGCTGCCATAAGTGGTCGATTGGCAGCTACGTGCAACAGCCACACTATAACCGGCATGAGAATTACACCAACGATCCAACCATTCTGGACACAAGATGCAAAATGCAAATACCTACGAGAGGCAGCAGAGGCACTGGTTGCCGCGGATACGTCCACTGCAACCAAAGTGATATCATACAACGCTGCAATCAAAGCGGCAAAAACGCTAGAGGAAGCGGAACAGGTGGTATGCGATGGGCTCGTGAGCATATTCGCGGCGGCCATGATGATGGAACTGGAAGATCTCGACATCACACGCTCGCTGTCTCATTACCCTCTCGATTCCCTCGTTGCCATTGAGATTCGCAATTTCATCACCCGAGAGTTTGAGGCAACGCTTCAGGTATTGGAACTGCTTTCTAGCGGATCCATTCAGACATTATCGAAAGTTAAGTGCGCGAAGAGCAAATTAGTTAACTTTCAGTAGGTCTATGTTTGAGACTTGGGAAGATCATAAAGTCGTATTGCTTATCTTTTTTTCCCTTTTTTTTTCCTTTCAGAAAGACATAAGCAACCATGTACTATTAAACTTACTACACCATGCAACGATTTTATATAGCATTATGATCAGAAACTTGTTGCCAGCTCAATCCGTGTGGACGCCAGGGATAAAAGCCACCCCTGGTGTTCGATAGTCAGGAAGCAATTCGGCTCGCTTCAGCCCTTGAATAAAGCCAGAACGCCTTATGCGGACGACACCTTCATTTTCTCTTTCAGTCTGAGACCTCAAATATAGGTTCGAGGCGGGAATTGCTATGGACCCCCTCCTAAATACGGGAGAGGTAATGAGTTGAAACATAAAGAACGAGAAAGAGGAGGATGAACTGTTCCATATGGCCTATTCCGTTATCTATGATGGATTGAGACTTCCGGCCTTTCGTCACGCCGTCATCTCGACTCGCATGTCAAAGTGATAGGACAAATAACGTACTGATTCAGGACCCTACATCAGCGGTAGGTTATGTAGGTTACGCCAAGTTAGTCCTAGTCTGTTACCAGATACGTAATCAGACGGACAGCTTGAGGCCTGAACTGATGGGGTAAGCAAAACCCCACATCTTATCGCCATAGCAAGTAATGAATTACACCATTCGGGCAGGTAATGGCGATAACAAACCAAATTTCTTTCCGAGAGATGGAATATCTACTAGTTGAAATGGTTCTTTATGTTTGATATTGGCCAAGAGAACTCTTGAAGGATGGCCGTCACTGCAGCTTACCATAAACCCATGGCCTTCGAAAATGTCTCCGCCTCCGCCTCCACCGGCTCTCCGGAGTACGGAACCTTTGAGGCCGGCCCGCAGGGAGAGTTGGATAACCAAATCGTGAACGATGATCTTGTCACGGCCATTGAAGACCGTAATCTGAGAAAGCGCCTAGGGCAGCGCCATCTTTCGATGCTGGGTATAGCAGGTGCAATCGGAACCGGTATGCCGCACCACCGACACGTGCAGCTTTCCTTTTGCTAACGCCCTGCGCTCTCTAGGCCTCTTCCTTGGTCTGGGGACATCCATTCAGTCTGCTGGCCCTTTAGGAGCATTGCTAGCCTATTTGACTGTGGGGTTGATAGTTTGCGCTGTTCAGTTCGCACTCGGAGAAGTCTCAGCTCTGCTCCCAGTGACTGGAAGCTTCGTCCGCCATAGCGAGTTCCTCGTTGACCCTGCTCTCGGATTTGCTATCGGATGGAACATCGTATATGGGAATGTTCTATCGATCCCCTCGGAAATAACCGCGATCTGTGTCCTTTTCCAGTTCTGGACCGATATCAACTCCTCTCTCTTTATCGTAATATTCATTGTTTTGACAGTCACGGTTGGCATAACCTTCGTGCGGGTTTACGGAGAGGTCGAATTTGTGTTTGCCATCTTGAAAATCACGCTGGTTATATTCTTGATCATCCTGGGCTTAATTATTGATCTTGGTGGCGTGCCTGGAACGCCAGCGATTGGCGGTAAATACTGGGTAAATCCGGGGCCGTTCGTCGAATATATTGGAACAGGCTCTTGGGGCAAGTTCTTGGCTTATGTAGGTTATGCCTAAAAGTTTCCATTAACTCGCATGGCGTCTGAACTAGGAACGTCGTACTTGCTCGTACCAAGAAAAACTTTTGGGAATATGCATGACTGACTCAAACAATTATAGTGGTCCGTGATGAGCGGCGCGGTTTTCTCCTTTGCGGGTGTCGAATCACTAGCTGTGGCCGCTGCCGTGAGTAGAGTCCGATAATACCAGCGGAACGATGCTGATTTCTCTTACAATAGGAGACAAAAAATCCGAGACAGGCTATTCCTGCTGCCTGCAAGCGGGTGTTTTTCAGAATCATCATTTTCTACGTCCTTGCTATCATTATCGTGGGTCTCCTCGTCGCTAGTGATAACCCTCTCCTGGATGACGACTCTGGGACTGCAGCTCAAAGCCCCTTCGTCATTGCTGCCTCAGCAGCCGGACTGCCCGCCATTCCATCCATTGTCAATGCTATTGTCATCACATCTGCATGGTCATCTTCTAACCAAAGCTTGCTCGCCGGGACACGAATTTTATACGGCCTGGCTCTGAAGAGACAGGCTCCAAAGATTTTCTTGCGAACCACTTCATGGGGTGTGCCTTACGTCTGTGTTGCTTTCTTCACAGCCTTCATGTTCCTCAGCTTTCTCTCGCTCTCAAACGAAGCCCTGACTGTGTTTTGGTGGTTCGTGGATTTAACAGCTGCCGGTGTTTTGGTGTCGTGGTCGGCTATCCTTCTTAACCACATCAGACTCAAACTGGCCATGAAGCACCAAGGCATCCCCTCCGAGAAATTGCCGTGGCATAACTCATGGACTTGTAAACGAAACTCTCCCATCCGGCAAAAGTCTGTAATTAACATAATACAGTGTATAGCTCTTACGCAGGGCTCGGCGCATGTCTTCTCATCCTGTTTACGGGAGGGTTCGCAGTATTTACTGCAGGCAACTGGAATGCTGAGGACTTTGTGTCTTCCTACTTGTAAGTGAATTGTCGCACAATTGGATCGCTTCGCGGCGTTAATCATTGAAACAGAGATATCCCTCTAGTCCTGGGCGCGTATCTTTTATGGAAGTTCTTCAAGAAGACTAAGATCCTTGCACTCGCGGATATCCCCCTTCAGGAAGCCTTCAAGCTGGCTGAGAGCTCTATAGAAGACGAATCTCCCGTAAAGAATAAGGGTTGGATTCGCCTTGTTAGTTGGTTATGGGACTAGAGCTCGGCACAAGTTGCTATGGGTCAATTTTGTAGCGGATTCTGTCAATAGAAGAGTCAGGCTCATACATTTCGATGTTGCATCCGCAGTTTCTCATTGACAGCTTCAGGTCTGTGAAACTTGACGAAACAGGGCCCTTAGGCACCTATGATCAACTAATTTGTTTTTATGAAGCTTTGAAGTTTGTTCAATAAGATGTACCCAAACCTAGAAAGATGATAATAATAGTCTAACTACCGTTAGATTTACCTGGGCGCGGAATTATGTAGCAATTTATTATCGGATCTCCGCAAAATTGTCGGGAAACTCAAGTTCACAGAGCTCTAGGTCCGACCGGGTAAGCTCCGAAACGCGAAGCGCGATGATGAGATTCGGTAGCTGGCGACTACAAAACCCCAGAACGAGTTTCGGCCGCCTGTAAGCTTGAGCTTTAGACCAGGAATATGAAAGCACTGGCATGGACTCAAGCATAAAAGGATCCCTCATAAGTTATCACTGGTACCTAAATAGATTGCCCACCGAAAGCTGCAGTCCGTTAATTGGGTTCTTGCTCATTATCACATACTCTAGTGAAAAGCACGATGCTCCCCACATTGCTCGGACTTAACCCCACAATCCCGACTTACATCATTGCATTGCATCACTAAAGAGGAGAAAAGGTAGTACTTTACCCAGGGCACTTAGAGATACCTACTTAGTATAAATGAATCAGACGCCTTACGGATAGAACATCAAACCTCTCTTTTCTTCCAACAAATACCTATCTATTTGTGATTTCCACACCAACCACTATGGCCGCAAAATATCCTCAGCGGAAGATTGGAGACGACAATGTCAGCGCCCTCGGTTTGGGTTGTATGGGCATGTCGTACGCGTATGCCTCCTTCGGTGGTTTCACCGACGATGAGTCTTTGCAAGTCTTGACAAAAGCTGCCGATATGGGCATAACATTCTGGGATACGTCCGACATGTATGGGCCGTTTACGTGAGTCGCCATCGTTTCTTCAAGCCGTATTGTTGATTGACGGTCATGCTACGTGATATCATCCTTCAATACGCAAGCCCCGCATCGTGATCCCCGTCATAGGTCCGTCCTCGCTAACTCAGATACTCTCTATAGAAACGAGAAGCTTCTCGGCAGGTGGTTTAAAGAGACTGGTCGTCGAAATGAGATTTTCTTGGCAACGAAGTTTGCCAATCGGTTTCGCGATGGCAAGATGGAGGTCTGCGCTGATCCAGAGTACGCAAAACAAGCTTGCAAAGACTCTCTAGAGCGTCTTCAGACGGATCACATTGATCTTTACTATGTTCATCGTATTGATCCCAAGGTGCCCATTGAGCACACTGTGAAAGCTTTGGCAGAGCTGAAGAGCGAGGGTAAGATCCGTTATCTCGGTCTTTCTGAATGCTCTCCTCGTACTCTCCGCAGAGCCCATGCTGTGCACCCCATCGCGGCTGTTCAGATGGAGTATTCGCCCTTTGCGCTCCAGATCGAGTTGCCTGAGACCAACGTCCTCGAGGTCGCGCGCGAGCTCGGCATCAAGATCGTTGCTTACTCTCCTCTGGGCCGTGGCTTCCTCACAGGACAGATCACTAGTCGCGAGCAGCTCGACGAAAAAGATGGTCGCAAGGCGCACCCTCGTTTCTCGGAGGAAAACTTCAAGGATAACCTACGGCTCGTGAACCTGATTGGTGATATTGCCAAGGAGAAGGGCTGTACGCCTGGTCAAATATCCCTAGCCTGGGTGCTTGCTCAGGGTGAAGGTAAGACCCTCATGCCTTGCACGGAGAAGCTCTGATGTGTGCATCGATGTAGCGTTATCTAACGCGTGTTCAGACGTCATTCCCATTCCAGGTACGAAGCGGGTAAAGTATCTGGAGGAGAATGCTAAGGCCGTCGATTTCACTTTGACTAAGGAAGAGGAGGCCAAGATCAGACAGACAATCGAGTCCTTTGGAGGTTCCAAGGGTGAGAGGTATCCAGCGGCTGCTCAGAAGGCAACCTTCGGTGATAGCCCCGAGCTCTAAGTATTGAATCGCTCGACAATTGGCGGCGCCAGGGGATGAGAATGAGATTGATGAGATGGCCCGATCTTATGCTTGACCTAGGAAAGCCTTTATAATGATGGTGGGATCTCGTGGGCAGAGGCACATTGAGTATAGTCGTTTTGCGACGATATTGAGCTTTGAATGAGATGAGGAGACGCTTAGTTGTGCGTATCTCTAATAAAGTTCTTAGAGTGTCATCAGCATGGTTATAGTAATTGTCGGTGGTCAAGTGCCAGAATGCTACTACCATGCCGTTTCTATTTTCCCATGATCCGCTTGAGCACCATCTTTGAAGGGAAAATATTCCTCAACTCCCCTCTGCGGAGAAATTCCGATATAGGTTGTCTTCGATGGCGCACCTTGAGCTCCAGGTGGTTGCCATACATCCCAGCCACCTTGAACTGTGACCATCTGCTCTGAGATAGGCTCCTCTGTTAGCAGAGATAGGACAACACGCCCGTTGTGGAGAGGAAGCCTATCAATGTCTTCCTCGATCATCAGAAGCCTATCGTGCTTAACAAGCTCAAACATAGTCTTCAAAAATTTCTCAGCGTACACGCGATCAGCTTCTAGACTAATCTCCAGCGAGGGGTATCCAGTAATTAGAGCAAGTTGTGTGGGATTATTTTCATCCTGCAGAAGGACATGCTGCTCTTTGCACTTCGCGCTCGGCTTGTTTTGAGTGTAGCTGTTGACAAGCTCAAATATATCATTCCAAAGCTCGGTGAAAGTCGGGTCCGAAGCTGTGTTGCCTGGAAGCAGAGTGAAAAGCCAGATTTTTGTGACGGGTGGCATTGTCCTCGAGCGTGATGACTGACTGGGGCTGTTTGAAAGTTCGAAGGGATGATTGTTCTGACACAATACCGGTAAGCAGGAATTCTTAATTTCTGTTCTCAGGATTCAATGCTGGTGTTCTCCACAGATCGGCAAACCCAATTTGGCGGTGTAGACGGTGGCCATTAGCTGCGCTACGTAGGGCTGCAGCACTTCGTAAGGCGCCGAAGGACCGTATACATGTCCAGTTTGACTGTGGCAGGAGTCCTACGGGATGAACTTGTGCAATTGTATTTAACATCAGTATTCGGCGAATTAAACTTAGAAAAGTCGAGATGAACTTCACAGATGTATAACGTGCGTACGGCTTCATTCATGTTGGGAAATAGTCTGCTAGGAGCCTGGAACGAGGTGCATACTCGTATCTGGGGTCAGCTTGGTTCACTATACCCAATGTTAGAAACACATACCAGGGTATTCTCAAAGACAAATCTTGGCAATGAATCTTTATCTCAACCTATGAACCTATGGTGAGCTGGATATCCTGAATGACAATACATAAAAGGGTAAATTTTACTCTCGACAGATATGCAATGTGCATGATTGGTTTAACGGTCAGGGCTTAGAAGCAATTAGTTTCAATTGTGTGCGATTGAGGGGGAAGCTGGTGTCTGTCTGTCAACGCTCAGTCGAAATTCAAGGTCTTGAGCAAACCCCTATTCCAACCAACTAACTTGACTGCTACTTGCCTTGTATCCGTACCCTAGTCTTTCTATTAGCAACATCATCATATGTGAACATCAGGGACAGCAAAACAGAAACCTTTTTCTATTATATGACGAGCACTCAAACAATGTCATAGCTGCTTATCGCATTTTCCGTATGAATGAGAAGGTTGGTTCAATAAGCTTGTCATTTTGTTATGATGCTGGGATAGAGGAAAGAAGGATCAGGTTTGCATATAGGTTTATCCTTGAAATAATAGCACTTTTCCGCAGTAGAGAACTATAGCGGTTTAGTTCCGCTCAACCAGAACAAAAATCTATATTATAAGGACCTACGATACGAAAAAGATATGCCTTTTTTTTAACTCGTCATCTGCTTTTGTTGAAAAATCTTTTCGATTTATCATGAAATTGTAATTTCCTACAGTTGTTCTAGAAATCGAATAAAATAATATTCTAAAGTCGTCGGAGGTAAAGCTGCTGTAGAAAAAATGCCATTATTTCAGGGATAAACCTGTACAGTATATAAGAGTTAGATATCCCCGTCAATCGTTTCTTTTTATAGATACCTCACTAATTACTTCTTATTATTAAGAACTCACGTCCCTGTCTTATTCCCCTTCATGCAGGGTCGTGCCTATTTCGCAATTAGGAGCCGGTCCCCAAGCAAACCTATCTTCAGACCAGAATGCAACCTACAGAATCATAAATCTAACTCACCACAACATCTCACCCGAAAGGCCTTCGTTAGTAATATTCTATCAAAAACTCTCATACAGCAACAACTCGTCGTGGAAATAGATTGCCAACGTTCATTACCGCATCATGACCGACATGATCCCACAGGTTCAGAGAAGAGGGGGTCCAAGATCCAAGAGTGGATGTGAGAGTGTGAGTGATCAAAGCATCATCAGAAAACTTTCTCTTGCATCTAGAACTTCTAGGGCTTCTGCATAAGGTTCCAACCTTACGCACAACCTTACCCGGATAGCTCCGTATACTTGTAAGCATGTTGTACTAACCATTCAATAGTGCAAGTGAGTTCCTTCTCCAACACATGCCGCGAGGACTTACCTCTATATCACTGACACTTATCCATAATCAGAGCAAAACATGTTAAGTGTAATGAGGGCAGACCTCACTGTCGTCGATGTTAGCCTAACCTCGAGGAGAAGTACCTTCACAATTGGCTAATGCGTCGATAGGTCTGGAAACGGGAGGTATTTGCCAATATCCAGTCGATGCGGCCACACAGCAAGGAGTCCTGGCTTTATCTCGATACGCTATTCCGTTCCGCATTCCCGGTAGTCAGCAAGATAGACAGCTGTTGCACTACTTTTGCGTACAAGGTTCCTCAGAGCTAACCGGGTTCCTCGACTCGGACTTTTGGTCTCGGCTCGTTATGCAACGCAGCCATGATCATAATGTCGTCAGACAAGCAACCCTCGCTCTCAGCTATGCCCACAGATGCATTTCAACAACAGACAGTTCGTCTCCGGATTACGAACCCTTGCCAGCCGAGTCAATCGTCAGGTACAACAAGGCCATGAGAGCTCTTCGCAAGCACCTCAGCCACAATATCGATATGAAACGAGCATCATCGTTCGTGGTGCCTCTGATCTGCGCTATCTTATTCTTCTGCTTCGAGAGTACCCAAGGCAACATTGAAGCAGCAGTCCAGCACTTAGATTTCGGGCTCAAAATATTAAGCCAACGACCCAAGGAAACTAGTTGCGATCCCGAGAATAAGGACTTGACCACCTTAAGACGTATACTAGCTCGGCTCGATCTGCAAGCTAGTATCTTCCTCCTTGACAAGGGGCGGCTTCCCAAATACGTAACGACGTGCGATCTAAAGAGGCCATATCAAGGGCCGAGTCAATTCAGGACAATACAAGACGCGCAAGATGAGCTGACAATAATACTACATCGCCAGATTACTTTCTTGATTCTACATAAGGAATTGGAATTCACGCCGGGCCCAGATCTCCCTCCCAAAGTCGTGGCCGAGAAAAGGATGATTCTCGAATTGTACACACGATGGGAAGCAAAGCTAGACCAATTTGAGCAAAAATACAAAGCTCGTGAACATGAAGGGCTTCATGACTTTTCTGGCCATACCGAGACTGAGACACTTCATGATGCGGCATACGTCCGTTCGAAAGCGCCGCCAAAGTCAACACAGCCTGCCTCCTCCGTCCTTCGGATGCACTGCCATCTCTTTCGCCTCCTTTTCAAGGCTAGTCTACCTCTAGATGAATCGATCTTTACCATGCCAGAATACCAGTCTCGCAAGATATTCGAAAATTTATTGGACCTTGCCGAGTCGACCCTCACGGGCAGAGTAGGGACAAGCGTCACCAAGTCTGTGGCTGCGGAAACTGGCATTGTGGCACCCCTTTTCCTGATTAGTACTAAATGCCGGGACACTGACATATCTTATCGGGCGTTCAACTTGCTCGCCACGTGCGGCAGACGAGAGGGATTGTTCGATGCACAGGTTGCTACGCAACTTGTAGTGCGGACGTCTCCTCCGGACTCGGCCAGTCCCTTGTGAATAGTATGCCGGAGATGCTCTACAAGCGAGTGATGTATAGTAGCATAGCAAATGTCGAATCTGTTGACTAAACTCCGATGACATAAGTCCGTATAGCGCTGCTGGCCAAACTCTATTTATAGCTGGCTGAGTTCCGTTGCGCAGTATACTGTTCTCATCTTATCTCTGTTTCCCGGAGATACTTATAGCAAGTTGACCAGGCTTGACCAATCCTACTGGCTCAAGCAAGTGCATCGTCCGTCTTGACATCAATGTCAGAGACATCACACGACATTCATTTTGGTATTACACCTAAGTTGGGAGTGAGCTAATGGTGTTTCAAGCTACCAAGTACCAGGGGTATTTTTTGAACTTATGATCCTGAGACGCACTCCTAGTATGATTGCCAAAAGTCTAATGATAACGATCTGAATGAATCATCTATCCTCTCTCCCTCTCAATGATACCAATTATGCCAAAACTTATATACTCTAGGTCGTTGATGATATATGATCGTGTTTTGTACTTTCTTATATGATCACATTATCATCAGTGTTCATGAATCCAAAGCAACCTTGGGGACATGAGGCTGATAATATGTTGAAGGCAGTGACCCTTTCTCTCCCTCATGTCAATCGTGTGTGCGCTCAACTTTACACTGCCATTCCTTTTTCGATGCTTCTGATCTAAGCGACAACAGAGTAAGTCTTCTACACAAAGAAGGGAAGGATTGTCTAAAACACTTTTGACTTCTCTTTTTAAGACGATGCGAATAGCATCATATATACCTTAGAAACTGATAAAACCACGGTACAAGCTTTAACATCCTCGACACTAGACTCAATAATAGATTGCACCAGGTACTATCTTACATACGTGCCATATTCAGGGGTCTCTAAAACAAATCAAATTTGCCGTGGCCGAAATGGAGGCTCATTAATGCTTACATAGTTGTTGGCCAACGCGGGATATAGTCTTTAGAAGCGCTCATTAGGGTCACTATATTGTAAGCTCATTCTGTACTGGCTTGTGTATCCGACGAGGTTTTTCTCTTGTTTGAAAGTCGGGCCTATGCCTCTCCTTCTCGTGTAGTTGAATGAAATGAAAAGGAGAGTTAACAGCATTGTGCGTGAATTAGAATCTAACGTTGTTGATATCGGACTGTATGTCGTGACTATAGTTGAACCCGTCATGTCTATGCTCACCTTAGTATCTAGCAGCTAGGACCTGTTGCAAGCACAGACCAATTGCTTCTTACCCAATAAGCTCAACTTGATGGGTTGAGTTTTCGCGGCTTTGTGCTGAAGCTCCCTCTAACATGTTGCATGAGCCTTTTGCAGTATATGAGCCAAGACATGAATACCAACTCGATCTTGTTAGATGTTGGTATCTTAGATGAAATCGAGTATCACTCAACATATTGATTTGGGACAGTGTGGCGAGAAATAGAACTATTTTCCTGCCTATTTTAGTATTCAAAAGCATCTTGGCTACCCCCGGAATATGTGCCCAAAACTGGGTGGGATACAGTCCGGCACGGAACCTCGATACTGATTGAAAGCCGTGATATTGTTCATACTTTCGCCTACGGAGAACGTACTGTGCAAGCAGCGTTTCTTCTCCACAAAATCTTCTTGTCCTTATGATAAAGTCGGGATTGAACACAAGTGAATGCCTTGCCTGATTTGGATCGAACAGATATGGTGAGAGATCAGAGAAGTCGGGTCGCCCTCCACGTGCTTCAAAGTACTTAGTCATGAGATTTGGCAACATGGAGCCATCTAATATATTCTGGACTTTTAGGATATACCATCGGCCGAATTTCGCTGCTCTATTCACTACTAATGCAGAGAATCAATATACATCCGACGCAAGGCAAGGTTCATCTTCTAGGGAATCTTAGATCATTGCACTCAAACCTCTACCGGATTCGGCCGGGCTAGATTCAGCCACCCGGGATGGCATCGTAAGGACAATGAAACCATATAACATTTACTTAGCACGAAGATTCTTCTAGAGCAACATCGTAGTAAGCGAGTATAGCTCATTATATCACGACCTTAAACATTCACATCAAATCACTGAGCTCCTGTCCGCATTCTCCCGTAAAGTCAAACCGGACTCCGAGTTCATACTAGGCTCCGAAACTTAGACTATATCGCCAGATCCCTATTCATTTGTCACCCGGCGTAGACAATGCCCCCCGAGGCACGGAGGGGAAGGTTAGCCTCAACCCCGCCAGAACATTGGTTTCCCTTGTTGCGTCCGGCCGTTTATCGCCTTACTATTCCGTACAGCAACAACGACTCACATTGCTGCATTTGATGGAAGGTCAGGTGATCATCCCAACGTCAAAACTGCCAAAGATCGACACTGCAACAAGAAATTGATGGATGTTTGTGTTAAGAGATGAAGGGGTCATGCCAAGGAAATAGCTGGCCAATTTCACGCCTATCACATCCGATCTCCGTTGGTTCGCCTGAAGATCGAGAAAATAGAGGCGGATCGGCAGCCCGCATCATCAGATCTAATGGGCCGCTTCCAAGATTCCTTCCTTCCTTCCATCTTAATTGATAAAATTACGGAGTCTTCACCGACTAATGTGCCATCCTTCCTGCTGTCAAAATTGTAGATTGCGGCCGCACTACGAATATATCGAAGCTATGATGTAGGGGGTCCAGCCGTTGAACAGCTAAAGATCCTGTTAACGCGCGCGTTCGATAGTCTGGTCCTGTATTGGTATAGCGATGTACGGAAACACAGGAACCCGTGAAATAGTTTAGCTGTCATATTATATGTTCATGTGGAGAGTATGGGGTCCGACTATCTTGTCGAGCGACATTTTCGTAGCTTGGATTCATGGGTTAGCCTTCGTCCATTGTAGATGCGCCGGCCAGCACATCATATTACCCGTGTCTCCGTCGGTTTAACAATAAAACCGCACAAAGCATTAAAAGCTGGATTCAATATTTGATACATTCGGAAAGCGAGAAACTGAGCGGCCCTGAGGAAGCAATGCTACCGAGGACTACTGTGAATGGTGAAGAAGCCAGCGGATGCGTGATGACGTCGTCTTGCATTGGGCACTTTCTTCCCTTCCTTCTGCATCAAACGACTCCTCGGACCCTGATCGCCCAATTGCGCGAAAAAAAATCCCTATGGCGTTAGCTTCCGAATTTCTTGGTATTGTAATAGAACCCTGTGAAATATTATTCAACGATGGCACCGTGGGCTGTTCGCACATATTGGTTGATGAGTTTCTGTTCTCCTTGTGTGTTTTCTCACACCCATCTAGCTTACTAGTAGCTACGGGGCCGGCATTGAGGTCGGTCCATCGCGCCGAGTTTGGCTTGATTGGGTCTGACATTTCTCGTTCTCCACGACCCTGAAAAGACACGGCCGGTAAAAACGAACACACGGAGCAGCGTAGAACCCAAGGGATCTGCAATGACTGTAGCAACCATGCTGCACAAAGTACCTAGCTGTTGATATCTATGACGGTATCAAGTGAAACACTGTTTCTGCCCAATGCCGGCAAACTGAGATGGAGGCTCGAAGCCCAGTGAATGCCCAAGTCCTCTTCACGGTAGTTGTGATGACGTGAGTAACACCAATACCGTTCGGCATATGAGTAGAAGATCTTAAGGAGTAGGCGGGAAATCTGGGGAGTATGCACTCAATTTTGGGCTCAAGAAACGTTACAGACACGCCAAGACAATGACCGTGGAAATAATATAATCTTTTCGGCGGCCCAAATCCAGGGTCTTACCAGGGTTAAACTGAACACGGGCCAGAGGCTTCAACGCTCGCGAATGAATGGACCTCATGACAGCCTCACAAACAGCTGCATATTGTCGTGTCAATTTTTATATTTTCATGTATTCAGTCTTCTCACAATTTGTCGTGTGGACATACCCTTGACATGAGCACACATTAGTAGTGAGGAATACAAGGAGCTCTTTCAATGGTACTCCAGGCAACCAGAAAAAGCATAACTTTGCAATGCGCAGCTCTGACGTGGGATGCGTAACGTGAGTAGAAGTTGGTGTTCACCCGGGGCCAGTGCCGTCATGCTCTTAAGACCCAATTGGCCAAGCAAATCCTGGGAAATAGGAAAATTGTGGCATGACGTCGCTAAAACCGGCATGATGACGCCCATGGCTACAACCCCTAGCTTAGCTCCTCATCATTTTGATACCCACTAGTTTTGCTTGAACTAAAGCTCAAGCTAACGAAAGATTGGCAACGGGGCATTAAGGTAGATAAAACAAGCTGAATTTGGGTATCATGTAATTAGGATATTCTCAAATATACACAGATTTGATTCAAGTTGATTGCAATGGTCTCTCGTGTGCAAAACCACTGCACAATTCCGAAATAAATGGTGTGTCGCAACATCAGGGCGTGGCGGTGGAGCCGGCCTGCGAGTTGCGAGGGGTTTTACATAGCGCACCGCGCCTCTATAACGCACCCCACTCACACTCAAGTAGTCCGCTGACATGCTTGGATCTGCTCGTCCACCCCGAAAATCGAGTGTTTGTCAATACGAAAAGAAAACCAGGGTATTGGGTGGGTTGGTCGTGAGCGTCTACATCTTCATCATGAATGAGAACAGAGATGTGTTTGCGATCGTTTGTCGGATGTCGGAAAGGTCTTGGTACGATGCAGCCTCGCCCTGTTCTTATCCCTGGCAGTTGAATAAGACAGCACCTGTCATGTCCCAATTGGAACAACTGTCAGGAATTTTCTGGCGTTCTGGTTGTATTATCCCTGTAAGCCTCGTGCATATCCTTGGCCAGTGCATTGCCTGACTGGTAATCCGGAAATCGACTCGTATCCCGATAGGGATACATAATTCAGGAGATTGCAATGAAATTCAATCTGGTTGTGATGTCGTTGATTTGCCGATGCGCTGTGGCTTCTATCGAGTCATAATATAATTCATTGTGACATGCGTATAAATACGCATCGTCTCATGTGTCGAAGTGGCGTCGTCATATATTAATGTGGTATGTGTCCTTGCCCACGTAGTGGTCTAGATCACTGGGTTCGATTATTCGAAATTCGACTTTTGCTTGAGATATTCACAGAATGTCATGATCGATGAGAATGGTTTGGTGTCGGTGATATTGTCGTGGATGGGTTGCTCATTTATAACCGACAGCATTTGCACACTTTTGGCAGTAGTAGAGGTTGAAGCCAACTTGAACCATGCCTGTTGATGCTAAGTCGTCTGTTGAAGTGGTTTCCACTTGACGATGGCAGCGGAGGCAACGGAGCACCTCAATGGATGCGACAGGCGGGACATCCATGCTGTATCGGTAGGATGTGCCGGAGGAAGAAGACGATGTCGAGCTGGATCGTGACGAGGCGGAGTAGGACATGGTGAAGGAGGCAAGTTCAGTCATATAGATAAGAGGGTGGATGCTAGTTATAAGCAGGATCAAGAGGTGGATTGTGCTTAGTGGGAATGACAGCGAGATTATAAGGCGGCTGAGTATATTATGGGGTGTGTTTCGAAACGTTGGTTGCAGGAAGAGACGACAAGAACAGGTAGGTCGGTAGGAGCTAGAGTAGTATGTAGCTACTATATATCAGGAGGTAGGGGTGTATGATGAGCGCTTGGGCTTGGGCTTCTTTTTGAAAGTGCAAGGCAGCCTGGGTGACAGGGGCGGGTGGAGTGGCCCTTGTGTAGCTGTCCGCGAGTCCAGGGCGGATGCAGTCTAGTACCGATGGACCGAGCAGGGGGGGGCAATGAGGAAAAAAAAGTTCACCGGAGTAGCACAAGCCTAAACCGTAAAGGTGCAAAGGGTAGGGACGTTTTATCCTGCAGGGCTGGTCCTGGCTGGTTTGGATGTGCTGTACAGTGCTCGTGCAGGGAACCGTAGTAGTTCTGTGCGAATGCCTAATTATGTACCGTGGGTAGTTATAGCGACGGTCAGGCTTGCAGGCAGCTGCAGTCCTTCATTCTTTGCCCTAAAATATCTTAATTGGGCTATGGTTTCCGACGGTATCGAAATATTTTGTTCAAAGCATTCGTTGAAGTGGGTAGCTGTTCGGAGATGGCTTGTTTGGGTGT
The DNA here is from genome assembly GCA_022578795.1 of Xylariaceae sp. FL0255. NCBI lineage: Eukaryota > Fungi > Ascomycota > Sordariomycetes > Xylariales > Xylariaceae > Xylariaceae sp. FL0255. The sequence continues at coordinate 264,444 of MU388827.1, read as the reverse complement.
ATGGAATGCTCCTGGGTACAGACTGGTAAATTTCTTTGGATCACCTATTTTTGACCTGGAACCTTAGAAAATTGTGGATGACTAGGATTTAGGGATGGGAGATAGACAGCTGTTAAGTATTGCGTGAAATCTAGAATAAAAGAAAATATGTGGAATTTCGCCTCCGTTATCGAGATCTCGACGCAGCCCATCTCACCATCGAGAGATCTTGTCACGGACAGCCAATCAGCAACGCCTTAGCCCAGGAGCAATACCTCCTTGGCAAGCAGTAAGTAGGTATAAATAATGTCGAAGCGCTTAATGATCTCTCATTACACGTGTTTAGACAGTAATTCCTTGATGCAGCGCATTTCTCTCGATGGTGGTTTGGGTTTGCATTCTTGAGAAAGCGGACAAGGGACCGAATTCTCGTCAAATTCCATGCCGATACCCTTCCGTTCTTCGATGGTCAGCCATTATCATCTAGTCTAGCTGCCTTGTTGGCTTGTCCGGAAGAAGACCAGCTCGACTTGCGATTTCAGGGATGCATCCATGGATAATTCTGTACGAATAATGTTTGTCACTTGATATAGGTGAAACTGGTGACAGTAGGATGCAAGCCGCGTATTCCGGCCTACTGACCTCTCAGTGCGAGAGGCTTTTTGGGGTTGCCGCCATGTGACTCTTTATGTTATTGGTCTGAAGTCACTCTGTGGGTTGAAATTGAAAGTCATTGTTGTCTTTTCCTGACTGAGTTTTGATACATGCCGAGACCCCCGATGTGTCAGCCAAAATCCCGATCTAGACTGTCGAAAGGGTGCAGACACTACCACCTACCCCTCGACATGCTAAGCGCTGTAACGATCGCGGCGTGGGGATATATAAACCCTAATGATCTGCTCTCTCGATACACTATGGCATTCTAGACCTGATGAGGGGAAATCATGCGTCCCAACCCTATGAGTGATTACCTACCAAACTGCACTTTCATGCTGTCTCACTCTCATCATAAAAGCGAAAAGGCCGAGAACCGACCGGCAAAAGCAAAGCCTCATTGGTCATTGAAATCATCTGGATGGATCTGAGGCGCAGATTGATTACTTGTGTTTCCAGTCCAAGCTTGAACATAAATATATGTACTTTGTATCATCAGGCGCTCCGTGTGTCACCATGTACAAGTACCTACAGTACTCTTTCATGCTCCGTTTCCCAGTTGGCATCCGCTGTATCCGTGCCAACTGAACAAGCATCGAACATATTCGATCACATGTTGATTATAAGGCTGTATTTAAATCATTGATTTTAATTTGATCAGCCTACTAACTAGGTCTGGAGGGCACTGATCGATCATCGAAGTCTGATGCCTGTCTTGGCATGTGTGTTCGAGTCTAGACCATTTTTGATTACCAGGGCCTCGGTATGATTGATGATCAACAGCACTAAACAGGGGCGTGGAAGATGAAACGTCTTTACTTGTGGGGTTTCTCCATTGCTTCTCGACCAATTCTTCAACTAGAATGGAAGATCGAATGTTTGTGGAACGATTCTCGAAGTGATCTTTGTTGAAGACTGGGGCATCTAATGGCCAGATCGGATATCTCCTAGTTTGTTCGCATGCGACTGACAGATAATTCCCCAAGAGGCTGCCAGCACTTCATTGCTTGAAGTATCTTAAGATTGTGTGGGACTATGATGTAGATTTATGGCCCGGTCTGGACCGCCATTTATTATAACCTTGTTTTTGTCATTCAAATCCATCATCTCAACGACGCCCTGCGCAGTTATCAATCCCTCTATAGCTAATAACGCCATGTCAAATTCTATTTGAAGTAGTACAAGTATTTTAATATTATTCATTAGCTCACTAGAATGCCACTCCGTTATAAATTAAAACCTTGGTTGACACATGAGAGAGCTGGGCACTATGGACCAGTGAGTATGAGTCGGCGTAAGGTTTGGCTACGGTGCGCTGCATGGTATCCCTGATGAGACTTTACCATGATCGGACACATTCCCATCCTTTTTTGCCATGGGGAATTCTAGATTTCCCTTCCATCGCCCAACATGCCGACCTCGCAAACCTTCCCAACCTCTCTGGATCCGCTTATTCCACTGTGTTTCTGAGCTGACAGCGAAGGTCACTGGTTTACAATTTGTTCGCATGCAATGTCATTTGAAATGCCTTGATTGGAGCCTCATATCAGAGACTAAATGCCATCCGATTCCACTAAGGTGAGCATTGAGTCACGAACAACCGAGAGGACTATTGCGATACTGGCCCCTGGCCGAGCCGGCTCTCTGTGCTGACACGAGCTGTCCACCGGTCCGAGCACAATGGGCATGTGCGTGAGGCGCGGATACATACTTGTTCCAAGCAGGCTATTAACGGGACAGCTTTTCTAGTGCGGGCTTCTAGAACAGCCAACAGCCGTTTGTCCACGGCCTGCAGTGGCTTTACCCTACCTTTAACTCAGATGCCTAACCCACGGAGTAGGTGGATGAAACGTTACGCACAGAGTGCCACCGTTAATGTGCTACCCAGTGGCTGTTTTAGCAGTAGATAGATATCCCTTGAATTGTAAATCGATTGATATCTGGGAACTGGTTTATTTAGTTACATACCTAGGTATGCATGAGGAACCAAGGCTGAAGACCCTGATCGTCGGTGATCTTCAGGTACCTAGTCTACTTCTGGACTCAACCCACGCATATAATATGTCCGAATAAATTCCGCCCTTTCAACTACAGTGACCATCGCCGTCAATATCCCTATATCGTGTGGTTAGATCATAGCAGAATAAAATACAACGTGCATGCAGCCAGCATACTCATCTGCCAGCCCGGAACTTAATTACTAAGCCGACGCAGTCGGCATACCCGGATGCCGCCGCAACGAGCTAGTATATACGTACGCAAAAACATGCCGCAAGAATTCAATCAACCAATCAAGACTATGATATTTTTGGCATCGCAAAGGATCACCTCACGATACGACTAGGCGTGGCGTCATTGCTGGCGACACGTGGACATGCCGGGTCTCCGGTTTCAAACAGATTGATGCATCCGAACGCTCCCGAATCAAGCCTCATAGGAATTGTGGGTGCGGTTTCTCTAACTATAGGCATGAGACTTGATCCGGCGACTTGCAGAGAATAGTTGATACGGCAGTTTTGAATCCTACAATTTCTATCAGAAACCTTTAGAAGTTTGGGTTGCTATGACTTAGTTGCTTCCTTCATGCGGTAGATACCGCCTACACCTACCTGCCTGCGGACCCTGGGTTGCACTCACTAAAGGAAATGAACTGGACAAGTTGTGATATACTCTACTTAGCAACACCAATGATCATGAGATTGTTGATTTTTGAATAGCATACATACATGTAAGAAAGGTCGAATGATAACGTTTCAAATTAGTTACATTTTGGAAACGCCGCTCTGCAATTACCTACCTGTACCTACAGCTCTCACCAGTCTTTCCAAATCGTCCGATTCCTCCAAGCTTCTAAATTTTTCCATTTTTCGACCAACAACTGGCCTTTCTCATAGTCTCTGACACTTAATATCTTGTCTTGATCAAATACAATATCCTTGTCGTCCTCCGCCTTCTTTTTATGCATGGCCTCGATCCATGTTGGTCTTCTTTGACGAGCCGATGGAACCGGCTTGTCTACCCCCCTAGACACACGTTCCGCCGGCTTGATTATTTCCCTGGAATCGGGTTTTCCCGACCCTTTGAGGAAATTTTCGTAGCGTTCAGCCTCTTTCTTGTTAATGACGACTTGTTCCTGCTGTTTTGATTTTTGATGCACGTTCGGGTTGTTTGGCTCACCCTTAGCACTTGTGATTGTGTTTTCTCTAGATTGTGCATCTCCATGCATGACATCAACTCTTTGCTGTTGGCTTTTCCCTAGGAATATCTGCTCATCTTTTTCTCTGCCAGTCGTTGGGGGAGGTATTGCGTCTTCTTTACCTTCTGCTACATTGTCCTTGTCTCCATTCGCACCAGACGAGCCAGAAGAGTTCTGCTCAGAAAGACCCTCTGGTGATTTGTCCACCGTTGGCGCAGTCTCCCGTCGTTGTCCTATGCGGTTGTCATTGCTCAACTGATCCTGAATGATAATGTTGCCATGTTGCTCATCAGCAACAGGCATAGCCTTTTGAGCGATCTCCGATCCTCCGCCTGTCTGAATAGCTCGCTTCTTTCTCTTCGGCAGGTCCACATCATCCGGAAGGTCTTCTGCCAGTCTTTTACGCATCTTTAGAAGTATAACAAGGTCATCTCGATACTCTTTGTCTATTTTCCCAGCCGCTACTACCTTGTCCGCATGGCGAAGAATGGTGCAGAGACGCCAGGGGCGGCAACTACATTTTTCCGAATGTGCTATAGTTATTTCTGCCCGTCTCCTGGCGTTTCTCTTGTGTGCTATACCAAAACACTGCGACCAGGAGTTGCGGTGGATGAAGGTATGGTTGGAGACATACCTTCTGCTCTGCTTGATCATGCTGTTTATGGAAAACTTGGCAGACGACTTACCCATTCCTTGTGGGTTTGCCTTTGTGATTCCCTGTGGTTTCTTGGAAGTTGCTAGATTCTGTGGTCTGGTCTTCTTAACCGTTTGTGGTTTGTCCTTTTTCACAGTGGGAGACTCAATTGTTGTGACTGTTCCCACTCTAGGCTTTGGCAGCGGTTTCAGTTGAAGCCTTGCCTCTGCTTGTAGTCTTGCTCTGTTCATAATGCTGTGATTGATTTTCTATGCATGTACTGGGGGAATGCAACTTGTCTTTCCAATGTGCTAATTCTTTGGAGGGCAAATTCATATAAGTTGGTGTTCTTATACGCAACAGCTGTTTATACTCAATTGTGAATCACATGAAGACTGTTCTTTGATGGTATGTCTTTATGAGGAGCTGATTGATTCTATCTTTAGAATATCTGGTGTCTGGCACAATGCAACAATGACATCACCTTTCCACACAAGCAGCAAAGAACTTTGGATCTGGGAGAGAGATCAGAATGTGGTATGTTTCTGTTCCCAATACAGTAACTCAAGACCTTGGGATAGTCATAGCATAGAAGGTACATGATTGTATCCACACTACTGATGCGAACTACTGTCTAATCTGTATATCTGTCTCTTAGCATTGATCACATCAGGCACGAGATAGGATAATAAAAATACTGCACCATTATCTCGGGCTGACTGATTTTCATGCAGCAGGACAAATGCTCCGATCTACTTGCCGCATGAACCGCCCCGCAGAATTCGGCCTCCGAGACAACCGTTGTACGTGAATCATCACGGATGTCGCATTGCTCATCAATATTCCCGATGAGAAGGACTTCGGAATGGTCCGAAGAGATTCCTTACTCATCCATGAGCCATTTCAAATTCTACTGGCCGAATACGAGTTGGCACTGTTGCTTGAAGACCCAGTTTCAACTGTCCGCAGTCGGACTGTTGAAAGCCAAACTCTCAGCCCGTAGAACCCGACTTCAATGTGTTCTTTGTTCCAATTGCTGACAATAAGGACTATACATCCTTGCTCTGTCATTGTCTGCCCTGACAGGGATAAGCCCAAGCTGAGTTAAGAATTGCCGGCGGTAAGGCTTTGTCATATTCCTTGACTTCGCTTGGGAGGAGAGGTTTGCCGGCATGCACTGTGATCAGATTCGAAATCAAAAATGGGCGATTCTGGCTACCTCAGACTAGAACTGCCAATATACTGAAATTGGCAATATCGTGCGTGTTGCTATAAAAACATGCCTGTCTCTTCCCGCATACAAGTCGCAGAATAATGCTGCATGTCCAGAAAAAGTTTCTTTCGCCGGTTGAAGCGGAATACATGTTTATAGACCTATTTGGCATGCCATGGGGAAGCTGCAGGTAAGCTGCGTACTGTTATCACATGCAAGATGACGAGAAGGATGTTTTAGTTATGAATCAAATACAATACAATGCACAAATTAGCTCATTGACGGGAAGACCAATGATTTCTCTCGACTTTAATATATAGTTACACGTGTACATACTAGCTAGCATGATCAAATGTACACCTTAGTTCCCCTGGACAGAGATACATAATAGGTGCTTGCGGTGCAAATACATCCGTTGAAGAGCCTCCTCAGCAACGAGTAATGGTTGCTAATTTGTTTGGCACCTAGTCCTGTCCTGAGCCGTAATAATAACTCACTCGCTAGCTCCGCCGAAACTCCGATAAAACAATGCAAATGCCGAGCTCTTCATCTTGTTTTGGTTCCAAGTCTTCGTGAAAGAGGTCTCTTGGCATATTCCGTCCAACGGCGAGACAGATGCTGCTTCATTACAACATACAATCATATGAAGAGGTCCTCAGGATCCCGTCATCTTCATATCCTCTTCTCCTGCCTTCCCTAAATTCTTCAAGACGTAGCTTCGTTTGAAATACTCATTGGGATGGACAATCGTCTCAAGCTGGGCCGAGGTCATAACACCCTCATCTTTCGCCTTCTGAATTTCCTTTTTGTTGACATATTCGAAGACACTACCAAATTGTTAGTAGGAATGAAGACACTACCCCCGCTAGACTGGACGAACCGGTTGCACGCCATATGGAATTTCTGGCTATTCTTGTCTTCCTTGACCCCTTGCAAGACTGCTCTATCGGTGATGCCGACACCTTGTAACAAGGCTGTGAGGTTTTCGAGACTGAAGTGACGGTAAGGACACCCGTGTGCTTCGCCGGGACCCGGCGGGTGCTCAGTTAGAATCTTCTGACATGAAAATGGAGAATAACCACCACCGCGGCGATTTGAGTCGCCACCGACATCTCCATACGCGTGTCGTACGTTATATCTGTATTCCTTATTGAATTGATCATCAGTGATTTTAGAGAAGGAACTTCGCCAGAAGATCAAGCATTCTTCCAAATTCAGACCTATCCCCTTGAGGAACAATGTGTACTGCAAACGACCGAAGTGCTTCAAATGGGCATCTCGTCGAAGAGAACGGTGCAGATTCTGCATGCAAAGGGGGAAGTGGGTAGAGAGGGCGTCCACGTTCCGCGCCGAGATATCAGCACCGGGGACCGAAGAGGAGGTGCTGGCACATGATGCATCTGGGGTGATGAAGTTTTTGGATAAATGATCGAGAATAGGGGTCAACCGATCGTCTTCGTCTAATCGTGATAGGGCGCGAGCCGTCAACTGTCCGATATCAGTCAGTTTCTTCATATTTCATGATGCTCAGGAAACGGAGAAGAGATACCTCTAATGCGCGGTCCAATCGCTTTGTGAACTCGGCAATTACCATTTTTGACTGCTCCTTGGAAGGGACGTAGGCTTTACCGGACTTCAAGAACACACGCCTTGACTCTACCAGATCAGGTACTCTATCCCAATCCACCTTGATCCACGACTCCTCCTCAGAGCTGTTTTTCTTGGAACCGGCGACGGAAGCTAGCTCATCTCTGTATAGAATCCGCTCGTCCTCGGAGACGTGTTCGCAGTCAAGATTGACGGTACTTATGAAGTCATCTCTGTCGCGAGAGCTTTCGTCATTGACACGCAAGCGAAACAGCATGGTCTCAACGCGACTAAACCTCCGGCGCAGATCCTCTGTAGAGGAGAAAGCAAGTCGTAGGATGAAGTGGCTGTAGTGGTCCTTCTGGCGCTGAGAGAAAAGTTTGGTTGACCTGGACGTGTTGGATTCTAGCGGGAGATACTTTTCGAGAAGAGGTTTCATGTGGGCGACGGTCTCGTCTTGGGATTTGTTACGGAATGAGCATGCTTCTAATTCGGCGAGGACTTGGGAGAAGGGTCAGCAATTGTTAGAGTGCCGCAATTTGCCTAAGCGAAAACATACTCCGCAACCTGTCGATAGCCCATTGCTCAAACTGATCGAGCGTGATGTCTGCTGTAGGAGGGGTCGCATAGAAGTTCAAGCGATGGGGATACTCGGTCTCCTTATACGAGGGATCAGCAAATTGCTTCTTGCGATGGTCGACGACATTGCGCCTCTTGGGGTCGATTCGATTGAAGTCTTGCCGTAGCATTGTCAACGGGGTGTTATGGTCAAGAGAACGTGTTTTAAAAGTGTATCTGGACAGGAAGGAATCTTCAAATATTGGACTACATAGTAAGTATTGAGTGACGCGACCTCCAATTTGTGATATCAAAGGGAGACGCGTCTTTCCACTATTACTTCCTAGTAACGGGGAGTGGATCACGCGTTAATAGGTTACTTACCTAATGTACTTCGTACAAGTGATTCCATTTGGCGGGGTTCTCGGCGGCAGTTTCCAGCAACCTACCTCCGTACATCTAGCCAATCGATAAGCGATTGATCGCAAAGTGACCCTTCAACCCAATTTTTCCACTCAGTGCCCACTAATCTGGAACTCTCTAATAAGCCTCCCCTCCCCACCCACCACCACTGCCCGCCTCATCTCGGCGGCGTCTGCATCGTCCCTTTCCATTGACTGTCCCAGTGGCAACTCAGCTTGCAATATTTCGTCACCTCCCCGCTTTCACTTTCTTTGTTCACCAAGTCTCTTTCTCTGGCTAGGTCTCAGTATTTCACTCACAAATGTGAGTCTGTGCGGTGTCACATACCTGATATATGATCCCGGACCTTATCGCATGCATCGGGTAGGTAAAGTAGGAGGTAGGTTAGGTAGGTAGTAATAATACTGGACTAACAATAAGCAGAATTCTCCGACTTTTTGGCAAAGGATCAAACATCCAGAAAGCTTCCTTGCCTGTCGGTCCATTACCCCCCCGGCACCCAGCCAATCGAGGCAATAGTTTTCTGCAGGTCGGATGCTGCTTTCAGCTGCCATCGAACCTGGCCTAACGTGGTTTCAGCCCGCCTGGCTTCGCTAGAGCCTATTTTGCAACCGACCTCTTTCCCTCTTTGGGCAAGCCCCGGCTCTTTCGTCCAATCACCGACAAAGTCGATGAGATCCTAGAGGTCATCCGCCTCTTCCTCGTCGACTTTTGCTCACCTGCAAACCTGTTGTAGATAGCCTTGCTCCAGTGGCTACCTTAATATCTTCCCAACGGCATCCGCCATCGCAAGTATAGTCCTCAACTTACTCGTGCCTTTGGATCTTAAAAGAATGACATATCCAAGCCACTCCAACATGTTGTTACCATCATTCCTGTGGTCTTACCTCCCTGTTGAACTGAATACAACCCGCCCCTCACCCTTGTCATGCAAGCCGACTCTTCAGAACCTTCGTTGCCTAAGAAATATGCAACAACGGAGGATTGGTCTCGACTGCACGATGTTATTGTCCAGCTATATGTCGAAGAAAACAAGACTCTGGATGACGTGAAGCAATACATGGAAAAAGAGCATGGCTTTTTGGCAACGTATGCCCGCCTTCTATTTAAACGTTGCGAAGATCTACGACTGACTATGAACTTCAAGCGTTGCTATGTATAAAAGACAACTAGCGTCGTGGAATGCCTTCAAGAACCTCCGTCCTGACGAGGTGCTGCAGATCCTGCGACTGAAGAAGCAGAGGGATGCTGAGAACAAACCCTCTGTCTTCTTCGTGCGAGATAGGAAGGTCGACATTGAAACTCTTCAAGTCTACATATCTAGGAATCCGGCTCTTCACACTAGACTTGAGACGGGCGAGCTTCCTCACCCGGACGCGCAACGTGATGTCAGCTGCCATTCGCCTTCTCCAACTCTCGATGTGCTTGAGACTTCTCAACAGTCCGATAAGCACAAGGATGATATCTCCGCGGAGACAGAAGAGTCCACTCGCTCAACTTATGACAAGCTTGTAGAAGCTCTGCGTATCTATTTCCGACAAAACTTCGAGTCTGGCACGTGGCGCAAATCAAAGAGCTACTGCTGGAACGTAAGAGGTCACAGCGGTCCTGCCGAACTTCTCAAGTCTTTGTTGGATAGATGCATGACAGCTGCGCTTTCAGTAGGCCGTCAGGTCGAACCAGTCGCCATCCGGCATGCTCTTGATCCCCCTTTCACTTTACTCATCCGGGTATTTAGAAACCCTCCGCCTGAGATGGTTCCTCGAATTTTATGTGTTGCCGCCCGCCTAGAACTTGTCGGTCGAAAAGAAATCCAAGAGATTTTACTTCAGTTTTGCTCTGATCTTGCGCATGCCTTACACGGCCGGTCACATCCCCTCTCAGATTTCTGGAGGGGTCTCCTTGATACCCCTCTCGCCGAGAGAAATCGTGTCCTTGGGATTATACTGACTTTTTGTATGACTGAATTCGAGGCTCAACTCGGAGCCAGTCATTCATTGTCTACAGAGATATTTTTACTATATTTTGACGCTGTTGAGAGACAAAAAGAACCACAGACCCAGATCATTACTCTCCAACACCGCGTGGCCAAGATCGATGATCAAGTTATTGATCCTTTAATACTAGGAATGTTAAGACTTGAATCCGCACTAGCAAGTTGCAAAATGCATTTAGCAGAAGGCCTTTTTGAAAAGGCAAAAGATGCTCTCGCTGAGCTCGACAATACTCGTCTCTCGCCTCGAGATGACTCCTTCCGCTCCGTATGGCTCGGCTATGTCCACTGGATATCAGGAGACATCACAGCTGCCGAGAAGGCCTACAAAGACTCGATCCTGGCGGCCAAGCGCACGGAGTCCCGCGACTGTGTCTCAGAAGCCCTATTTCAGCTCGAGACGTTCTATTTGTACAGCGAAGAGCCTCTCCAAGCGGAGCGAATTCGGAGCGAGAGGTTTGACGTCCTTCGGCAGCTGGACTCGATAATATGGGCCGGAAATCAAAGCATGTCAGATACCGGGGAGCCAAGGCCACCAGGAGATGTTACGATTATCCGCATCGGGTCGGATGCAAGCAGTGCTAATTGGAGCTCACGGGCGTTTTCTTTCCTCACGGGAAACCATAGGGTGCATCATGAAATTCCTTCGAGCGGTTAAGAAATGGCGCATTGGGTTACATTTGATTTCTCAGAATATTAATACTCAGGACTTCTAATGTCAAGCATAATGCTTTCATATTATCATGAAGCAGCGACATGCATGATGCGAGTTGTAATCTCTCAGGGGCATCACGTGATATTTCACGAAAATTAGGGGACCTCTTCAGTGATCGGGATTCGAGCCCAAGCTTCGAAGCACATACGTATCACTATCCGTCTCGACGAAAGTCCGGTTCTCGGTTCATATCTATTTGGTGTCAAGTCGAGTTGATAGACGAAGGTTTGTGTTGTACATAGTCTGGGAGCGGTCTGGTGACTTTGAAGGAAGCACACTTGTTGGCTGAAACCTGCCTCGTATTGAAAGAATCCTCACATAAAACGTGAGTGATGCGGCCGGGGATCGCATTATGAAGTATCATCCAACCAAATTCCGCAAACCGAGAGGGTAGACATCATCCTAGTAATACGAACTGCAACAGCATATCAAAAATCAACGCTCTTTAGCGCTTATAAGACGCAGCAACAATGCTTTTGTCAATAACTGCGCTCTTTAGATTATATTTCACCTCCGCGGAAACGTCTACAACTTCCGCCCCTCCACAATGCTGTAACCTAAGCCGAGAAAGTCGGCTAGATCAACCTAGGTCTGTGCCTGCCCAGCTGAATCGGGGCCCGAAATATCCAACTCGAGCAGACGCCCGTTGCCGTTCACTGTAAAGAATGCACGCATACTGTTCACTTCTCCGTTCTCGGCCGGCGGCCGCTCTCACGTCAATACTGCCCGCTTCAGAAACAGAAAATAATCAGCCGCATCTCTCAGCCCAAGCTCAAACTTTCTCTTCTGCCAAGAGCCAATGACAGGGAGAATGAATTCCGCATCGGGACTTGCGGCCGCGATGTCCATGTACGAAGAAGCGCCGGGGGCTATGACAGCATAAGTTCCCAAGAATACCGAATCCTAAACTCAGATCCAGATCCTGGTCGACAGGCGAGGTAGGGTCGTATTGCCTGTAACCCAGCATGTCGAGCGCCGCAGAGATGGATGCGGCAGCGCCCAGGTCTATTGATCCGCTGCCCGGCGTCAGGACGTAGACAACTGGTAGCGGCGGAAGCGGCGGCGACGCATGCCTTAGTATAAGGATGTTAGGTAGGCAGGAGAGGGTGAGCAGGAGGAACGTGATTGCTCCCTTCATGTTGGGTGGCTAACAATGAGAGCTTTAATGCATCTACTATAGCATTTACCTGCAGCCAACTTTGTCTTTCTTGGCTAGACGATAGCTGCAATAAATTTACACCTCCGGTGACGTAAAAGATAATTAAATAAAAACCCGATAATCTAGACTTAATAATAAGGGTAGATATCTGCTGTTCTGAGAAATATTGATAGAAAGTCAGGAGCTGAAACAAATGCTGGGAGAAGGCCCGCGCTGCGGTCTCGACCTTTTTCCCCATTCATCTCTACACGAGTCGGGACCGATCACTGACGATCAACGGCGGTCCCGCGGCCCACCCCTCAAGAAGATCAAGAATTTGGTGATGATCTTACTCAGTAGCACATTAGATGCAAAGTCAAGGAAACGCACGTCTTTAGCTCGTGTCGAATACTAATGATTGTCGTCGGCTCTCGGCGTATCTGCTATTGCCTATTTAGAACAACTAGCATTCTGTCCCAAGCTGAAAAATGGGCAGCAGCTATCAGTGGGAGAATGGTCGCATTCCAAACTTGACGTCTTCTTCGGGCCGTCCTTCAAGCGGTATATCATAGAAGACAGGGTCAAGATACCAAGCAGGATCGCCCTGATACGAACCCGAATCTTCGGCAGACTTCGTGTGCGTGACGCTGGACCCATTACCCAACCAGCCAAGCAAGTTCGAGCCATGCCCTCCACGATTCTCCAACTCGTAGTCTTCCCAGCGAGGTGCCCGTAGAGCCTCCGCAGCGTGCAAGCAGCTGCCGGGCCAGAGCCCAATGATACGATCGCCCATTCCGCCGTCGCTTTTATACCAGCTCTTGCATCTATCCGTGTAGACCGTCTTCTTAAAATACTCGTGACAGTACTCCCGCCAGTCCCGCGTGATAGCTGGTTTCACTGCCATGCTAGCGTAGTCTTCCTTTTGCAATTTGCGGATGCACTTGATCGCGTAGTCTCCTACGCTCTCGATGATGATGACGAGTGATCCTGCCCCGATAGCAGAGTTCGGCCCTTGTATGATGAACATATTCGGGAACGAGTCCACGGCGGTTGACAGATACGCTTCCGGGAATGCCGCGAAGCGCTTCGCAAGAGTGAGGCCGCTCTGCCCGACGATTGGGAATGGAGGCGCGCTCGACGTATTGAATCCTGTAGCGCAGACGAGAGCATCCAGATCGACCTCGCGCCCTGAATTTAGGATCACACCAGTAGGCGTCACGCTCGCAATCCCTTCAGTGATGAAGTCCACATTGCTCTGACATAGTGCGTCAAGATATAAGGGGCCCGGGGATGGACGCCGGCACCCAACCCCGAAAGTAGGGACAAGGAAGTCGGCGATCTCAGGTCTGGACGCGAGCCGTTGCCGCATGTTCTTAGCAAATAAGGCTTGGTTTTCTTGTTGCATTACCGTCCCTCTGAGTGTCCCCTCATGAATTGTGTTTCCTGACATCTCAACTGTTTTGCGGAAGTGCACATACTTCTCCGGATCTCGAGAAAATTCCCGACGTTGCTCTTCAGAGACTACATACATATTATCGTCAGTCCAGGGATGCTTGGTCTTGAGGATTTGTTTAAAGTGGGCTTGGCTAACACTCTGTGATATCGGGATCCAAATTCAATTCTATTTGTACGTCTAGAGTCTTAATTAGTACCAGCAGGCGATGATATGGTCCACGAAGTCATATTTACCCTCGCCAAAGGAGTTCGTGATCCAGGTCTTGCTGCGCGTAAAACAGGACAACTGAACGCCTTCGACTTTTTGTAGACTAGGGATAATTTGTATAGCGCTTGCACCGTTTCCAACGACACCAACTGCCTTGTTTTTGAAGTTATAGCTGCACTTTGCGTTAGTTACAACAAGCATGGTGAACTTGGGTGAGGTCAGAAATCATACTCTGCGTTCCATTTCGCTGAATGCATAAGCTCTCCTTCAAAGGTACTCAAGCCCGAAATATTCGGCCAACTCGGATTTGACAGCAATCCTCGAGCAAGAATCAGTACGTCGGCATCGTCATGAAAAGTCTCTCCTGTATCAACCCGCCGGATCTCCAGTGACCTGTTGTCGGTTCAGCGTAGGTCGGTAAGACATTTGCAAACAAACTCACCATCGCTTGGCCTCATTATCCCACTTGCAGGAGACAACTTCATGTAAGAGTTTTACATATCTCATCACGCCAAATCTCTCGGCAGTGTCACTCAAGTAAGCCTGTATCTCGGATCCAGGTGCGTACCATGACGACCAATTTGTGTTCGGGTGAAAAGTATACTGATACGAATGTGAAGGGACATCACAGGCAATTCCTGTCCAGAAAGATGAGCCATCAGTTTACAGCTTGACAATAACGAACGATCTGTCACACTCTCGGCATCACCAGAAGTAGACCGAGGGGTAAGTTGATAAGAAGTAATACCTGGATACCTATTTACCCACCATGTGCCTCCAACATTTTCGTTTCTCTCGTAAATCTGCAGGTCTATATTTCGAAGGCGCTGTGGTATACGGATTCCGAGGTATATGCCGGAGTAGCCGGCACCGACCACGCGGACTTTCATCCGGCGATGGCTGTCTAGAGGCTCATCCTTGAGAGTAAAGGGGGCCGAAAGCTCCTCGTTGGCAGTCATTGCATATATTGAATGGGCTTAATACAGGCAAATTGAAGATTTCCCAGAACGGCGCATGCTTCGGTTACACATGACAACATCAGGCTACGTTGGGGTTGACTTACTCCAACGCCAAATTTGCCCTCTCATCTCCCGGTCTTCTTTCCCGATTATCTGGGCCGATCTTGGGACTGTGCCGTGCGCCTTCCCCGCAGACTTGTCATTCCGGCTTTTTTCTTGGAGAACTCATATGTCTGACGCATGGAAAAGGTGTAGCGATCGAGTGGCCGATCTACACGGGTTTGTTACCCCAAATGAGACTGGGTTCCCGCCGTACGGAGTAAATTCGCAATTGAACAGTGAGGTTATATTCGATCTCCTTGTAAATTGTGCAACGCTAATGACCGGGCTTTTCAAAGGACTTTCATTGTAACCAAACGTTTTAAAAGAGTCGAGGTAGTTGTCCTATAAGTGGCCTAACTCAAGCACACAAAGTCAGACACCGCGCATACCTAGACTTAAATCGAATGTGTCTTCGAACCGGTAGGAAAAAATTGGTGGGCGTTGAAAATGCCGTATAAAACATTGCTGTGGTGAGAATGAGATGAATTGAGCGTGAAGAACATCAGTTTATCGTGTTGAGTGAGACCTGTCGTAGAAAATAGGGACTGAGCTGTTGTGTGTAATCCTTATTTCGAGTCCCTGACCAGGAACCAGGGAGTAAAGAGAGTTCATTGGATGGGCGGTTAGAGCCGGACCCAATGGACTTGAAGGAATACAAACCGTGTTCTCGGAGCTCGATCGAGTGGTCACAAGCTCCTTCTGCAAAGGCAAGTCAGACTGAACCATGACATCAGTGTCTCGCTGGATGACTTTGCGGCGGGTATTCAGCTTCAACCGATTGAAACAGCTTGATGGCAGAACATTCAATTTGAATGATAGAGAAACTCTGTAATTACGTGAATACAAGTATACGCCTATTCCAATACACATACGTTACCTGACTAGAAGTTTTGACATTGGCAGTTGAAAGTTAATACCTACATGTACCTACACCCATCTAGATGTATTTTTGAGCACCCTGATGTCCGTTCCTCTTAAGTACATGTATGGAGAGTAGTACATGTACCGATGTGAACTTATTATTAGTACCTTAGTCTAGAAGTCTTGCTGTCAAGCTATTGTCATTAGACTTCCCGCCATCATCACTCCTCTATCATTTTTTGCAAAAGGCTTTCATAGTAGTCTCTCTTGCGATGCCATATTATTAAGAACGCGCTATTTAATAGACGATGGAATGAGCAGTCTTGGCTACTATATTACTTGATTATAAGAACCCCCGCTAGATTAAATTACTACAGTACTTTCATTATCCTCCACCATCACCACCCTACCTATAACCACCGGCCCCCCTGGCAAGGCATCCCACTTCGACGCCCTAGGCTGAGTCAACGTTACAATTCCGGTCATTGACACTGAAAGTATTATTGAATGGTAAATGCCCCAATCTGTCTCAACAAACTCCTCTGTCAATCAATGGCTACCCCTCTCGTAGGGGTCTGTCCGTTGCCGTGCAAAGCCATCAATAGCCCGCCTTCTAATAGTCCCTTCTAAGAAATAGGTACCTATTAATCTACTCCTCGACTGAGCGCGACGCAATCGCGCGCCGAGCCCCATTCCTCTAGGACAAACAGTCCGCCACTACCCACTACCATCTCGTCGTTCTGGGATTCCTTCTTAGTGGGGGGTCTGAACGCTTCTCAGCTGGACTTCGCAAAGGCATACCTCCCATCCCCAGAGCTTCCCTCTCCAGTTGTCAGGCGACAGATAGATAGCCTGATTCTGTCTCTGGCAACTGGGACTTTTTTTTTTTATCGTTGACATTTACCTCTTCAATTTCGCTCCTTGATCATCAAATTGGCAATACTGCGCCACATCGTTACTGCAGGCAAACGTGAAAGTGCTTATCTGCCTACCTATTTACACCTTCGCGAGTCCTGCCTCGACCACACTATCGAGTCCTCTTCTCTGTCAAACCGCTGGTTACACCATGGCAGCACGGCAGCCGCAACTTTCACCAGAACATGTCTTCATAGATCCGACCGGCCAACAGCAGCCTCCTTCGGCAGATTCACATGCAATCCTAGCTTTCCAGGACATCAACCGTCAACACGCCCAGTCCAACTGCGCAATCTATCCGAGCCACGATGACGATGACGGATCTATAAGTAGGAGCTCGAGACCTCCTACTGCCTACAAGCACAACGACTTCGAAATCCATACAATATCTCCCTCGCCTAAGTCAGAGAAGACTATCGCCGACCCTCCCTCTCTGCACGACAGCTCTTCATTGCAGTCCTTTGCCAACAACCTCAAATCTCCCAAGTCATCGACCGATCTTCCTTTCGCAACACCCAAGCGGTCCGATAGCCTCAGCAGCCATAACGACTCTTCCGAACCACGGCTCGGTCTCATTTTGCAACAACCGACAGCAACAGGTGGCA
This sequence comes from Xylariaceae sp. FL0255, assembly GCA_022578795.1. Classification (NCBI taxonomy): domain Eukaryota; kingdom Fungi; phylum Ascomycota; class Sordariomycetes; order Xylariales; family Xylariaceae; species Xylariaceae sp. FL0255. The sequence goes on along the minus strand of MU388827.1, from coordinate 247,249 downwards.
GCTTAGCTGCTGTATCGCGGACTCCGAGTTGGAAACAGCACTTTGCTAAGGGCATTGGGTCAGCAGCCAGCTCTGTCTATAACAGCCCCATCATCACTGCTATGGGAGACGTTACACCTCTGCCTTCACCATTATTATCAAGTGATTCACCTGGCCCGTGGAGACGAGGCGTAGCCCGACCCCCCTCCAGAGAGCTAGCTCTTCCTATCATTATGCCTGACTCCGTTCTTATCACTAAAAGTGGCGAGTCCGTTGCTGCAGCTATCGAAAATCAAATGAAGAGAAAGGTTTATGCTGGTCTTACCCCAGGTCATGCCGCTGAGCAAAGCAACGGCAAGGCCGAACATGCTCGGAACAGAAGCATAAGCGAATACGTTCCAGATCCAAAGGGTATACCTAGGAGACAAAATACTGTGTCTACCGGGAAGGCGGATGAAAGAAACCAGGAGGAGTCTGCCGGCTTGCGAAGAGAGCCTAATTTATCGGAGTCCAGAGGATTAACATCATCGACGAAACCACCTACTCCACCACCGAGCGAGTCTTCGCAAAGCAACGACAAAAAAAGAACTCTCTCCGAGCTTTTCGAGGCACGTGGTCGGAAAGACCATAAACTTAGAAGATGGCGAGGTATTAAGGATCTTGGCGAGGGAACTTTCAGTCGTGTCGTCTTGGCAACGAGCCAGGTTGATCCACAGAATGGACAACCCGAAGTCGAGACTGCCTCTGAATCAAAGTACGATCGGAAGACATTGGTTGCGATAAAGATCTGTGAACATGGCCCCAAAGGTGGTGCTTCCGAAGATAGAATCGAAATGAGCCTGAAGCGGGAACTCGACATCATGCAGTCTATTGACCACCCATCACTGGTCCATCTCAAGGCTTGGAGCATAGAACCGACGAGGGCGTTGCTGGTGTTAAACTATTGCCCTGGAGGTGATTTATTTGATGTCGCTTCAAGTCATCGGGATTCATTGACAACTCCGCTTCTACAGAGAATGTTCTCTGAGCTAGTCGGTGCCGTCAGATATCTACACCATAGGAGAATTGTTCATAGAGACATCAAGCTCGAAAGTAAGAAGTTCGCCTTTGTCTCCTGGTCTTCAAAGATACATAACTAACAATTCCCAGATGTCCTAGTCAACGTTCCGTCCGCAGAGTTGACGAACAAATCTCAAGATTGGGCCACCTATCCCTTCCCCGTTGTCACACTGACTGACTTGGGGCTCTCTCGCCGTGTGGCTGATGACGAGAAACTCGAAACTCGGTGTGGCTCTGACGATTATGCCGCACCTGAGGTTATCTTGGGACAGCCTTACGACGGACATGCTACTGATGCTTGGTCTCTCGGTGTTCTTCTTTATGCCCTTATCGAATCGCGATTACCATTTGATCCGCCACCCGGCGCAAGCGATTATCAAAGAATGCGTAGCAGGACCAGCCACCGAATTGCCCGCGTAGAGTGGAGCTGGATCAAATACGCCGGAGACGATGGCGACCACGACGCTAATATTGCCTTGTTCGAAAAGGATGGATTAAAGGGAGCTATGGAGATTACCGAGGGCTTGCTGAGGCGTTCCCGGAATCGATGGTCTATGAATCAGGTTGTGGAACAGGAATGGGTTCGAAATGCGATGCAAATCGAGGGTGACCTTCGATTCCGTGAGGAACAAGATGGGCAGGAGGTTTTATGACATGATCGGAGCCGCCACCGGTTTGGAAAACTGTGAAAATGGTTGGGTGGGCCATGAAGTTCGCATTTTTAGACGTAAGCGACGGCATCATATGGAGTTTTTCTTTCCAAGTTCAGTCATATTACAGCTGTCTGGCTAACATATTTTCTCTCTTGAATATTATGGAATCTTTACCTTTTAATCAGTATATACCTTAGAGCCTATGTTACACTATCTTATTTGCTTGATCAGCTATTGGGCTTTGTCTACATGATGACGAAAACTCCAAGAATCCATATTCTACAAGCTCTAGTCAGTAGCACCAGAGCCCGGTAACAGACCTTTTGGCAAAAATTTTACCACAAAATTTGTATATTTCAATGTATCAGTTGTCTCTGTGCAAATAAAGACACTTCTTTGAGCATTCTGAACTTTGAATTGTCCCTATATAGATATACCTAGGTAAAGATTAGAAACTAGGGGAGCGCCGCCCATATACGGAACCTACCATATTGCGCTATTACCAACGAAGAAAAATACCAAGCTTGGAAACGACCCTCGCGGCGAAGAGAGATATAGGAATCACATGACGGTGATGCTGTGTACATATCGCAGCTTTCCATTCAAAAGCCTGAACTCATGGCTATCAGGCAAGCTGGCAAAGCTGTCGAACATGTCTACAGAGCCAACCGTCTCATCGATGACGAATTGGCGATCTGTGATAGACACCCCTGAAATCAAGCAAAATTTAGTAAACATATTCTAGGGGGTTCTCTTATGAAAATACAATGCACACCTTTACTGTGCACATGGACAATCACAACAGATCAACAAAGAGAAAGGAGAGCAGAAGCAAATGAAGGGGCCGAAACGATGCAACTATCTTCAAGTTTCGAATTATTCTACTTACCAGTAGGTACGCCTACATCGCAAGAATCCGTCGGCGACCCGTTGCCGGTATAACTACCACCCTCGAGGCGATCACACGGCGTGCCCCAAGGGACGGCAACGCTCGCATTGTTGAAGACATCGGCATACGCATTCGCAGCGGCCAGGATCGTCGCGCGGCTATCGCGCTGCGCTTCGGGAATCTCAGACCAGTCCTCGCGCGACGACCAGTACAGCGTCCCCGTCGCATTGAACGCCCAGTCGCCGGCGTCCGTGACCAGCGTGCTCACGTTGGCGAGCGTCGGCGTCGTCGTCGCGGACGTGTTGGGGGTGAACCACATCTGCGTGCCGATGACGTAGGGGTGCGGCTGCGTCGCGGCGATGATCTCCGTGTACGTGGCACACTGCGTCGTGTCGTAGATGCTTCGGTTGAAGTCGATCTTGACCGGCGTGGCGAGGATCCCCGTTGTGAGGGTGGCGGAGGCGAGCTGCTCTTGGTAGGGGACCGATGAGGTGGTGAGGATTGTTGGGTCGCCTGCTGTCTGCGCTACTAGGAGCTTAGTTGTTTCGGCTATGAGGTCGGTCCGGGCGCATTGGGCCACTGCTGCCGTTGGCGCGAAGGATAGCAATGTGAGCGCTGATGCCGACAGGACGGAGGAGAGCGGGGTTGTGTTGCGTTGCAGCATCTTGATACCTGCTTGTCGTCCTGATACCTAGCGTTTTTGTATTCTGACTTCGATGGTTGTTTCAGAGCACTCGTGTCGTCTCGACGGATTGCAAGACGGCAGACTCATGTTCCTTTCTCTTTATGGTGTCGAAGCGCATTTCACCCTCTTTAATACACTCTTGCCTTGGCCCATCGACGAGCGATGGGTGGCATTGCGGCAGAATTCCATATGAATATGATGTCGTTGATCCGGGGATGGTTAAACGGCAGTTGGACTTGTGGCCGGCAAATTCATACATGATGGCCCAGGATAAAATGACCGTGTAGGTATATGTGTTCAATTCATATGTTTTGCCATCGTTCTCTTCCGATAGACCTTGTTTGGGATTTCCTCCATCCATTCAGAGAAGCATATTGATGGTCAACCACACAACCCCTTATTTAGTATGTGCGTCTCTCTGATTTCCATCACATATTCCGTACACGTTGATTACCCACTGGCGCGTGTGTTGCATGTATCACAACAGGTCGTACTAAACATGGCGAGGGAATGGTGGTTGACCGGGTATTCGTATACCTTACGGATACTTAGCATGGATTCTCCAGGATCGCGAAATGGTAAGCTCCCAGATCCTCGCGCTGGTGCCATGTTCTGACTGTTAGTCTGATGACCGCTTTCAGCGCCTGCAAGTACGCCCACAGCGATCCACATGCTACATCTCAGGACTCAGGGGTGCATTCGTTAGGATTCGGATCCCCCAAAATAAACATTTTTGCAGACTCTCATTACTAACACCTACCAGATAGGCAAGTAACAGGTACTCCGAAGTATCCGGACTCCCGCTCAGTGAAGGTCACTCATATATGATGCTGTTCAAGACTGTGCCTATTGAGATTGTCTATGATGCAACAGATGGCATCTTGCACAAGGATGAGATGAGTCCAAGGAGCGCTAGATGGGAAATCGAGCCCAGAACAGGACGCTAACTATCCTCGGAGCCACGTGTGGAGGGATCTCTTAACGTTAGTAGAACTGGGCCTACACATGAGATTGCACCATGCAGGGACAAGGATGATGTGAACGGCCCTTGCAGGCATTGCCGAAACCGTGATAGGGGGACCCGACCGATAGCAAGGAGTTCCTGGCACGTATTCGTTGCCCCCAGTTCCTCCATCTTTTCTATTCCTTCATTCCTTGCCCAAGTCTGTGTAAGCATCGTGACACATCAAGTCGTCACAGGCGTGCTTCTGGGCCGCCGTCCGGTCCTTTCGACTTTTCGCATTATATCGAGGAATAGATTAAACCAAAAAAAGGAGACGAGGCGAGGAGAATGACCACTTGGGGAAATGACGCAGACTCTACGGCCTCATCCGAATTTGAACTGATGGAGAAGGATCAGCAACCATCTCCGCCGCCCAAAGCAAAAACAGCGCCTGCGCGTGGGCGCGACACACCGATCTCCACGGAGCCCGTCGAGTTCCGCGGCTTTGACTTCTTCGCGCAACGTGACTTCAATCAATTGAAAGATGCGTCGCAGGCTTATTTCGCCACGGCGACAGCCGGCGGGAAGAGCGGCGAGCAGGGGAACGCTTCGTGGCTCGGCGATGCCACTCCCCCGGGCACTGCGTACGACCAACCTCTGCGTCCCGGAACCTTTCCCATCCCGCCGGGAGGCAAGACGCCAAGAAAGGTGGAGAAGAGGATATTAGGGCTGCGAAAGCCTGTATTCTGGATCGTGTTGGCCATCATACTAGTCGTTCTTGTTGTTGCAATCGGCGTCGGTGCAGGCGTCGGTGCGAGCCGGAACTCAAGTAATAGCTCGAAAGGCGCTGGGGGTTCCGCGAGGTTCGTTGGGACCTATTTCATTACGCAGCTGATCTTGAAAGATAGAAATTAACTCTTTGGACCATTCTAGCACAAGCACGACTTCGGCATCCTCCTCTAGCTCAACGATTATGAGCGATACAACTACGGCAACATCGTCGCCTTCCTCTTCCTCTAGAACACTTGCATCATCTACATCTTCACCATCGCCGACTAGTGGGGTCCAGAGCACCGGTTGTCCCGGAATGAATAATACGATCTATTCAGTGCCAGGCTCTACATTGCAATATCGTCGCTACTGCGGTATAGATTACTCGGGAGACGGGACCGTTGACATCAAGAGTATACCGACCGAGAACGAAGCCTCTTGCATCGCCAACTGTGCCGGCACTCCCGAGTGCACAGGGTGCGGGTGGGGATACATAAGCGGCGGCCCTACGTCTGACTTTACCTGCTATCTAAAAAGGAACCTAACAGTACAGCATACTGCAGATCCTAACTGGGTATTTGCTATACAATTATTATAGAAAAGGGAATAATGGGTTTGTTCAATTGGAAGAAGGAAAGCGATTATACCACAGACCTGAGATCAAGGCAAGATTTTGCCATTTACTGTCATGATGAGATGTCACCCTAGAAGTTGTATATAGAGGACTTCAAATAAAATAATGAGTTACACTAATCATACTTAAGACTTTTCAATGTCAATGATCCGCGCGTCGATACACTAAAGAAACTGGCCCTTAAATAAATCAATTTTATGAACATTAGAATCTCCCATTCGTCTCACATGTCGACAGTTCTGTCTCCAAGTCGGGAATAAACACGTCGTCGCTGCAATTGAAGACATACACAACCTACCTACCTAACCAACGCCCGGGGGAGATCACTACTTCATAAACCTGGAATGCATGCAGAAATTATCGTGGTTCATGATCTAAAGTCACTGGCTCAGGATACGAGCAAGAATACAGGTCCACTGTTCTGAGTTGCTTAGAGGGCTGCTGTCGGCCCCACTACAAAATATCTCTGCTCGGGAGCAAGGCAGATCGACTTTACGCCTTGATAGTATCTCCCATTACATTGCTTCGAGGGATTCCGCAAGTTGTTCTCTCCCCAGGCTTGTCACTAGGGCCTTCGCGCGACTGACCTCTAGCCTGCATCATGAGGATATGCTCTCAGCAGAGCAAATCACGACTCTTCGGGAGCAAGTGGCAAATGTCATCGCGAACCAGCTGATCAAAACCCATGTCGACTGGGTGTCAGTTCAACAGTTAGCGAATCCGACGCTGTGCATAGAGGCTCAATTCCAAGACCGATTGTCAGGGGAAGAAAGAGTGCAGCCGTTGGTCAATCCTGGGTTGAGAGTTTCTGTATGTCGGATTGGTTAGCACCATAACCTAGATAACAAGTCATGCTTATAGATTGAACAGGGCATAATTGATCTGACAGGCCTGATTTCTTCAAGTTCAAATGCTCCGAAAGATACTTGTGCTTCGATATCTGTCACCGCTGCACAAGATGTGGCTCCTATCCGATACCACACGACATCTCTATCTCAAGGTGATTATCAGTTAGTATCTCAAAGCTGCGTCGATGAAGGCCGCTTCAATAAGTCGGCCAGAAAGCACACCGATGTATCAGGTGATGGCGATGAAAACACCAACAGATATGAGAGTGGTGAAAGAAAGGCCATCAGTGGGTTGCGCCCCAGTCGGACAGAGGGGCCCATCATTGAGGATAACACACAACGGCAAATGCAGATCATGACTGAGAACTTCCCTAAAAGACGGAAGGCGGAGGTCATTGGCTATGCTATGAAGCCGTCTACTCTCGACAAGCTCATCGTTGGTATATGGGAGCAGATCCACGGCGGTCTAAGCATCGATCCTCAGGAAATTCTGGGCCAGTTTGCAACGGCCAGGTTCCTTGAAAGCAAAAGTTCAAATACCGAAGCCGTCTCTGCATCACCTGATCGATTTAACGACACTACGATATTCTGTCGAAAAGTGACGCAAGCAAGCCGAGCCTGCAGATCAATCGAGGTCATAGTCCAAGCACGCTGGGTAGAACATTTTGATTCTTACGTCGAACAGCTCAAATCAGACAATCCCAAAATTTCTGACACAAAGCATCGTAAATCCGCGCTTGTAGAGGCTTGCGGTGAGCTTGAGTGGCCTGAGAAGGAACTGCGTAATAAAATGGCGGTGTGGCGCGGCTATAAGGAAATCAAAGACGCTGGGGGCTGGGCGGCACTGGTGTTTGCTGGTATGGGAATATATCGGTTTTGCAAGTATCGCATAGGCTTTGATAAGGAGAGCATGCAGCGGCTTCATAACCTCAGACCTGCGCTTGAAATCGCCGCGGATACGCTGCATCCTCATTGGCGCCAATTGCTGTGCCTCGTCGGCGAACCATCGCAAAGGATTTATCATGGACACCATCACGATTGGGTTGTCCATCTCGACGGCTCGCAACCCACACCATTGTATAAGACATACCTGCAGTGGGATCCGCACTTCACTTACAAGCAAATCGATGAATCAGTCATCGACCAGGCCGCTTGGGGTGGTGATGACCCTCGTTGGACGCCGTCGTCGCCACCCGGAGTCTTAACTCGTATCTCGATCTCTTCTATTTGTGAGGTATGCGACAAGGAGCAGTCGGATGATCCGAAGCTGAATTGTTGTTACTGCTTTCCTACCCTCTTTGGGTGTGCCGCGGTCACGCCTTTCCCCGTGCAGGTATTTCGTACACCTGATGGGCGAAACAATGGATTGATGGCGCTGTGCGCATTCGAAAGGGGTGCTGCCGTCGGAGAATTCATTGGTGTCGTTACGAAGGGCCTACAAGACGTTGACGTTATGGAGAACACCATTGGCTCAAATAGATATCAGATTTGGCAGGGGAAGCAAGGAAACTTTACACGGTTTGCGAATCACAGCTGCAATGCTAACGCTCAGTACCAGCGCTTCACGTGGGTGGATACACAGCGCATCATACTAGTCAGCAAAGGCATCGAGGCTGGCTCGGAAATCACAGTTGACTACTCAGATAAGTATTGGGAAGGATTGGATAAGAAATGTCTTTGCGGCGAGAAAAGTTGCAGATACAAGCGAAATTGATGCAAATTGTCTAGTTATTTGACAGATACCTAATATGAAGCATACCTTAACGTCGAACAGAGAAGGCAATTTACAGATGCTCCTCAGTCGAGAAACAATAACTACGTGGAAGGAGGTATGCGTCTAGCGCCGTCTTTTACAGCTTCCAAACTCAGATTGGCATCCGGTGTTACAGTAGTAGCTCGTAGAACCACAGAAGCCTGACGAGGAGCAGCAATTGCCCCATACAGAGTTCAAGCAACTGTACCCAGTCGAGCCACCGCAAGTACCGTCTATAGTCATCTTAGTCGAGCTGCCGGCGCCACTGGTAGGAGACGCGGACGCAGTTAACGCTGCAGATTGTGTTGATGTCGTGATGATACTATTTGACGTTGCAGTCGGTGACATCGTTAGAACACTTCCACTTGAGGTTGTTGTTGCAGACGGACTAGTTGTGGTACTTCCATCAGAGATGTCACCATCCAGTGGACCAAATGCTATCTCAGTAGTTTCATCCGTACCAGGAAACTGATATACACTCGGGCCGCCTAGGTGATAGGGGAAATGTTGCGCCACGCCAGGATTCGAGTTATAATTCACGGCTGGATCACTGGAGTTGATATAACCGGGGATACTTACCAAGTCGCCAGATGAAATATTCAGCGCAGAATACGAACTCCCTTTTACTGAGATTTGGCCACAGCCGACGTAGAACTGGGCCGGGCCTGCAGCTAGGTTATGAAGAGCGATGATTTCGGGTCGAATCAAGTATTCTCCATTCGTTATCTCTTTCGGCACCTCAAGGGACACTATACCATCGTTAGCAATGAGCTCCTGAGTAGCCCACGTATTAGAGGTGTCATTATGCCCATAGTCCCACAGCTTGAACCATCCATCACCTGTAGGGTCCGCCTTTGTGGCATCGTCGACCTTTTTTGCATAGAATGCCATAGGACCAAGGTGACTCTTGTCTATGGTACCCGGGGGGGAACCGCTCGCCCAGAGGCGGAACTCGAACGATAACTTATCACCCGCACTCGTAGCACACACATCGGCGGCCGGCGTCATTCCTACGAGTCCGCATGCCAGCTCGTCGCTGGACAGGTCTGTGATAGGGAAGGTGATGTTGTCTGCGGTGAACGAAGTCCGAAGGCACTTGCCGTCTCCCTGACTCGCGCCGTTGATGAACATGGTAGAGAAGACGCCGTGGCCTTGCGCGGCATGGAGGAGAGATGCGGAGAGTGTGACGAGGGTTTGAAGAGTCTTCATTGTCACGACGGTATACAGATCGAAACGGTGAGGCACTGTTGTTGCTGGATTGCAGATGGATCCAAAGTTGACGGAAATGAGACATACAGTAGTGACGTAATAAATACTTTGATATGTTTTAAGAAGTCGAGGCTATTCAAAACTAAGGGATGAGAACAAAGTCTTTGTTAACATTTGGAGACAATGATGTACCCTGAGGTTTCAAAGAATATCTCGGACTTTCAGTGTACCAATATTATTTCTAGTACCATAGTCTCTATGAACTGTAGGAGCTTAGCTTGAAAATATCGCCTGATGATAATGAGTCTGGAGCAAAGAATAAGAGCTGCATATCGCTGCGTACCATGACAATATATTCAATCTCGAAATTGATTATGGAATCCATATGGAAATCTTCCATTAATATATATTGCCTTGGCAAAAGCCAAACCAAATACTCACGATTCGGCTAACGGCAATTTGATGTCATCGATGCGAGTCTTGCAAGAAGGACCTGATTTTCCTATTTCATGAAAATGAGGAGGAGTTTTTACATAGCAACTGTATTATCGTGATGTGACTATTGCAATCATGTTTCAGTGACAAGCACTTGAACCAGGAGGATGAAGGTCTACCGTACGAATGATGAACTCGCTGTTTGTGCTTCAAATGAAGGAGTGCCTAGCACGTAGAACGGTCAAGTTTCTTCAAATTCCACCTGTGACGTACAGCCGAGAGCACGCATGAAATGGAACTGTTTCATCTCACAAGCACTTTGAGGAGCCACTTTGACGGCTTGGGGAAGCGCCAAGCCGGTTACAAAGCAACTTGCTGGGTATGGGTAAATTGAAGTAATATACCGAAGCATGTACTACACAATTATCCAGGACGTTGGTATAGCGCGCGGTCTTTGCATCTCTACTTCTGGTAAACCGGAGCCGCGGGCTCCGGCCAACACCAAAACTGTACCACTAACTCGGCGCCGGGCATTGATCACAGCCTCGGTTCGTTTCCACGCGAGTGCATGACTTGAAAATATATTCGAAAAGGGGAAACGTCATGGATGTGCGGGCTATGTCGAGGAATGACATGATTTGTGAAGGCGATATTAAATGCACCTCTGGCCTCTAGCGCCCGGCACCGTATCCGGGTTTACGAGTTGACTAGCAGCAGGCCAAGCTTTTCTAGCAATTTATTTTCCTGTATAGTTATCTATCTATATATATAGCGCCTTCCCATGCAGATATTGATTAACTACAGAGGCAGAGACTTGGCTATTCAGACAAAAGTGGTAGAGATCTGACGACACTCCTTAGCTCTCCGACTGCTCTGTGTTCAAAATATCACAGAACAAGATGCCTTCCGCTCTGTCAGTTGCTGCGTTCTCCGCGGGTCTTTTCAGCCTCGCGTCGGCTCATGGATACGTAGCCGGAGTTGAAGTCAACGGTGGTGCTTGGAGTAAGTAACGCGAACCCAACAGTCATGCCTCCTTCTCTCTGGGGATTCTGAACTATAGAGCCACTCTTTTCTCCTGCAGCAGCCCTCGCTTCTCATCAGTCTGCCGTTTCTTGAAACAAGCGATGAGCTTTTGTGGAAATTATTCTTACTAACTCATACAACTCATATAGTCCAAGGCTGCAACCCGAACTGGTACTATCAGCCAGCTGGTACAGCACCAGTGACGCCTGGATGGCAAGCTCTGAACCAAGACGATGGTTTTGTCGCTCCATCCGCGTATGGAACATCAGACATAGCATGTCACAAGAGCGCAAAGCCTGGAGGGGCATACATCGACGCGAATCCCGGTGATACTTTGACTATTTTCTGGAACACATGGCCCGATACGCATAAAGGACCCGTCATGAACTATCTAGCAAATTGTGATGGTACGTGAACCAGCTGTCTCGCTTTTTCGTACATGAAATATAGAAAGTAGTAGATGATTAAGCTGACATAACATGTAGGAGAATGCACAACTGCCACAGCTGCTGGTCTAACGTTCGAAAAGCTCACCGAAGGCGCTTGGATTTCCGGCAAGTAAGTTTCGGAAACGTCGAATTTATACTCTTTTGATACCCTAAACTCCGTTGCTAACTCCTAGATCACCTACTGCAGCGACCCCGGCACCTGGGTTACGGATACCTTGATCGCGGCAAACTTCTCGTCGACACTCGTGATTCCCTCGACCCTGGCCGCTGGTAATTACGTGCTTCGCCACGAGATCATTGCTCTCCATGCTGCTTCCAGCGTGGACGGTGCCCAGAACTACCCGCAATGTACGTGGACCTTCTCAAGAGAAAAGTTCTCCTCACAAAAAATGGATACCTACTAACTATCTACTATCAGGTCTTAACCTCAAGATTGGCGGCAGTGGATCGACGGCTCTGCCTGCCGGCGAGTCTGCTACGTCCTTCTACACGGAGACTGATCCTGGCATCCTCTTCAATCTTTACACAGACTTCACAAGCTACACCATTCCCGGGCCGGCTGTCTGGAGTCCTTAAGATGTACATAGATCATTAAATAGCCTTGTGAGATGTGTGTTAAGTGGGAAATCACTGTGGGGGATTTGATTTCCATCTGTAGTTCTTGGAGACTTTAGATACTGCCACCATTGAGACTAAGATAGCTAGGAAGACGAATTTTAGCACTTCTAGATCATTTGCACACCTACTTTATGCTTTAAAACTAAATATTCCGGATATCAGGATCTCTCCTTTTCTCACTTAACATAAGCGTTTATTGACTTCTCAGTTCTATTACGTATACTCAAGCCGCAGCCTTTATCTCCTTATTGACAATGATCATTCAGAACCACCTACCAGCGGCGAGGCACATTAGTTCTCCTATTGGGTCTCGTGATCTGGTCGATGGTAAGCACGCCTAAAGATGACGGACGCTGACGGTTACTGGGAATTGGCTTGAGAAGGACGGGTCGTTTAACTTCCCTGCCGGAGTGATCAGCTGTTGCTTTCTCTGTCCCAAGGAAGACATGGCGACTATGAGGAAATACAAATGGACCATAGCCTCCCGATTCATTTTGAATGAAGAGATCTTGTTCTAGCTGTTCTTGGCGCCGACTCTTCGGGGGAGGTTGGATAGGGGTAAAGAAGGCATATTCACCCTTGTCTTCAGAGCCTTTCCCGCTTTCGATGGGGCTTGAGTCGCTGTTATTTACTATGTTGTCGTCTTTTTCTACGCAATTACCTTCAACATTGAGGTACAGACCAAGGAAATCATTGTCGTTCAAGAAGACAGTTGGTTCAAGATCTTGTAGGGAGGACGACATGATGATTCGATTGATCCGTAAAGGACTCAAGGAAAGATCATTTGATTTGTGTTTCACACAGGATCCTATACTGAGTGTAGATATTAAATATTCTTATCCGATTGCGCCACTAGCTCACAGAGACAAAGGCACAAGGCCTCTCAAGATGAGACAATGTACAATTCCATTGTTCATAAGCAAAAAGTGTTAAGTCCATGAAGTGAAAGAGCTCTATTGTTCTCGCTATCAACAAATCTACCTCTTATTAGAGTTGCTTGCATTGGATATAGTATCAGTCAAATGATAATTGATCACGGCTATTATCTCGCGAAAAGGGAGCTGACGACAACCAGACACTCTTCTACAACGTCGCAAGACCATCTTGAATAGCTTTTACATAGGTCCAGCTCGAGTCATCCTCGCCAAGACTCCAGGCCGCTTAGCAAGATCGTTAGCATATACTCATTGCGTCATTAGGCGTATCGTGTTGAGAAGCAGTACTTACCGACACCTCCCAGCTTCTGACCCTTGACAATCTGATCGAACTTCTTGGCAACGAATTCGGGAGTGTCCCAGGTCCAGAAAGTCGAGTTGGAAGGATCCCAATACCACTGACCACCTTGATCTTCGTCCGCGACACCGTCTACCTCGACGGAAAACCCGTCCTTAAACGTGATAGCACCCGACTTTCCGGTATCCTGGCCGTTTGCGTCTTCAAGTAGCACTGTCGGGCAGCCGAGAGGTTGCTTGCACTCTCCGGCAGTTTCAAAATACTTGGCATAGAAAGCAAAGCCCAGATTTAGTTTGGCCGGATCCATGCCAAGTGCGATGTAGTTCTCAGTAGTATTCAGTGATCCATTCACCGATGTGTGATGATTCGTGAAGTTATCACGTCTTTGGAAAAGTTAGCTCTCAATTGATCATGGAGGGGTAGCCATTCTGAGTAATACCTGTTCATAAGATCGTATGTCATCAACTATCGCAACATGTTAGCCAAGTCTACAAGAGCTGGAAGTGTTTCACTCACATTAACGGAGTCGACGATATCATTGATTTGAGGGACAGTTTCCGCAGTGTAGGCAATCATGTCTCTCTGAAGACCGGGGACAGCGATGCTTAACTCCTTGTCGCCAATCGCGTCCTTGATGGCTTGAAGGAAAATAGGGAAGTTTCCGATTTCATCGGTTTTTCCGGAGTTGGGATCCTGCTTGTAGTCTTGTCCATTCCCTCCTGGATATTCCCAATCGATGTCTAAATCAAGTCATTCAGTCATTAGTAGCAGATCCTCATCAGGATGCCTTTTTCAAGTCAAAATACGCACCGACACAGTCAAACTTATATTGGTTAAGAGCGTTATTCACTGCAGTCGCAAACGTGCTTCTGGAAGTATTCGTGGCCTGTGCCTCCGAGAATCCCTCAGCGCCCCATCCTCCGATAGATAAGCACACCTTTGTATCGGGATCGTAGCTTCCACGAATATTATCAGGTTGAGTTGTGGGTGTGTACCCGCCTGAGTTGAACTGGCTGGGGTCGGCATTGGAAAGCATCACATGCGTAATGCCCTTGGTGACGCTTGTGCTCAATCCACTAGCCGTGTGCCATGGATCGACGTACACTGGGTAGCACAGATTAGATGTTGCGTGCTAAGGTAGAAGGGAGGTCGGAAAGGATCAAGGCTGATGAAAGCATAGACGAAGATACACTAAGAGGCTGCTTTAGAATACATACTGACAAATCTAGGATTGGCTGCAACAGCGATACCAGCCATGCTGGCAGTAGCCAAAGACTCAGAGAAGCGCATCTTCGTTCCAGACGAAGAATTATAGGAATGGAATGCACCGGATATGAAGAAAAAGAAAAGAAAATCGAGCTAAGGTAGCCAAGTGTTGAGTACCGCCTGATGTAGGGAAGTAGGAATATTTTCGAGTTGAAAAAATAAAGCTCATTATAAAACTCGCATCTTGGGGAGAGCTCTACATTTTATACGACGTGAACAAAGGCCGCTCCTCATGGCATTCCTCGATTTGCGATTCAACGAGACGGCAGCCGCGACTCGTACAGAAGACATTCTGTCAGTCGTACGCTATCCACATGATCCATAATTACCCGGGGAATGACAGGTTTTGTGGAATCCAGCACCCATTTGGATATCTCGATCGCCTTCTGCTAAGCGTATTGGTGTTCGGAAGCCCCGCCATTATGCTTCAAATTCGCATCTCGAAGTTTGTCTCGTGGCAATCTATCAAGATCTAAGCACACCCGAGATCGTGTGGCGTAGAAATAAACAATCCAGCATATCCTGAAGTGCCTGTGATTGATGTGATCGTGGAACGGATGGAATTGGCCGGCGATGCCACCTTTCACGACGGTCCGGATGCGAGTGACGGGATAGTGTGTGACAAAGAGCTTGGCCCAGTTGTTATCAATTTGACACAGAACTTGTGTACCGTGAAGTGCATCATACACAGTGATCGGGTTGGAATGAAGTGCCACATTTACACGAATCAGCCTTGACCCTCATTCTTGAGTCATTCATTTCGACAGCACCTTGTGAATGGCAAAGTAATGAAATACCACTACGAGCTGCGTTTGAAAAGATTCGATGAAAAATCTCTGATACTTCAAGCTAGAGAGCTACGATCCGAAAATGTTATTCTTTTAAAGCTGAGGGGCAAGATATGTTTGACCTCAAGCTCAAAAGTTCAAACCTATTGATGTTGTGCAGAAACACCCAGCCGCTTGCAGGTGTCAAGCTATGTCCTGCCACTTGTCTTTATACAATGCGTATATCCTCATACAACACTGGCAACACACACTTCTTGAGCTTCATAGACAAGCAGCATAGAAAATAAGACAATTTTGTCCAATAAGTTCAGAACGACAAGAGATCAAATGAACCAACCAGCCAGACTATACCCAAAAACATAGAAATTAGAATAAAACCATGAAATCGGAGCCCATACCCTCTTTACCCCGATCCATCGTTCTGGTCGTCTCACATAGTCTAAGCGGCCATCTGGCACCTATGCTCCGGATAGCAGCAGCTCTACACAACCTCTGCTGGAATCTATTCTTTCTAGGTCCAACAGCCCACGCCGACAAGATTGCGGCAACAGGCGCCACATTCCTCCCCTTGAACGGCATCGCAGATCTCGATGACAGACTGTATTACCAGTCCCCGCCCGTAAAGGGCTACAACTCGCTACACTGGGCCGAGCGCGTGATGCTTGACTTCCAGCACCAGTGTCTAAAACCATTGCCCGAGCAATGGCAAGCTGTCAAGGAAGCACTGCGGACAATAAGGTCAAAACATCCAAGCTGTGAGGTGATCGTGCTGGCCGAGGCTTTCTTCCTAGGTATCATGCCACTGCACTATGGCGCATCACTGGGCATAGGCTCAGAAGAGCCCCCAGCACCATTATCTAGACCAAAAACACTCTGCATCTCCGTAACAGTTCCTGCAATTCGGAGTAAAGACCTCCCGCCCGCAGGATACCCCTTTCCCTTCGACCCATCTCCAGAAGGTCAAGAACGCAACGCCGCCCTCTGGCGAGGCTGGACGCGGCGGTCAAAGAAACTAACAGAGCTCTTGGAAGCCAAGATGCGGGAAGCAGGCGCCACATGGCCTGTAAACGAGGTCTTCCTCTCCGGTGCCAACTACACGTGCCACAACAAAATCCTCCAGCTCGGCGTCCCAAGTTTTGAATACCCGCGCTCCGACTGGCCTAGTGGTTTTCAATTCGCAGGACTAGTCCAGGGCAGGCCGTTGCCTTCTCTTCCACCTCCTGCTATCCTAAATGGCGTGGAAGACAATACGCTGAAAGAGGCACCGAGGGACATTAAAAGCCAAGAAAAGCCCAGTACCCTAAAGAAATCACCTCCGTTCCCTTGGTGGGCATTCCTAGAATCAAACTCATCTCTCCCTCGCGAATCACCACAACGCAAAAAGGTCGTCGTCGTCTCGCAGGGCACGGTGGAAATTAACCCACAAGATCTGATACTTCCAACAATATCCGCCTTCACGAACCACGAGGACGTCATTATTGTCGTAATTCTGGGCTGGAAGGGAGCAACGCTTTCGCTCCCTTCTCCCGGACTCGACGAAAATGAGTCAGGGAACGGCTGCTTAGACGTCCAAAGCACCAGTGAGAATGCGGCGATGAAGACGATGCCGCCCAATATCTTCATAGCAGATTACCTCAATTACGACACTGTCTTGGCTCACAGTGATGCATGGGTACATAATGCCGGCTTCGGTGCTGTGAATCATGGTATCGCGAATGGTGTTCCTATGGTAGTCGCAGGTGAGGGGATGGACAAGACGGAAAACGCGAGGCGGGTGGCACAATCTGGAATCGGTATCGATCTGGGGACGGCTACACCTACAAGTCAGCAGCTAAGAGTAGGCATAGAGCATGTCTTGTGGGACGGAGCATTTGCACGGCGGGTTCATGAATTAAGTAGCGAGAGCAAGGCCATTGACTGTTTTGAAGTTGTTCACAATGAGTTGCTCGTGCTCACTCAAACCTCGAGAATGACAGAAGGGGTTTAACCCATCGTCTAGCATAGAAAAGCTCGCATTGTGCTATAGTACAATGAT
The DNA here is from genome assembly GCA_022578795.1 of Xylariaceae sp. FL0255. NCBI lineage: Eukaryota > Fungi > Ascomycota > Sordariomycetes > Xylariales > Xylariaceae > Xylariaceae sp. FL0255. The sequence goes on along the minus strand of MU388827.1, from coordinate 229,979 downwards.
ACCGTTACCTGGCCTTCGGCATAATACAGAACACTGCCTTAACCTAATTGTCCATAGCAGAGAACCCTGGATCTAACTTCAGCATTACTCCATTGTTTTTCCCTGTCTCAAATACACAACGTCAGTCCTGGTTCCCGAGTGTCTTTTTCTCGATAATGCATTGCGTTCCGAAATTTCCGGGGTATCTTCATCAGAATCACCGCCATTATGCGCATAGAATTCCCGAACGCCGTATTGCCAACGCCTTAAGGAGAAGGAGAGGAGTGCAAAGTGTTTAACGCTCACGATCTGCGGTCTCCGGATAGTAACAACCACCAGCAACGACCAGGTTCATGCGCGTGAACTGAACCTTCATAACCGGGGTCTTCTTGGTTGGAAAGGCGCTGATCTGATCAGGAGTAATCATGACTTCTTTACCCTTCTTCTTTCCAGTGCCGGAGGTGCCAGCAGGCTGCGACGTCGCACCCGGCTGCTTACCGTCACTCTGTCCACCAGAGGCGATGATAGTACTATCACCATCCTGAGGATTAGTAGCGCGTGTGCCTTCGCTAGGCATAGCTACATCCCACACTCGGACTGTGTTATCCTGACCCCCAGAAACAAGCGCAGTGCTTTCGACACTGAAAGAGAGCGACCAAATACCGCCCTTACCGTGTCCACGACAGCGTTTGATACGAGTCGCTTTCTCGATGTCCCAGAGGAAGATGTTGCCGCCAATATCAGCAGAGGCAAGGATCTTGCCATTGGGAGCGCATTCTAGAGCGGAAATGTAGTCCGTGTGACCCGTGAAAACTCGGACACAGTTGCCATTGGCCATGGTCCACATTCGAATCGATTTGTCTGTCTCGTCCGATGCCGAGAAGACATATGTACCGTTCGGATGCCATGCAACGGCGGAAATAGGTGTATCGTGACCGACAAGAAGTCTTTGTGCAGATGCATGGTCTTGTGCCCAGATACGGACCGTCTTGTCCCAGCCGCCCGTGACGAAGTAATGTCCATGAGGGCTCCATGACAGACTCGTGACTGGGCCATCGTGTCCCTTGTAGATGCATAGACAAGTCCAAGTATCAAGAGACCATAGGCGAATTTGAGCATCTGCTGAACAAGAGAGCAGCAACTGGGATTTTGTCTCTTGCTTTGGGCAATCCTCGTAGATATTGCGGTCAACATTGGCGATAGCGTCCGAAAAGTTCACAGAATAAACTGGAGCGGAATGGCCGATGAGTTTGCGATTGTTCACCTTCAAGTCCTTCTCTGGTGCAAGGAGAGAAGTGAGCGCTTTGCCGTCGAGCGACCAGACTCGAATGTAGGATTCTGTAGTGCCAACGGCAACAAGCTGTTGGTCTTTGGAGAAGTCCATGCACGAAAAGCTAAGACACATTTAGAAACTCGACCTGTCGAGATATCTGGGATGCACTGGAAACTTACCTTCCGAGGTGGTTGTGAAAAGTAAACATGCAAACTGAAACGCCCGGTCCGACGCCGCCAGTGCGGCCCTCAATTCTGAAGCGGTCTCGATTCTCGCGGACCTTTTGCATCTCAACAATAACATCTCTTGCGCGAGAAGGAGGGTATGGGATATCGATCCGCTGTGGGGAATCTGCTGCTTCTTTCTTAATTGGATGCATTGCGTTGAATTCCTCAACGAGGGTATTGACTCCATCCCTGGGAGGATGAAGGCGGTCCTCATCCTCAAGCTCAGCAGCTACATCATCCCGTAGCTCGTTATCCAGAGGCAAAGGGCCTAGTTTCAAAGCTGCTTTGTTGTCCAGAATGTCGCGGTTCGTTACACCACCTCCGTTCGTAAGACCGGGGATCCCTTCCTGAATATCGATCTCATCCAGCTCTTGGTTGCGAGCTCGGCGATAGATAGCTTCAAAGCTGAATGGTTCAATTGGGCCACGATCAACAGGCTCGATCTTGCAATGCTGCTGAAGTATGTCGAAGATAATAGCTCCACATTGGTCGATCTCTCTGTCCAGGTAATGGAGCAAGTGACCATTAAGTGAGTTGTTGATAGGAATGACGTATTGGTTCTCGAGGTAGATCTTGGCAATTGAACTCTCTGTGAGATGGGGTGCAAGAGTGATAGTATCTAGGCCTTTGAGTTCATCCGCACGTGAAGTTTCAAAACGACCACGGCACTTCTGCATGAATTCTTGGGCATGTGCGACCGAGCCTTGTTTCACAAGTCGAAGGTAGGAGTAGACAAACAAGGGCCAAATCACCTTGCCGAGCTCGAACTGTAGGAACGTGAGATAGAGAACTGACAGTAGCGGGAGCATATGATGGAGTGCATACCTTGTAGAGATCGAGTCCATTGTCCACCCATGTCTCGAAATTCTTGAAAGAGGTTAGGTACTTGCCAGCTGGGAAGATTCGATCCGAAACTGCGGCATCAACGCCGGCTCGAGGTCGACCATTCTCATCGATGTCTTTGACTTCCTGGCGAAAGATTTCTTCCGTACGTTTGTATCCCTTCTTAATGAGATAGTCCGTAACCTACAAGTTGATGTATCAGTACTGATCCTTGTCGAGTGCAGGCTAGGGCAGGCCATTGCAACAATAACAAGGGGTAAGCAGGTAGTGATAGTGTGAATAAAATGGATATTGAAACTGCGACGAAGCAGGAACAAAAACGGCAACAAACAGATTCGTCATCAGGAAGCTGGCTCTCAGTGTTGTTCTCGACCTCAACCCCCGCCGAGCCTTCAGCGTGGGCATCAGTATGGCCTTCAGATACAACATCAGACAAGGTAGTATCGCCCAAGGTATCAGTCTCATCACCAGCTTCATCATCAAACTCAACATCAGACTCGACGTGTGCAACCCGGGCAGCAAGCTGGGAGTGGCCAACCTGGTCATTGGGGTGTCTTGAGCTTGTTGGCAGCTGTGGTGGTGGCACGGGAGTTTCCCGCAACAGCCATGATGGGTTGATTGTAGGGCTATTACCCTCGCCACGCTGCTGTCCTTGGCTCATTGTGGTAGTAAGTGAGCTCTTCAGTGGTATGGCCAGAGCCGAAGTACTGTGAGCGTGATGATGTGTTGTGCAGGACAAAACAGTGAAAGTGTAAAATGAAGGGAAACCTCAAAGAGCTAGTGATTGCAGACTGCTAGATGCGCTCTCTTGTCTTGTGGGAGTAGGACCGAGGTGCGGACGGATGAGAAGCCGCCGAGGGGAATGGGTGGAAAGAGAGGCAGAGATGTAGGTGATTGCAAGGGAAGGCAGGAGGGCAGCGGTATGGTTGCAACAATGGAGGGCAGTAATGGCACCTGGCGAGGTGTGTTATCGCTATCGGAGTTAAGGACTTACTATCTGATTGAGATTCTGATTATTCGGTGTTGTTGCTGGAGGGGCCGTAGATGGTGGTGGTATAGCTGTTGTTGAGGTCGTCACCTGAGGTGCTGGCGCCGCGCTCGAGACTGCACCCTGTTGAGGTGCAAAGCCTGCACCGCCAGTAGGAGGCTGCCCAGCGTTAGACATGATGGATCGACGCCCTTGACCTGCTCAGTGCATTTGAGATCTTCTTTGACGATATTATCTGCCCTGATGAGAGTATGGTGACGGCGGAACACTGTCGAAAGGCTGATAATGTCGAAGTTTCGACAAAGATGCTCTGTTCACGACAAGGCTCTGGCACGGGTTAAAATGACAAGGATGGGAGGAATTGTAAGACGATGGAACCTGGGAAGTACAGCGGTGACGCGCAAATTGCACTGCACGAGGAAAGTACCTCTAAGTACCCGCCGTCTGTACTACTGCCGGGTAAGTGGCCTAAACTCTAAAAGTTTTAAATCTTTCACCTCCCTTAAAGGCTCAGAGATATACCTATGTTGATGGTAGAACTTGGTATAATGTAATCTCTTTCTCTTTTTTTCCCAATATGTTTTATTATTGCCCAAAAGCTCTCAATATTGTTTGAATAGCCATCATTCCAACATATTCAGTCAGCATATTATGTTTCTGCATGTCGCTTGATAGACCTGTGCTGTGCTGTGAAGGTGGTGCTTTGTGCACAGACTAATAGCACTGCTGGCACTCCGGAGAGGTATACAAAATAAATCCGAAAGTCGACAATCGAGCTTATTACACCTTGTTGAATCTCAACGCCACAAATTATTAAGCTCGGATGAGAGATCTGGTATCCGGACTCGGAGATATCTATTATGTGACTGAAGTGTCTCACATACCTATGTAGTCGCTACATTCACCCACATAGTCTGCCACCAACACTGCGGCCGAGAGGTAGGCATCATTCGTGGGTGGTCTGCGGAGACTCACCCTACTTTCCCTTTTTACTGCTTTTGCCATCTCACACTGCCGTCAACACCTCTTGATTTGGGGATCATTCAACAAGGCAGGTACCCTCTTGAGCACATACACTTTAACACCGCTATCTCACACCTTGACAGCTGCTCCCTTCAGCTACAGCACCACACCGCCAAGCATTCTTCGCCGAGGGCCACACCATGGAGAATAACGGGGCAGAAGACACGTTTGTGCCTTTCACCAAGGCTGAGCGAATCCAGCAACTCACTGCCATTGACAAGGTTCGCCTTTTATCACATTCTTGAGGTGCATGAGCCTCCCTCTTTCGACATCTGCTAACCCTTGCAGAAAATCGTGAGCCTATTGACATCTACCGGCAAAGCTGTCCAGTGTCTGGGAACAAGAGAACCCGAAGATGAAGATGTCGCTATGAGCGACAAAGACCGCGCGGATCAGTTCAAAGAACATATGGACGAATTTCTCACAACACTACGGACCGTCAACGTCGAGGTCAAGCGCCAGATCTGGGGTTTAGAGGAAGCTGGCATTATTTCCTTGTCGAAGAAAGGTCCAGCCATTAGAGAAGAGGGTGGCGAGGTACAAGCAAGCAGCGCCCGCAACGAACCTCTCGGTCCCGATGGTAACGGAAAGATCGGTGGCTTGGACGTCGGCTGGCTGAACAGCCGAAGCGACAAAGTCGAGAAGGGCATGGAGGAGGATCTCTGGCAAGAAGCCGAGGATACACTGCGACAGCTACTTGCTGCACACGACCAGGATAGCGCTAACTCGACGGTACCTTGAAAACCGAATACGTGGTCCTCGGCCAAAGAACTGATCTTGAAAGGTCGATAGTGATTGAGATGATATGAAAGTGGTGTTAAGCATGAGCATTGCTCTCGCCACACAGCGACGAATCCATGAGCTGTGAGTAAGGATATTCGTCTTTACTTTCTAGTTCTTTTGAGTATATTTAGACTAACGACATCTACATCTAGCCTTGATCTGCTGGCTTGCTATATACAGCTACCAAAAGGCGAGATATTGGCCACCACCGGTTCAACTGCCCCAAGGACGGCGGCCAAGCCAACCCCCCGATACTTCTGATGCCTACCTAGGATAACCATCCATAATATATCAAATAGAATATCTGCCAAAGAACACTTTTCCTTGGTCCATTTTCATCTAAGATGATTCATTCCCTAAGTGGCTTATCTCTCTAATGTGAATTCCTGCAAAGTTGTGATTTTGTGGCTGTAGCTGGTCTATCAAGATTAGCAAACCTCTAAAACAACAACATGTAGCTTGGATAAGGAGAAGAAACTATCTTGATATTGTAAACAAATGGATCAGTATTTCCAGGTCGCAGGAGAAGAAACTTGGGTATATTCCCAAAGCTACCTTTCTCATATCTCTTGACGTTACTTCCTAGAGGTTTGGGAGGCGGGATCAACAGAACCCCACTATAAGAGCTGACAGGCCACCGCAGGTACAATAGGCAAAGTGCTAGGGGGTCCCAGGCTGCATCATCGGCGGCTGAAGCGGCCTCTTTCTTCGACGTACCCGCCAATCAAAGCCAAAACGTCTACACCATCCGCCTCAGCTAGTATCACTCAATATCCCTGATTCAAGGAGGCTTTTGAACGCCCAAATGGATTTGGGAGATACCGGCCACTCTCCTTGGGGAGGTAATTGAGCTCTCAGACCTGTTCTGCTTATTAACAACAGCTGACCAAGCTATCCTTTAGATGTCCCCTCGTCGTCACCTGTCGCAACCACTGCCCCCCAAGGTTCGTCATCTCTGCTATAGCAATGTCTCCCCAGCGCAGATCACTGACGCGCAAGCCCGTATGTAGATAGTCCTTCTCAAAGTCAAGATGCCGAGACCTCGCAGCAATCGCAGACCTCGGTCAAATCCCCTTCGACCCGGGGAAACAGAGGTCCAGTGCGCCGGCTAGTCGCCCAACCCACCCGTCTCGAAGCCGTCGACGACCCTCTCGGTCCCTTAGGTCCCCTAGGCGAGAATTCCGGCGTGGGCGCCGACTCGCAGGCTGATGAGCCCCCCGCGCCGCCGCAGAAGGAGCAGATGGTCATTCGAACCACCATGCCGCAACAGCAGAAGCGGCCCGGACCGGCCGACCCTCACCACATCGATGACGATGACTACGATCGGCCCTCAGGTCCTCGAGCGCCGCCGCCGGTACAAGCAGCGCAGCCAAGTCCCATACGAACAGGCGGACAACCCAGCGTCAGCGTAGAGCAGGCTGCCAAGCCCAGCTTCCGCATCACCGTTGGCGATCCCCACAAGGTCGGCGATCTGACGACTTCTCACATAGTCTATGCCGTCAGGACACAGGTACTTACATGCCATATATTCTCCCGCCTTCGGTGGAGCCGTAATCGTACATACTAATGATGGTATGATGAAAGACTACATCCAAGGGCTACAAGCAGTCCGAGTTTGAGGTGAAGCGTAGATATCGAGATTTCCTCTGGCTTTATAACACAATGCATGGGAACAACCCCGGTGTCGTTGTGCCTCCTCCACCTGAGAAGCAGGCCCTCAACCGCTTCGAGACCAACTTCGTTGAGTCTCGTCGCGCCGCCCTGGAGAAGATGCTCAATAAGATCGCCGCCCACCCAACTCTGCAACATGATCCGGACTTGAAGCTCTTTTTGGAGAGCGAAGCCTTCAATGTTGATATCAAACATAAGGAGAGAAGAGAGCCTATACCTGGTGAAAGCAAGGGTGTCTTTGGAAGTCTCGGTATCAATGTTAGGAGTGGCAGCAAGTTCGTCGAGCAAGATGAGGTGAGTTCACAAAAGACAGCGCATTCATATATTCAGACTCTCTAACAAGAATCATAGTGGTTTCATGACCGCCGCGTCTACTTGGATGCTCTTGAAAACCAGCTCAAAGCCTTGATGAAGTCTATGGATACCATGGTCAGCCAGCGGAAAGCCATGGCCGAGTCGGCAGCTGACTTCTCGGCGTCTCTCCACGCGTTGTCAACCGTCGAACTAAGTCCTTCGCTATCTGGACCCCTAGATGCTTTGTCTGAGTTACAGCTCACAATTCGGGATATCTACGACCGTCAAGCCCAACAAGATGTGCTCACATTTGGCATCACGATTGACGAGTACATCCGTCTGATCGGAAGTGTCAAGCAAGCCTTCTCCCAGCGTCAAAAGGCCTTCCATTCGTGGCACAGCGCCGAGAACGAGCTATCGAAGCGCAAGACTAGTCAGGAAAAGCTACTTCGGCAGGGTCGTTCCCAACAAGATCGCCTCAATGAAGTCGGCGCCGAGGTGGCCGATGCTGAACGTAAAGTTCACCAGGCTCGCTTGCTCTTTGAGGATATGGGCCGGCTCATGCGAGCTGAGCTTGATAGGTTTGAGCGGGAGAAGGTCGAGGATTTTAAGAGCTCGGTTGAAACATTCCTAGAGAGTTCGGTAGAGGCTCAGAAGGAGGTAAGCTGATTTACTTTCTCTATCTAACTTCTTACATATTTGATATTGTCGAGTTAACCACATGTCCTACAGCTCATCGAGAAGTGGGAGACATTCCTAATGCAGCTGGACGCTGAGGATGACGAGACGGTATTCTACCGGCCTCCGGTCATCGAGACAGCCGACCGGGCTCCCGGCCGTGGCGAGACTGCGGTAGACCGGGCCCGGGCGACCATCGACCAGGATTCTGATTAGAGACAGTTAATGGAAGTAATTAAGGGCTCGAAAACACTGTGGACGAACCGGTTCGATGGTCTCATATAATTAAGAAAAGAAAAAAATGTATACAGGGTTGTACATAGTTACAAAACGTCCTCGCTTTGTGAGAGTCGTGGGCTGAGGCGTTGGTGCTTTCCTCTATCCCCCAAATTTCGATATACAGAGAGTGATGAAGCGCCGCGGGAATTGTTATCAGTGACTATAAATCTCTCCCGTGATCGTACATGCTTTCAAATGCGTGATCCAAAGGCCACATATACCCTCTCCTTATTCCATCCGTCTATTTCTTCTTGCCGCCCTTAGCAACTGCTTGCGCCTTGGGTGATATATGCCTCAGCTCAGGCAGGTCCTTCGCGTACCCAGCAATCAAGTCGGCCAAAGCATCACTCTCAGCCTGTTGAGGAGCGGCAGGAGCATCGGGAGCAATAGCAGCTGTAGCATCAGCACCCTTCTTAGCCCCCTCTCCTCCCTCCACACCACCATCGACTCCCTCAGCAGCAGCACTAGGCGAAGCAGCATCCCAAGAAGTACCGAACCGCTGCCTGAAAGCGGCCAGCTTACCGGCCTCGTCGACCTCGACGTTCTTGAGTGACTTGTTGTTGGGCTGCCAGAGGACGTGGTTCCGGACGTCCTTTGTGGACCTGTACATGCCCGCCGGCGACGACGTGCGCATCGTGTATGTCGACCCGTCGGAGAGCTGGATTAGTTGCGTAAAGGAGTAGGGGCGCCGCGGACGCTTGATTAGGGTCGCGGCGCGACTGGGTGTGTGGCTGAGGGGCGTGTGCGAGGGTTTAAGGGTGGTGGTGGTGGTGGTGGTGGTGGTTTGGCATAATGGGGATGGGGACGTCAGGCTTGCTGTCGGCCGCCGCGGGAGGGACGTGGGGAGTCTGGTGGGCATTTTGGCGGTGGGTGGGACAGGTGAGGTGAGGCGGTTGTTCTCGTGGGTTTTGTGTCGGAGAGATCGGATCACTCTGGGTAATTGTGACTGGACGTTCGCCGTTTCTTTAAATCTCTCGAATTGGAAATGCCGCTTTGCTCGTGCTGCTTCGGAAATATGGAGGAGTATTTCAATGGGCGATGAAAGATACAGTCCACGGCCTCTAGAGCTTGTCGGTGCTCTGACCTGTTGCAATTGCTTGTTCTTTTGTCCCCGAGATTGAGGAAGCTATCATCAAATTTCTAGGATTGGAGTTTAAGGATTTAGAGGTGATTGGTCGATTTGCTAGGTGCCAGGCGTTCAGCAATTCTTATCGCACCCCTAGTAGCTTTGCGTCCAGCGATAAGCTTTAATGGGAAGGGCAACCTCTCTGACCTCATAGCAAAACTGCCATGCCGCTTCAACACCCAAACTCCAATTCCTCTGACAAAGAGTCTCAGGAGCGGCCATGAAGAGACTGTGTCATGCCAGGCGCCTGTCCGTCGCCGGGCATCCACGTCAATTCTCTGACACTTCCAGGTCCTCTTACTATCGCAACACTGTGTATCATCCTCGCTTGGATGCAAAAGAATATAACCAGATGCTCAGAGATGATCCAGACGGCCCAGCGAGCGAGTTTTTCCAGTTCAAATATGGCGTTATGACCAATAAAAGCGAGTATGCTGCCACCCAAGATGAAAAATTGTATAGGCATCCCGATCCCAAGCCAAAACCCCAACAATATAAACCCTCTCAGAAGACGAAAAGGCACAATGATCAGCCAGCTTTCTTTGCTGGAGATAAACAAGCTTATAATTATGTCCAAGAACAATTCGAACGCCCTCGGAATTTGCAAACCGACAATAATCGACCCGCTCCCTCCACTACTTTCTCCTCAGATGACTCCAGAGCCAGTAGTTCCAACTTGTTCAGCGACCGCGTCAAAGATGCCTTCGCCAAAATCCACCAGTCCGCCGTCGTCATCACCACGCTCGACCGTACCTTCAGAGCCCAGTCCCTCGCCAGAGTCGAAACATGCGATATGAGACCACCCATAGCCCGGGGCATGACCATCGCCTCTCTAGCATCCCTCAGCGCCCATCCAGCCCTGCTCACATTCAACATCACCGTCCCGAGCACCTTCTACAGCGCCCTCCAGACCTGCGAGGATTTCAACGTCCACATCCTATCCCCCGACCAAGACGGCGTGCGACTCGCCGTCTTGTTCCGCAGCGGCAACCGCGTCAACGCCGACACAAAGAACAAGAACTTCTCCGAAGAATACGGCGCGTTCCAGGCGTTAAAACCCAAGCCGTGGGAGAAGACCACAATCCGGCAGCCCTTCTTCGGCAACGCCGATGTCTGGCGCACACAATTCAAGGAAGCCCTCCGCAAGGGCCAGGAAACCGAACGCAAAGGAAAGGTCGCATACCAGCGCTACGAGGTCCCCGAGATCTACGGCCCGGGCGTCGTGACCACCCTCAAATGCACCATGGTCCAAGCGATAACCCCCAAAGTTGGAAACAACAAAGTCATCATCATAGGACAAGTCCTCTTCGAGAAGAAGAACGACCGGTACCTCGACCTACCCACGAGCCTAGGCTGGGCCGGCAGAGAATACACCGCCTCGACCCCTCTGCCGCGAGAACCTCTTGCATATAACGAGCCCGGGCCCAGTAGCCCAAATGACAGATCGGCAGTAACGGGCTATAGCGGCGAGGAGCGAGAAGAGCGTTTCCACTCGCCGAGCAGGTACGTAGGGAGGACGTTGCGCGACAAGGTAATAGAAGAAGTCGAAGCCGAAGAGGAAGAAGAGATAGTCGCGACGGATGAAGATTATACCGACGTCGAAAGAGTCCATCGTGAAGAAAGGAAACGCAACAATCCCTTCTTCTGATGATGTCTGAAACTATCTTATTCTTGCTGGCTCGGATGATAATATCCCACCCTTGCCGTCAAAAGACACCGCTCTATGCGCTTTGCCCTTCTTCGACCGATCCTCGCAGTAAAGCAAGAGGCGAGCAACCAGGCAGGCTACGTACGACCTGTCCCCAGACCGCTTTCCTGCCCATCGGCTCCCCAATTCACGACAGAAACGACCTATACACCGTTCCTACCTGACCTTTGTACATACCTATACATAAAAAGAGGTATCATCGCTCCTTCTCAGCGTGTAACAACACCAAAGTTGTACCAATACATGTGATATAAAGCCACGGCCTCGGGGCCTAGAGATATGTATATATATTATAACAGTCACGAAATGTGGCTACCCATCTTGAATATATGAAAAAAATACTTCCATAATGACCGTCTCAATTGGGCCGTTTTTACTTGATGCTTAAAAATAGCTCTGCCAGAGTAGAAGCATTATTCTTTCATACCCCCTAGGTACTCATCATGTAAACGATATAAATCTCTTTCAAATAGTCAAGTCAAGGGCAAAGCTCGGAAGCCAAAGCTCGGGGAAATTTTCCTTCTTTCTTCTGCTTCTTCTACTTCTTCAATTATTCTACCTGAGGGCTCACACTCTCTCTTCCGCCAGGAGGGGTATCTAAAATCACCTAAGCGGATGAGAGAAAAAAAAAAAATCAAGTGAAGACAAGAATGCAAACCCGGAACACCTTCTTTTAGTGTTACACCCCTTTCCCAGCTTGGAAGAAAAGGCATTCGCAGGAAAGGAGGAATCAAATATTCCATGCCTACTCTCGTGGTAAGGCAGGCAGAAACCGAAAAGGGGTAATTTTGTACCTCTTTTAGACTAGGAGTCTGGGTGGTGTGAGAGGACTGACTGAGGTAGATCTTGGGACGAAAATGAAGGGAAAAGGAACTAAAGTTTGTACAACGAATAGGAACAATCTGTTTCCTCGGTGAGTAGTGATGACAGTACGCTTTGCCCGCTACTCCAGATCCATTCTGTCCAACCATGGAACGCCGGTGTCAATTGTGAAGACGGGAAAGAAAACGACAAGGAAGGGTATTTCCGGGGAAAGAACTTGGTGGAAAGCCGATCCAAACCGGATTGAAGTGGTAGTCCCGAGACGACAACATGACCAGCTAGCGTCGTCTGGTCTAAAATTGTCATGGTGGGTCCACGGAATATCGATTCTCGACATAGAAGATGTGTGGAAAGAAGCACTTGTATCAGCAAACCGAAACAACGCTGGACGGTGTAGGAAATAGTCGTAAAGTCGTTCAAGATAATATTGCAGGCTTTGAGACGCAAGCATGTGCTGCTCAACCTATTGACAGGCTTGCATGTGTGAGTGCGAGTGGCCAGCCAAACACATCACATGACAACACAGCACCCACAGCCCGCCTCTTTCGTTTTCTCCGGAGGCTGCTGTTCTAGGGGTGCTGGTACCCGTGGGGTTCCTGGATTCTGGCTTTGTAGATTTGCAGATCTAGGAGTAGCCAAGGGACTCATAGCCGGTTTATCCTGGATCTTTGGCATGGTCGAGTAGGAACTTGTTCCTGGACGGCTGGGTGTCGGAACTCTGGCTTCGGGTTTCAGAGGCCATTCCTCTTGACGCTGATCGAAATCCGCCGGCTTCTCTAACTCCGGAGGCTTCACTATAGCTTCGTCATTGAGAGGTCGGAAATCCTTGTCGTACACGTTGCCAAATTTGCCCTCCTGCTCCCATTTCTCTTGCTGCAATCTTCTCGCCACTGTGGGTAATAATTGCTGGTCCGGGGGAAGTCGAGGGTCTGGCTGGTAGGCAGATATCATCCACGGGGGGTCTCCTTCAGGGGCCCTTGGGGACAATTCACCAGACCGAGTCGACGGTCGTGTAGTGGAATTGCTTCGCGCAGCAGAGCCAGACCGGGTTTTTGGACGACCTGGTGTCGTTGGTTTCGAGGTCGTAGATCCTTTCCGCATGCCAGGAGTGGTTTTTTTCGGCGAACCTTCTGTGACTGATCGTTTCACATTGAGACTTTGAGGTGAATCCTCGAGCGCATTGGCGATACTACTGCTTCGCGATCGAGTCTTCGGGTATGCGATTGAGGCGTCCTCGTCCAGGAGGGCAAAACTTGTTTTCCGCGAGACGGGGGCGTTCCGATCCAGGTAGTCTACAGGAAGCGGCAATGGGCTTAGCTTAGCCACGGGAATCCGTGTCCCCTTTCCTGACTCGTTCGAAACAAAATATTCGCCAGGATCCTCGGCAATTTCTTCCGGCAGACGCAAATCCCAGCTTGGAACCTCAATATCCGGTGTCTTTTCTTGGCTCATTTCGGAGTTCTTTCGAGACCCCGGTAGAGGTTGCTGAGCGTCTGATGAATCCGTAGTTATTCGTCGATGCCCGTTTGCTTTGTCCTGACTACGGTCTCGTCTCGATCTGCTCTGTGTTCTAGGCTTTGGGAGTATTATGCCAGCAGCTTGTAGTTCTTCGCTCTCGATCTTGGCCAATTTGTCTCGGTGGATCCATTTTGAACTTTCGTCATCATATGTCAAGATTGTTCCGTCTTTGGCACGTTTTGTTTTTGCCTGCGGCACATGACCGGCGTGACTACTGCTTCTAGATTCTAAGAGATTATCAGCGACCGTAACTCTTTTGGAGTTCATTGAGTACTGCTGCCACGTCCAGACAAAGGAATCGGCAGTCATGGTGGTCACAATGTCGATGAGGGTTCTAAAGTATTCATCATACCTCGCGGTGTCGAGTAAGTATCCGTGACGTTATGATCATAGTAGGTGGAAGAGCCGTTTTGTGAGTTGTGAGTACCATTGGTTTGGTAATCTGAGATTGAGGCATTCTGTGAACAAAGAAGTAAATCTGTTAGCATAACATATCGCTTGGTTTATGAAATTTTCGTCTCAATGCAGTCTTAAACGTCAATTGCAGATAGCTTACCTCATTATTGCCAATGGATGTGTGATCCCAAGTTGCATACTCGTCATCCCCACTACTCGCGTGATTGAAGGATGTTGTGCCTGGTGCTGTTGAGATGGCCGCCATATTGTCCGCAAAGGCCACAAGTCGCGGCACGGTGGTCAAAGCCTGCGCGGCCGAGGATTTCTGGTTGCAGCAAAAGAGGCGGAGGAATTGGCGTGTCTCGGATGGGTGTCAGATGGTCCACGTCTTGGTCAGTGAAAGGCAGAGAGGGTTTCAAGCTGATCGGCAACCAGGCGGGAAAGAGCACGAGCGTCTTAACTATTCGTCGCTGGCTCCTTAGCTGCCGTAAAGTGGGTGAGGGGGAATTACGACAGAAGAGGCGTTGTTGGGGAACAGGGGAAGGAGAGAAGAGCTCGCAGGTTTCGACGGACGGTGACGGTCTCGAACGAATTAGGGCAAGGCCAGTCCTAAGGAAAGAAAGTTTCTTTAGACGTGTTGGTCCCGAGACTAGCGCGTTCGGTAGTCGAATGCTAATTAGTGATAGGCGGCAGTGACCATAGAGAATAAGGTATAGACAACCAGGTGGTGATGAGATTTGAATGTCTCTGTTTCTTGATGAGCACCCCTGGATCACAATGTCCTCGGTCCGCTCCCGCTTCCACTACACGTGTTGGTAGAAAGCCGTTATTGGATCTGCAATACCGCTCTGTTTCGGTAAAGGTAGAGAAAGGGGTTGAAGAGAAAGAAACAAGAATACACAGATACACACAGAGCTTGGACTCTTGAACAGATTATTACTCCGTAGTATCAAGAGCAGCAGACACAGGCAGAGGAGAGAACGAACGTTGGAGATTGGCAAGCGAAATTTCCAGAGGTGCAGATTACAGGCCAGGGTCGGCGATGGAAACGGAATGGTTGGTGGGGTATGACCGCCTGTGGAACGAAACCTTTGGGCCAACCACACTGGATCATCTCTAATTACCTGGGTGTCCCTGACCTACCTAATCTTGACCTATCACCACCGCTGCCAGCCACTTGAAGATATCTCTTTCAATAAATCCAATGTCTCATGATGCCCTCAGCTTTTCTAAATGCAAAAGACGGATAGTATGTACAGATTGATGATAGAAACAAAAATTGTAAAAGTCTTGGCTTGCTAATATCTCTATAGAAGCATCAAGTATCCAAAGTATGTGAACTATTTAAGAGGACAGGGATATATGATGATATTTAGCCAATATCACAATCCCCGACCGACCTGGTTCTTGGATCTCAATTTCAATGACGCTACGAAGTATGCAAAAGAATATAAAAAGGAACGCTTTATCAAAAGTATGTTTTTTTTTGTTTTTTTTATTGTATGAAAACAGTTTCTACATGATATACTTATATGTTACTCATCAATCTATTTGAAGGAGGTAATAATGTAGGGAAGTACTTGGTTAGTGCCACAATAATAACCACAAGGGGAATCGATTTTGAATCTTCTTAGGTACATGTAGATATTGAGATCTCTTCTCTGTTGAATTTGAAAGAAACAAGTTGCAATCCTCTATTAACAGATATAATGCAGGAGTAAAGATGTATTAATGTCGATAAAATAAATTTACTGATCACTTACCTACCTAAGACGTAGTGTTTGATCACGATCACTGCCTCAAAGTGTATGATCATTGGAGCCCGCCATAACGAGTCGCAGCTTCAGTTTTGAGTCATACTTTGTACCTCTGGCACTACTATTGCCCTTTGAGCATATCAACCGAGGACTGAACTGTCCTGTTGTTCTCTCATCTAGATATTTCAATAACAGGCAAGTCTCTACGTCTCGGCGAATCACTCATCTGCAACTCAACTGAGTTCGAATTGCGCAGCCATCATCCATGGTATTAACAAGAGTCCTGCCAGGCACCCGAATTCCGAGAGTCTAATTGGATTCCAAAGGAGAAACTCGATATTGATCATTATCACCCTTTTTGTGGACCGCTTAGGTAGGCTACGGTAGTAGGCAACCTCAATCGTCTGCCTCGACAATCGCTTGAGCATCGCATCTATCATTCAGCCGGCTCAACAGTATGGGCATTCAAAATCTTCTCAAGTATATGAACTTACTGATTATCCTTGAGGGAAACAAGCCTCTTCAAGTGCTTGTATAAAGGCCTAATGGAATGATGTCCAATCCAACTGTCTCAGCCAAATCTAATCCACTCACAAGGCGAACTCGCTTTGTCTGCATATCCGACACGCACAACTGCATTATAAAGCTACCCAAAGGCGACGTGCTAATTCATTGCGGCGACCTCACAAACCAAGGCAGTATAACGGAATTGCAGAAACAGGTTCAATGGCTCGAGTCTGCCGATTTCGAGCTCAAGATCGTGATTGCTGGAAATCATGACATGACGCTCGATGAAGGCTTCATGTCCCAGCATGGATCACTTCTACACAACAATACACCGCAAGATCCGAAAGCATGTCGAGCCCTTCTGACGACATCGAAATCGCTCACATACCTAGAGCATGAGAGCCGCAAATTCAAGTTGTCCTCGCCAAAGGGCCCGAGAACGATTTTCTCTGTCTTTGGGTCTCCATACAGTCTCGCTTGGGGGAAATGGGCATTTCAGTACCCTCCAGATGCCGGCGGCGTTGCAGCGAGGCGTCTTTGGGAGCAGATACCGGTCGATACAGACATTCTTGTGTAAGTTCAACGAAAAGTGATCTGAGATATTCGTTGTGGTAGTTTTTGCAAGTTTGAGCATAGTCGTTCTGGGCAGATCCAAACTCTCTCGAGCTACTACTAAATCACTTACGAAGAGGATACTGACACCCCAACCTCAGAACCCACGGACCAGCACGTACGCATTGCGACCGAAATAAACTCGGTGAGGCTGCGGGCTGCGAAGTACTAAGGCAGGCCCTCTGGCGAATTCGACCGCGCCTGGCACTCTGCGGGCATGTTCACGAAGCCAGAGGCGTCGAGCGCGTATCCTGGGATCTAGAAGTCCCCGGAAAGGAGCGCAGTCGCAAAGGTTGGGAAGATCCGCATAAAGACAGCGCGAAGAACGCATTGGTAGACCTCACCACCAAATCCGGTGCGCCGCTCGATAATGACGGGGGGCTGTCAATAGCATCAACCGATTTCAAGAACGAAACTCCCCAGAGCTTAGAGACTACGTCTGTCAAAGAGCGGAAGGAGACTAAGGCCACGGACGGTGATATCAATATGGATATGGGCGGTCTCGCCCCGGGACGGCGAGAGACATGCGTTGTCAACTGTGCTGTCCAAGCTTCGAGTTATCCGCACAGGGGGGCGCGAGCTCTGAATAAGCCCATCGTCGTTGATATTGATCTTCCAGTCTGGGAAACCGAAGACGATGCCTGAGCAAGGAGAACCTCAAAACTACATAGGACTGATTGCCCAAAATAGGCACAGACACAGAGAGGCGCACCCATCAGCTAGCCCTAGTCTAAGTGACCTACTGGTTGGGGGGAAGAAGGTGAAACACCCGTTGAACCAGCGTGCTGTTGTGAAATACGGTGAGGAGTGGGAGAAAGAGCCTCCTTCTCCTCCTTTCTTACGAGCTGTCGAAAAGTGCACTTTCTCGGGCGTAATTGAGCTGAGCGTATCCCCCAGACCCGAGACTCAGGCTGCAGCAGCCGGGTGCCCAGAACCGCCCGGTCCCGCAAATAGGACGTCGCAACGATACCACTCCGCAACGGCCGGGCGGCGCAGAGAGGTATCGGGGAGAAGACAACTTGAGGCTGAGACATATGCACTTCAGTGACGCCATGTTTAAAGCAGGCTGGGAATTTTTTGGTGTTGATTGGATATGGAATTCTACGGTACATACCCCACACGTTAAAGTTATGATTCAGTGTTTTGGTAGTCCTACATTGAGGCTCAACCTAAAGAGCCTCTCTCTTTTTCTTCTGTGCTGGTGCATGTCTACGGAGTAGTGATTGCGCCTTGTTTTTTTTTTTGTTCATGTCCAGAAGTAATGGATACCAACCGGATAAAAGACAGTCACATGGCAGAGAGATGGTTGTCTCAGCTTCAGGAAAAAGAAAATTGAGACATGATGTCTCGGTAAACCGTTTGTTCTCTACTTAGCCTGCGGGTTATAGGGTTGGTTAGTAGTCGCGGAGAGTTATCATGACACTGACGCAACAGGTGTCAAACTGTTTTTTGATTTGAGACACCCAACCGGTCACGTTTTGCTTTTCATGTTGTCTCATGGCAAGGAAGGAAACCCTGATTTGTGGTCTGTCCTAGTGTGATCATACAGGGCATCATATGATCAAGAATCATCAAGAGCCTAAGGGCTAGGGGAATTCTTTCCTTTTTGGCTCTCATCACCCGTGTGAGACTCCTGAAGAGTAGTACCACGACAGATAGACGTGTTTGTGTTACGAAATTGAGAGGAAGCATCCTACGAACATGGGATGCTCTTACTAGAGGTTAGGCGGTTCGCCTGTATAACCGCTTGTGCCACATGTCAGCCATCTAAACGAAGCTGACCAAAGATCCTTTACAGATTAACTCTGCGCACAAGCATGTGCGTAATCATGAAGACGATAGCTGGAGTCGACCAACTTTAGAATGTATGTAGTATCCGTCAGCCCGGACGCCGCCGCAGCGGCAAAGTCGACCGCAGCTTCGATTGAACAAATTAGCTTACTCACATGTGTGGTCCGCAAACAGGCTGCAGCATTGATTTGGGGGCTCACGTAAGAACACATTATCTCGCTCCTTTTTGTCAGATGGGATCTCCCCTCCGCAGTGAGATTCTTTCTCCAGATGTGACATATTTTATTCCCGACATTTCGTCCTAGCTACCCACGCGTACGGAGTTCACGACGGCCGATGGATGTAAGAGTGTGGAGGAGGGATCTATTTGCATGCATACGCAATACCTGAGCCACATTGGATTCCGCCCCATTAAGGATTATGGATTCGAGAATTACATCCATGTGATCGACTACGGTGTAAGGAGTCTTATCGAGAGAAGAAGTGCGCCAGTGACCATCTGGAGTCGCTCTAGGGGGAGGTATCACTCGCATTATCATCGCATACGCAGCATACTGAAGCTAGATGTCGGAAAATTCCCGATTCCACAAGACTGGGGTAGAGTTGAAGAGAGAGAGGGGCGAAAAAGCAAAACCAATCCAACGGTGCCGGCATCATGCCTGGGACAAATGATTCACAGACACACCCGCCACTTTGACACATACTCATGGATAATATGAGAAGAATATTCTTGAAACGAAATATTCTCCGAGCTGAAGGGGTGAAAAGGGTGGGTTGATGGTGGTCAGAAGGGATACGGCGCATTCACTCTCGTCCAACCAATGAAAGAATTTCCTAGAACTCTCGATCATGAGTCGCTGAATTCTGTGAGGGGAGAGGAATGCGGATTAGAAGTGCAGTAGTGAGGTTTAGGTACAGTGGAGTTAGTCATGCGAGTGATTGGACAAGCGGGTAGCCTTCGGCAGATCCAGCGTTGTCTAGGCAGATCCGGATAGGACTTCTCTCTTGAGAAATGCATACGGCACAGGCGAGGAGCGCTAGAAACGAGAAGAAGCTGACAGTTCATTCGCTCAATCGTGCAGATGGTGAAGCATAGTCCGGCACACTCACCGCCTGCATTGACCGTGCGGAAAGAGGGGTGAGCCTTGACTATGCATATGTAATCCTTGATTTCACCATGGCCTGAACTCACCAGGAACACCCGTGCTGGTAGTAATGTTGATTATTCCAGACTGTAAAACAAGCATGGTCCTTGCTATACACTGTATTCATGATCATGATGTCCCTTGTTTCGTCTCATATATAGTTACCTATGCACCTATATGAAGGTGTCCAGAGGGGCCACGGTACCTATGAACTAGCAGTTGAGGGGCTTTGACTGAAATTCCTTGCTTCATTTGGCGGGGTATCGAAGCACTATGATCAAGCGGTCGGTGTTATCGTGAAAGGTATCACAGCACGATATCGGTCGGTTTTACAGATTCGAATTAGTGGCAGTGTTTCTCGACGACGTTAATGCGACTATGCTATCTCCACATGATTAGTCGTGAAGAGAAAGTGACTGAGGTGTTGTCAGCAGCCAATGACGACCGAAACCCCCCACTTCATGATGCATTGGGTGCTTTTGTATATATAATACGGGCCTAAGGAGGTACTTATCACGATCAAGATGCGGTCCCGGCTGCGTAGACATTGTCCTTCATCAGAGGCCTGGGGCCTGCTTGTAATATCTCTGAGTAGATGACGGAAGTGATTGCAAATCATCTTCGATCTAAGGAAGAAAGACGAAGATCGGGATGGGACAGCAGGTCATTTATTGAAAAGCGAAGCAAACTTGACAAACTGTGTTACAACTCTCGGCTGGTAATACTAATAACTGGCTTACAAAGCCCTTTGCATTCCGGGCGGCGTCGAAAGTGGTAGGATAGTCTGGAGATCTTGAGAGTTCCGCAACGTGGGACAGTGGGAGTATTGCCCGCTCGCGGAGCTACCCACGTTGACCATTGGGACTGGTCGCATGTGCAATAGTGGATTTGGTCGACTAGCAACTGACCACTCGCGTCTGATTTTGTTTCGCGAGCCATTGCATCTTGCAGTATGATAAGTACTCGTAGAGGGTAAAGTCAATACGGAGTACGCTAGGGGTCTTTTCCCTGGTTGTTTGAGGAATTAAGTAGTATTCGATGGACGCTCACCTGCCCTACGTTACTTACTTCGATTTAGACGAGGGGTATAATGTCGGAGTACAGCTTTGATGCATGGTTAGGATCAGCTTATTGATGTTCTGATATTCATCCGTTTTCAACAATTGGAGTTTCTTTTCCAATTTTTTTGAAGACGGGACGAGGATGACGGATGCGTAGCTTGATTGTAGGTTTTTCGGAGAATAACAAACAAGGCAGGCCTTTGATGATAGATCACCGGGCTAGGCTCGTTACGTGAGACCGCCCACACCATCCACGCCAAGTAGATAGCCATATGCTGAGGCCTCGTGCAACCCTTCATCATGCAAGCTTCTACGCTATCCTATCGGGGAAGAGCTGTAAGGGTCAAGGTCACAGAGAGGGGGTCATGACCTCCCATCATCTGAGGCCGACGGAAATAGTTTTCTCTCTCAGTCCTGATATCAGATAGCCGGTACCTGCTTTTGGTGTCCGTTGAGGTGAGCACTGGCCTCACACCTATAGCAGGCAGGTGAGAAACCCGGCACTTTGCAGGAAGGGTGTGATAAATATGCATTTTGATTCTGTCGTGGTTGGCTGAAATCGTGCCTATCACCGGCGTTACTCAACTGCCCCTGGAAAGCCAATGATAGCTTTCTACGACTAAGAAATGCTGTTCCTGTATTCCACAGTGGTGCACGTCTCATGTAGTGGGGACCAGTTTCTGCAAGATGTACAGACATGGAAAGGGCGTTCAGCGAGTCCACAGGACAGTGGCCAAGTAGCTGGCCTCACAATCTGAATGTGCCACGATGCCTACTCAGATGAAGCAATCGGCATCAAAAGTTGGCAAATGTGGCATAACAAATGTGATATCTATCGGGCGGCGACTCGCTTTAAACCTGAGGGTGTAGCGAGGCTGCGAATTTGACTACCGGGTTACTTAGAGGTTGACTGCAGCTGAGGGACCCTGCTCGACAGCGAGAAGGAAGGAGATGAGAACGTTGGGCTTTTACGCCCGATAAAAGTCTTTACACGTCCATAACGTGCAGACATGACATGTGAGAGATCTTTGCAATAAAAAATATACCACGTATTCCATGATTTGATGGGTTGAGCAAAATGGAAGAAACAAAATCACCGTTGCGAGACTATGACTTGAAGACAACTCGGAGGATACCCATACCTGCCAGCAACAGTGGCTGCTGATTTGCGCCGGATCAAGTTGCCGGGTGCTATAAGGCACTACCTACAGTACCTACATGCCTACCTGGGGAGTATAGCTGTCACGTTCCTTCAAGAGTTATCACTGAATAAAGCATCGAAGTTGAAAGTTTCTTGATAAAATGCCGAAAGGTAACCTTCCACTTATCATTCCAGCGCCAGGGCTGCGAATATGGAGGTCTTGTGAGACGTCTCACGACTTGTACGGAACCAGCAGTTCCAACAAGTGATTCCTTGGAACCTCTTTTATGTCCGATCACAGGCAATGTTGTCCAAAGTGTATACATGGCTGGCTGTTAGGACGCCGGAGTAGCCCGCCAACTTATTATTCTCCTGGTCTGCTGTTGGCCGTACACCTAGGTGCCCAGACTTTGTTTCCTTGACCGTGCAGAATATGTTGTTGGGGTAACAGACAGCAGTGAGGCAGATTTGAGAGGTTTACCTTCACCGCTGGTTCATCAACGCCATCCACACCTTGCGCGGTCTATTCGAGCAGCGGGGACGTACTCGACCACTCCACAACAAGATCTCCCGTTTCTAGGGATATGACGACCGACTTTCCAAGGCCAATTCACCGCAACGTCCATCACAGTAATCCAAGGGATCTAGATACTGGTAGGAAGTCGATAAGATTGACATCCTGGCGCCTGGTAGCCATATACAGTAGGAAATTTCGCCATCCTGGATTGCCACGCTTCTCTTAGCCGAAGCAGGTGTTGTTCCTATTGGTCAAATGCAAGCCGAACCTGAGCCAGCAGCGCTTGAGGTGTCTTTGTAACGCAGGTACAGGCGCAAGTGTAGTATACATCCCAACAGTTCATTACTATATAGAGGATAGGCATGGGGGAAATATCGTCTTTTCTTTGCCTCAATGGGTTTCTGACAACCGATAAGAACAAAGAAGATCGGCACTTGCAATACGTTAGGGCCAAATTGGGCGAGAATCCGGGGAGAATTCCTTTACCTTCGCTTGTGATCTTTGGCCACCTTCTTCGCGGCTCCGAGAGCTACCCGAACTGGCCTTCGCGCCCTCAGGACTCCGTCCGGAACCATCATCTCGCCGATTGATCCTCGGTGCGGTCCGGATGAGTCTAGCTTTCCATGGTCATATTTGACTGCCTAATTATCGTCGTCATTGTCGACTTATGGACTATGGATATTACCTAAGCTTTGCGCAGTCCCTGACTTGCATAAACCCGAGGAAGGCGGGCGGGATCCGAGGGCGTGTATCTCGTTTGGCGTCTCCGAAGGTGTGCATGCGTACCTTTTTGGCAAACTCAATTCAATTGCAAGGCCTTACTGGAATACGAAAGACTTTCGGCGAAAGGCCACCATCCCTGCCTCCCGTTTCATGACAAGTCGTTGTGAAATCATTTCGACTCATTTATAATCCCTCATCATGGAATACGGTCAATTATATTGCCTGCCTGCTGTTGGTTCGAGTCTTTCGTCATTCAAGTCTGCACTGCCCAGAACAAAGGGAGCAGGGTCCTATATCTAGAATCATGACAAAACATCATGCTCCGTACTAGCCGTAGATCAATTTGTTCTCCGCATCTTTCTTATTAACTGCCTACTATCTATGTATACGGAGTACGGCTTATTTATCTCAATTACCTGCTCATACTACTCTGTACACGAATAGAATACCGAGCCTATAATTCATCTTCTCCATCACCTCAGGCTCCCAAGTGGTCCGAGACGTGAAGCACCACGTGATTGAGCTCACTGGACCTGTGATCGGTCTTCCAAATCCACAGAACGGACGGGTACTTGTCACCAAGCAGTACATGGGATTTGCGCCGCGGTTCGGTGCCGGAGCAGGTCACTTGACCCCCTGTCGTCGTCGCCAGTCCAGACAAAGCCCACTGCAGGGTGCATGGTGCGTATCTTGGCTGGATGCTAGTGGGCAGAACTCCAGCAACTAAAAGCGCTAACATTCTGGAGGCGATCCAGAAAGAGCAGGAGTACCTCTGACCAGGTACAGTACATTTCGACCACAGCCATTCAGCTCCAGAGCAGTTGTGGCTCCACCCGAGTGGCTAGGTACCTCTCGCTCTCGCCCCCTCTCTTTCTCACCCCCAAACCTGAACGGGAGGAACCCACTCCTGCTGGAGACAGAAAGAGAGACTGAGTAAACAGGACTGTGCAGAGGCCAGTCCAGTAGTCACTCACTCACTCACTCACTCACTCACTCTCGCCCTCGCTCCCTGTTGCCATCATCCTACCTACATATGTGCATCCCCTCCTCGCTCGCTCCCAGCCTCTGCCTGCTACCTGACCCCTTCTTTCCTCTCTTCGTGACCTCATCACCTCCATTCTTTCCTACCTATTTTACCAACATATCGTCCCCGTCCACAGTGACAACCCCCCCTCCAGAATACAACTATTACCAATTCCCACCTTCCCTCCTTTACCCCGGTTCCATCGTAATCGTGATCGTTTGCTGCTGTTCTCTGAACACTCGCCCTCACTCCGACATCGACCCCGTCTTCTCTTGAACCCAAAAACCAGTTCTTAATTGAATCTGGTTTGTTAAGTTGACTCAAGAGTTGTGTACTACTTCGTCATTTCCTGCCAAACTTGCTTCTCCCGTGCCGTCCGTCAAACGCCAGCCGCTTGATCGCCACATGTGTTTTTAATGCGACATATTCCCTGCATCCGTCGACTAAATATCTAATCCACACCGGTGACTGGAGAGCCCTCGCTGGACGATTGCACCCCTTATTCACCATGAGTACCCTCCCCCCAGACCCGTACAAGATCCTTGGTGTGTCCAAAGATGCTCAGCTCGCCGAGATCCGCTCGCGCCACCGCAAACTCGTTCTCCAATGCCATCCTGACAAGATCCAAGACCCGGCCTTGAAAGAGGCCAAGCAGCTTGAGTTCCAACAAGTACAGCAGGCCTACGAGTTGCTCAGTAACGAAACACTCCGGGACAAGTACGATCAGAGAGCCGAGCTCGTCGCGGACCTTGCCAAGGAGAGAGAGAGAGCCCAAGCAAACGTCTCAGCATCGCGTACAACGGCATCGAGCAAGACCCCCCGACGAGAGAAAGCTTACTTCGACAACATCACCGTCAACGTCAAAGATGCATCCCCCAGGGCCAGTACATTTACCAGATCTCCATATGGACGGACACCCCCGTCCAAGTCTTGGGAAGATCAATCCACTGGAGCACGACTTTATGAGGAATCTCGCCATGCCGCCAGGAAGTCTGCCAGCTATGAGAAGGAGAAGCCGCTGTCGCGAGACGAGGAGCGTCGCAGGCGAAAGGAATATGAAGATTATCTTGCAGAACAAAAGGCAAAAGATAAAAAGGCCCGAGAAAAGGCAGACAAAGACCGAGCGAGGGACCTGAAGGCAAGAGAAGAGAGGGATAGAGCGAGAGATTTAAAGGAAAGAGAGGAGAAAGACAAGCGAAGAGAAGACAAGAAGAAAGCAGAGAAGCGCGAGAGAGAACGTGAAATTGAACGCAAGAAAGCTTCAGCCGAGAAAGCCCGCAGCAGATACATTCCCCCCCTCGTAGATTCATCCCCGGAGGATTCTGACGATGATGTGATCTATGAAGCACCACCATCAAAAGGGAAGAAGTCCGGCAGTGGTCGTCAGAACGAAGAAGAATCACCTGAACCTACGGCGCGGGAAAGAAAATACTCTGGTACTATCGACCAAGCCGTCCGCTATCTGGCAAGGTCAGGAGGGAAGGTTCCTCCTAGCATCACTCGCGCCCAGACCTTACCGGAGGAGTTATTTGCCAAATTTGCGCAGCCCATGGCTGTCCCCACACCGCCGCCAGCAATCGCCGCTCCCTTTGTGCCGCCGCCACCAAAGCCAAAGTCAAAGTTGGTTGAGGAGACAGATAGTGAAGATTCGGATGCACCGCAGAGATCTTCGGCAAGACCAACACGACGAATGTCGCATGAGACTTCGAAATCGTCGGGGGGTAAGTCTTCACACAAGAAGTCCAGCTCATCTAGGGATCATCCAATTGTTATTGAATCTGGTTCGCCATCATCCCGAATACCTGGATTTCAGCGGTCACATACTGAAGCATTTGCTCGCGCTATACCTATCCCCAGTATAAGCCGGGCAGAGACGTGGTATCCAGGCACCGAGCATGAACGTGAGCGACAAGAGCGAAGTCGATCGCGACCTTCAAATCTTCATACAGATGAGGATTCTGAAGATGATCGCGAGCGTGAACGCCGTCATCGTCGCAGCAACCGGCGAAGTCATTCCCCTGAGCCCATCCAGCCCATCCGTTACAAAGTTGAAGACGGGAAGACTACGCGCCAAAAATCCTACCATTCTCAGGAACCAAAGATGTATAAAAGCAGCAAATCAGGCGCAGCCTACATTGTTCCAAACTCCTCGTCTTCGCGTTCAAGTCGATCGTATAAAACTTATCGCGATCCTCATTACCCGGAGGATTCGGGCAACTATAAGCCGGAGAG
This sequence comes from Xylariaceae sp. FL0255, assembly GCA_022578795.1. NCBI lineage: Eukaryota > Fungi > Ascomycota > Sordariomycetes > Xylariales > Xylariaceae > Xylariaceae sp. FL0255. The sequence goes on along the minus strand of MU388827.1, from coordinate 203,861 downwards.
GGTCAATTACGCGACTCAGTTCAGTGCGGAAGATATCAAATACAGCTCAATGCCGTACACATCTTCTTCATACCGCTCTTCAAATCTTGCCTACTAAACCAATTAGAAACCTCGTATCTGTGTTATCCTATATTGGCGCTGGTCGGTTTTTGACGCATAATTTCATGGGTATTTTACATCCGGCGTTCGGCTTAACTTGGGCTACCTGAAGTCATTTACATCAAATGCCCTGACTCCTACCTTGGCTTCAATACAGTAACGATCCAACATTTTCGAAGGCGCTCAATGACGAACAAGATAATCGTCAGCTGAGGCAGCTCCCACCGTTCCGCACAGTACAGGGCGTATCAATATTTGATACGTCAAACGAACGAACACGACAGCTCTACGAATCTCACGAGAAAGCATCATTATCATTAGCTTTTCGATTGTATCCTCAGTATTCTCTTGTTTTTCCAACTTCCCATCATGCGTGAATACTACGCACTATATGACAGACAATATGAATATCTCTCGGGACGGTCCATCAGGTTTAGAAGATGCGAGATATCTGCTTACCAACTTCTATTCACTCACTCGATGTCTCGTATCAAGAGCACAACGGGGATTTCTGCTTTCCATGGGCATGTCTGTCAGGATTCGGTGAATCAATTGAAGAGTTCCTTTGAATGAATGCCGTTTACGTACATACATACATGCAGAACTACTTAAGCATAGCATAGCCAGCTATCTACTCTGGAAACCTACCATAGTTAGGGATTTCTATGAATGAATGAATGGAAACCATATAACATTACCTTGATGAGCGTCGCTTGATTAAGCATTTCTGTCGTGATCTTTGCTCACCCAAGACTACTCATTGCGTGGCCTGTAAAACCCAGCCCATGTGATCCCTGGAGTTGTGATGTGGCAGACGTTAGATTAGATATCCCATGCAGGTCTTTCAACGAACGACATCGGGCAACGTGCTGATGAGCAGGTGCATCGGTGCATCTAGGTTCATGCGGCATGAGAAGGATAAGATGACACGTAGGTATACATACAACCAAATCAGACGTATATCAAGCTTCTTAATTTCATGGATCATCTTGCGTTGCTTCCAATACATACATACGTTAGGTACATACATCTCAATCCTGCGAAGCGTAATAGTTTTTTTGCTATGTCCGATAGGTTATGAAATAAGGTAGGTAGGTCCCCTACCTAGCTCTTCCCATCCTACACAAACATATGGGGTTCCAATCAAGCCTTATGTTAGGTACCCAATTCCAAAGGAACGTTTGTTTGTCAAACTTCAAACTTCCAGGGCCTAAAGTTCTTTTACTTACCTGGTTTAGCTCCTTCCTAAATGCAAAGAAACGTGTAGCAATCGCACGGGATGAAGAAACTGCTTACATGGGTGGATGGATGGATGGATGTATGTATGTATGTATGTATGTGCTTGTGCTTGTGCGTTTGTGGCCGACCGGGCAGACTATCCTATCCAAGGTAACTTCTTTACGTACGAGCTTTTGTAAATGTGTAAGTTAGGTGATGTCCGAGCTCGTTAGACATGTAGGTTGTCAAGTTATGAGTGGTCGCAACGCAGAACGAAACATCATTATGTACGTCACGTCAATCCAAACGGTCTTTGATAAACAGCCGGATACGATTATCCTAGAGCTGAAAAGAGATTAGGAGCGAGTGAGCGATATACGTGGGATGGCAGGTGGCAAAACATGGTTTCAATCGTTTTGTAAGACTGCGGTGTGGTATCTCTCTTCTATAAGTGAAAGCAAGAACAAGCCAATCTTCTGGCCAGGGGGGGCGTAGAGAAAGAGAGAAAAAAGAAGAGAAGCGAAAGACGGTCAGCCACCGAGATGCAGAGCAAAGAAAAAGACTGTTTGGTATATACAAAGACTACCCGGGTAGGTAAGGCACCTGGTAGTTCACCTTGGTAGCAATAGAGATATTGCGTCTGCCACATCTCCTATCCTGGCTCTAGTGACAGTACTATAGACAAAGTATGAGGTTGGTAGGTGGTAGTCAGGGCACGTTCTTGCAACCATGCTCGATTAGCCAGTATTGCTAGTGTTGGTGTAAACCTTGTGCTCTCTTCAATCTCAGTTGGTATCTTTTACAATGATTTTTCCTGGCCTCAGAATATCCACAAGCCCCGTCTCCCGGATCTCGTGTGTCTATACCAGAACGTAGAGCGAACACATCTGAATTACAGCCATTAGCAGATAGCATCAAGTCAGGTGTCGTTTGACGATGTCTGATTACTCACCAAACTCAGTCCCAGGATCATACTACTCCAGAAAAGCACATTATTCGCCGTCTTGTGGGCGCGGACCCATTTCATGCGCTGCATCATGACGATGGGCAGCTGTGTCATCTGGCAGAAGAAGCCGTACCCTCTCAGTTTCTTGGTGATGCACGCCATGACGATCTCGTGGCCGAGGGCCGAGATTAGGAATGTGATGAGCGTGGCCATGTTACGGCCGATCTTGGGCCGCGATGTCGCGTACACGTGGCGCCGCAGGAACGAATACACGGGGATATTCCACTCGCGGCTGAACTCCATCCAGTCGGTGCTGTTCCACCAGTCGCTGTAGAAGTGGCGATCGGCGAAGCGCGTGATCTCGGCGAATGTGCCCAGCACGTACTCGAAGATGACGAGGAACACGAGCAGCAGAGTCAGCATGAAGGGGAAGAGGAGCCACGAGACGGATTCCGCTAAAATCAGACTCTTCTCCGCGGCCGAAGTTGTAGCGGCGAGTCGAGCTCCGGAATCCTGCAGCACGGGGAGAATAAACTCTTCGGATATAATGGTCAATAGGAAGATACAGCCGAACGTGGCGATGATTTTGGCGATGAGATTTGTCCAGTTGATGGTCTTGTTGCGTGGATATTCCAGCTCATAGCACAGCGTCGGACAGAGAAGGTAGTCGACGTAGTTGCCCCAGGTCAGGTTACGCGGATATGCGACATTCCCAATAGGACTCACAAGCTCACGAGCAAGGTCTTCGCGCAACTGGGTCAAGCCTTCCCCATCACTATCGCTGTCGACCTCCTTCGAGGGGGGGACCAGAGTGCCCATTGGGTTGTCGACAGTGGGATACAAGTAGGCCGGCTCCTTAGAGGCATCATGGGGTTTGTCGAGAGCTCGTAAGCGCTTCTCAGTCTCGGAAAGATGGCCGTTATAGAAGGCATACGAGTGCATCTTCATGAGCAACACCATGGAGTGCAGAACAAGGAAGACCTGGGCTGTCCACGTCCAGTTGAGTACGAAGGGAGTGGCGATCCACAACCCAAGCCAGGCAACCTGGTATATACTCTGTATCGCCATGCCGCCCTTGTTCCACGTCCATGTTCCTTGGCTTGCTCTAAACAGCTTGTGTAGCGGCAAGCTCACGGCGGTGCTCGCGACCATCATGAAGTCGGCAATAGCCAAATGCCAGAGCTTGATAGTGAACAGGCCCCATATCTGCACGCGCAAGGGGTATCCCGTGTCCTTATAGTTGCGCAGCATGGTAGTGACGCCCATGATGGCGAGGCCCACCCAGAAGAGGTTGAAGAAGCCGTGGAAGTCGCGGTAGTCAGAGTTGGGGTCGAAGTGGGAGACTCGCGACTCGAACTCGATGGTTGGGAAGAGGCGGCGACGTTGCTCAGCGCGGACTTGTTTGCGGGCGCTTGAGACAGCCTTGGTCGAGGCGGGAGCATTTTCTGGTTCGGGCGTTGTGCGGCCACTAGCAAGAGGTGATCGCTTGTCAGCATGAGGATAGATGGATACATGCATCAATTAAAAAGAGAGGCTGGTATAATATACCTTGTTACTCCTGAGCCGGCCAGATCTGGAGAGGCTGCGTCGAGCAATCCATTTACGGAGGTACTGCTGTGGTCTCTAGCAAGACTGGAAATCTGGGAATGTTGGGGCTTGCGCGGGCGAGGACGGAGGACGTGATCGTGAGCGCCGTTGCCGTTGGTCTCGATATTGGTTGACGACATTTTTGCACCCAAAAGCGAGCATGGGCTGACTAACTTGTCTCGATGGCTAATAAGAAAAAGTCAATTCGCCGCCGAGCCGCTCAGACAAACTGGGTGGCCAATGGAAGATACGACCAGAGACTGGAGGTAGAAAGGATATTCGAGGATGGAGGAGTCGAAGCACGCGGTTCATCTAGTAATGAGATACCTAACGTGAGGTATATTATCGATGCTTATCTCCAGGAATGCTGGCATTCGAGTCAAAAGAAAGATGACAATAGAGTTGACCTGAAGCTCTGTCGGTAGACACCAGAAAGATATGGGAATGTCAGGTGGTGGGGTCGTCGAGGTGGAGAGCTATGGATGTTTGGAGTGCCGAACCTCAATCTTTAGGCCCTCTAGGACAATGTAGACATCAATGGTACGAAGGATGCATGCATGGACCAATTATAGCGCAGCCATGAAACACGCCGTACGACACAGGCGTGAAGTGCGCACTTCGTGGATTCAAACCAGGTGGGAGGTAATAATGTTGGAACCATGTCTTGTTGTTCCCCTTGTGTACGCATGGGGAGCAACTATCGTTACCTCGGCGCATCAAAATTACGCGTTGCCCCCCAAATTCTTTCGCCTCTACCCGCCCGTTGTGAGTAGGCAGCCGTTTTTGGGGGGATTGATGATGATGAGCGGAGTCTGACGTCATCAGCAGTCCGACCGCCGGCCCTACGTCAGTCTGCCAGGGGCACATTCAACGGTCGATACCCTTAAATTTGATCGCCATTATCTCGGGATCGCTTGAATGCTGTTATATCGATCAATTCGGAATACTCTCTCCTACTCTCGCGCTGCTTTGGGAATTCTCAGTATCAACTGGGATCAAGACGCGCCGTGGTGTTTGCCCTTTTCGGCCATGTGTCTTATCTGACTTCACCTGACTAGGTACGACAGCTGATCAATGACAGCTTTAGTCTTATATTCATTTCAACTTGCTGGGTAGTATTACATGTACACATACTTAGGGTACATCTCAGGATGTTCCTGATTCTTTTAGTTCCGTCTGTTGGTACCTCACTTCAGGGCTCAGGGTCACAGTCACCTATGACGTCGTTCACGCTTGAGGTGACAATTATGACCGCAGTTGACTTGGAGATTTATGTTGACTGACGGACACGGTAACTGGGGATGGTTCAGCTAGTATTGTATAACTTATTGACAGTCGGACAGCTAAGCCGCCAACCTACTATGTCATCAACCTATCAGTCGTTCGCAGCCAAATTCAGAATGTGTTCGGCATTCCATAGAGATCTGACTAACGCTTGGTCAGAGGGCACAAGACCTATTAATGAGATGATTATGTTCCTCCATTGCAGGAATAGAAGTGGACTTGAAAGGTTCAAGAAAACCCCTATAAATTGCATATACAGCTGCTTCACAACGTGTTGATTATTGCCAAAGACAAGAACTAGTATGACACACACCTTGGTTTCCAGTATAGCGGAATCATTAGGCCAAGGTCGGTTGGATACATTGTTCTACGTTTGTCATGGATACATGATATGAGGTTTACGCGCTGAAGTGTACCTGTTGTAATAGCAAGTCAGGGAATTTTATTAGGCACATTTTAACACGGGAGAATTATTCCTACCTCACAGATTACAAAAGTTATAGGACTTGGATTTAAGAATCACTTTTCTAGCTTGTCATTGAGTTTATCCTTCGATAGCTGAGGAAGGCCATTTGGGTATGAGTGCTTGACGCTTCAAATATTGCCAACGATAGTAACAGAGAAAACCAAAAGCCATGGGCTTGTTGGCTACCCAGTGACAATAGATCACCGCCTATCAGAGCATTTCCTATGAAGAAAAGAGGCCCAAAAGGGAGTCCTGTCTCAAGTAGGAAACACGAACTCGCACTCACAACGGTCATGGGAACACATGACCGACAATGCCTCCAGGAACCTACTGGACTTGATCAAAACCTCATTGCAGGCGTGAGGCTTAATAGGGCGAGAACTATGGATGCCACATGCGATAGTCACGATTCTCCAGATACCCGACTGCCTGGCCCAGTTGGTGCAAAGACCTGGCCGTGTCTAGACTCATATCAGAAACTACTCCGTATCTCCGCATTTCGTGCATAACTTAGGTACCTAACGGGCTGGACCACACTGGCCAAGGATCTCCAAGCCAGCCTAGTCCTCCATCGCGGAGGAATCCGATTCATTCTATATTGCCTTTGCTATCCCAGAAACGGAATGTCGTCAACGCCACGAACGATGGGCGCCGGATTAGCGAGCGGCATCATCCCGGCCGTGGGATGCCGGCTGGGGTATCCATGTGAGCCGCCAAGCTTGTACAGCACCCATTTGGACGTGAAATTGCCTACCTCTGGACGATTACCTCAAAGCTCTCAACTCAGTGTATTCATGTCTAACTCTACATAAACCCGTGTATTGAACCGCTTTCTAAGATATAATTTGATACCAAAAAGCCACAGACTTGGTCTCATCTATTCTGCTATGCTGCGTTATAGGATCCCAAACACCCTCACCTCCTTTCCTCAGAACGTGAACCAGTCCAAGTCCAATAAGCGGTGGTCAATAGAAGCCACAGAACAGGTGAACCGTCTAGCCGGGTCCGATTCTGACCTGCGATTCGGCGCCTCCGGGAAGCCGGTCTAAGACTTTCAGTGGCGTTAGGATCTGCGAAAGGAGCTTACATGCCATACATTATGTGATCCAGCACAGTCTAATAAACGCGGAGAATACGATAACCTCAATGTTACAATGTTGCATCTCTGGTTGCGAGTGAGGCAGATATCTGTCTATATTCATTATTTGAAAAATTCCCTCTCCATCAAAACAAGCGGTGTGAGAGACCTCCGCTTCGGTACTTCTCCCTCCTCCTGCTGTCTATTGAGGTTTATCAAACCGAACGAAGTTGTTTAAATCAAGGCCCGTGAAGATTAATTGTCATCCACCGCAACCTTCTAGATGCCCTTGTAACAGCCGAACTCGACGCTTGTTGGCGCTAACCTGACGCGTTGGAACTTGGCTGGGCTCTCTCCCCCGAATAGGCATGTTGCAGGATTGAATCACAAAACTGCGCACGCATATGCGATGCATGGAACAAGCCGGGCGAACAACCTGTATCCAACAGTCTATTCGCTGCGCCCTAGGCCCTATTTCACATGCCCCCGGTTCCTTTTCTTTCCCAATCCCACCGTCACGCTTCGATGCAACTCGATCCTCCCCAAAAAGCAAATGCAACTGTAATGCGATAGACCGGCATATCCTAGCCCGTGAATATTTGGAGCGGTGTGCATTAAGATGAGGATTTCTTCTAATTTGGCCTCGCTGGGTATCCTGGCTAATAAGGAAATTGCGGCCTGAAAAAAAAATTTCGTATGCAACGCTGGAGCCGGCCGAGGTTCGCATCTTTTACACAAGGTAATTATGCATAGCCAGTATTTTGAGCAAGGTAGACAAGCAGGTCTGCACCTATTGAATCCCATTGATGACACCTCAGTGATGTTCTCACGAAGCGGTCAAGTGGTAGGAGGAAATAAGTGCTGGAACGACCAACCTGAGGTAGCCAACTCTTTGTGTGAGAGCAATGTAGTCATTTAGGATCACCACTTAATTGCAAGTATTATGGCATAGATGATCTTTGAAACACTCTTCGCGGCCAACCATTGCTTCCCTTAGATCAAGGTCTGACTTAAAATGCCTTTGCTTCAGATGCAACGTATGACGGTGAATTAACCAACTTAAATCATGAATATTGGCGCCATAGCTTTGGTTTGGAATCTATCGCTGATGGGTGCTGTCTTGGGGCCTGCGGCGCATACCTCCTCATAGACCACTCGAATGCTGCAGGCCAGATGGGAGGGGTGGAACACATCAGTGAGCAGGCTGTTGCTGGTCGAGAACTATGCCTGCGGGTGGCGTATCAACGACCAGCGCTTTCCCTCTCCCAATCTTTTGGGATCATCTCAAGTGATTGTCTCCATCGCATATGGGTATTCTCAGCCATCATTATGTCCCCAGCCTCTCGATACCATTGCTCAAGCATTTCAAAGTCGCCCATAAAGTAGCCCATATCAGGATCCCATTTACCCTCTGATAATTGACAAGCTTGTTCCAAATATTTCGTTGAAAGTTTGTGTTTGGGGCTATCAACGGAATCACCAGGCTTGAAATCCGACCGATAATGGCGAGCTAGGGCCGTTTGCGCGATGTAGACAAAGAAGTCAACATTGTAATTAAACTTCTTCGTCTTCTCCAGGACGGAATTTGCCAGCTCGAGAGTTCTGTCGCTCTGCCAATTGCTCTGTGGACCAATCATTAGAAGTTCACTAGCTTCAAAGATGGCCATCTCTTCTGGAGCCCTGGGTTGAGTACCGATCTTCAGACGATTCCAATCGCAACGGTTTTGAAGGATGCGATAAGGCTCTTTTCTGTACTGATGAGCTCGAGGGATGAAGACCAGAGGATAGAGACGCGCAACTGTCCCATCAGGCAAACCTGTACTCTGCTCATCAATGAGAAGAAGCTTTTCCGTGCAGTCAAATATCAAATTCCAATATTCATCAAAATCGTGGGTACTTATGAACTTGAAAACTCCATGGAACAACCGTGCAAGGGGACCATCTGCCCTAACAGTGGCAGAATAGGCAGCCAAATATCTCCAAACTTCCTTGATGACACCTTTGTTGTAAGCATCGAGGTGGAACAACAAGAGGTGGAGGAGAGCGTAAATGGAGGGTTGAGTAACCATCAAATGTAGGGATTTGAAGCCTTGCTCGCACATGACGCCGGCTCTCTCGCAGTGACCAACATGGAATAACCAGTCGGCATTAGTGATATCTGTGATGGCGCACCGCAGCGCCTCGCCGCGATACATGGCTGCGGAAGTGACTAAGGGGATGTTGGGGGAGTATGAACTCCATGATAAGTCTCGAGCTGTCTGTAATACAAGTTCCTGTATTGAGAGGATGCCGCCAGCTGGAATGATTATGGGTGTCTCTGGCGGCGGCGTGACGCAGCGCAGATGTTCTGGAAGGTTTTCAGCGAGCCCTGGTTCGGCCAGATCGTACTGGGATATTCCTTTGCGCTTGAGGTATGCCTCAATGGCAACTTCGCGTCCATTTCGGTGAAAAGTAGTGCGTTTACCGAGGGCGTTCCGCTGGCGTTGGACCTGCAACATTGTGATGACTTCCTTCTTGTTATTATTCTTGCTGAAGCCCCATTTGTCGAATCGCGACTTGTACATTCGTACACTGCATCATCGCACTGTAAGCGGATTGTGAGGTACTCATGGAAACCTTGAAAACCTACGTGGCTCTGAATCCCCTCTGGCGCATAATAGACATGACTTCCTTGAGGGGTCGATTCTCGTCAAGATATAGCCTGCGGATCTCCTCCTTATGCGATTCCCAGACTTGCGACGAGTGTTGTTGGGAGCGGTAAGCCTCGCCAGTCTGGGAAGAGAAGACGGACTGCATCTGAGTGGGAGTAGGATGCGCAGGTTCGATATCATGGCCGCGAACGACGAGGGGTTCATTGGGGGGTGTTTGTGCAGGTGGTGACAGCGTCGAGGGTGGCGTCAAGATGGAGGGGGGTGAGATAGAGGTGTGCTGAGGACGGTGAACAACTCTCATGAGGGGACTGTGGCTGCCCCTCGAGGAGGAGGCCGCCGGGGCATAGTGGTCACCAATGGCAAAGGTGTATTCACTCATGTTATATCTCAATCTCCAATGTCACCAGCAGGCGGGCTGCGGTCCACCGCGACTGATGGAATTGAATTGTGTACGAGGCTCTGGTGCAATGAACGGATGGGGGTGCAAGGTTCAATGTGCCCTTGTGGGCGGCGTCGGCCGGCGGATCAGGACGTTGAAGCGGGATGGTGGACGTTGAGATGGTGGAGTTGGCAGAGGGGATGGAGCGCAGGGACTCATTGCGATAGTTATTGTTATCATTATTTACATACACTGGGTAAGTATACCTACCGATCATGCTACTACACCGGAGCCCAGACACAGATCTTGGTTTTAATCGCCATCGCCCAAGGATGATGGCTCCCAGTCCTGTGTATTGGCGGTCGGGGTCCAGACGGGAGCTGGCTAGACAGGGGATCGGATGGATCTGTTGCTGCTAATAACAGGTGCATGTGGGTGTGGGTGTGGGTGGGGTGGGGTGGGGTGGGGTAGCGGCAGGCTCTTTCCCGCCCCCTCGTCGCCATACCTCCCTCTATTACTCCGTTATGTACTTACTCCAACCCCATCTTGGACAATGTCAATCATACATACCTTACCTACCAATAATGATACTCAAGAACACACTACTATGGAGAACAAGTGTGTGACACCGCGGAGCTTTGTCTAAATCCGCCTGCCTCGCCTCCTTGCCTACGCCTTGACAACAGTAACAATAAGCTTTAACAGGCAGGATTGCCCGGGCTGAACAGACTCAGCTACTATAGGACCCGTCGATATAGCCCTCTGTGCGACGGCTGGCCTGCTGAGTGGACACACCGGCTCCGAAACTTGAGCCCTATACACCTAGCGCATCTCCCGCTCTCGCTTGGAGGTTGTCTGCTATTTGCAGCCTATAAGAGCCGCATGCGAGCATCCAGACCAAAAGCCGTGCCCTGTCCCTGCAGATCAACGTCTGCGTGTTCGACAGCTTATTATTCAGAAAGGCTTACACTTGATCACCTCCCCACAAGCTGTCATCCGTTCGGTAGTTCTCGTGCTGCAGCTAATAGGGAGGATCCCGTCATTTGTGCATCTCGACAAAAGTCCCTGACTGCCATCTTGGGAAGTTAGACAGCCAATAGAATACGGCGCTCTTGACATTCTGCATCGAACAAGATCGTGTTTTGCATGCCCGACACCCGAGATGTCGATTGGCTCGGTAATGCTTGTCAACTGCCCCTGTTGCCACATGGGATATCTCACAGGCACAAACCCAGGAACAAGCCAAGGATCTTCGCCGCAGCAGATTGTATCTATCAACGCCCTACATATCGTATTCTCACACCTGTAAATATTCAAGGCCTGCTGTTTCGGGTCCAAGGTGGTGTAACCTGAGCTCCTAGCCGTTGGAGGTTAAGAAAGGGATGCGCCAAACAGCTTCCTACTCTGTACACAGTCTTTGTCATCCCTCGCGTGGTCTCCCTCATTCGGACGTATGTATGCAGTGTTCTGGTGTGAGGTAGCCAGGTCCAAAACCTTTGCGAATTGGCCAGCCATTCCCCCCTTTTGAAAGATCTGTAAAACGGTAGAGGAATGTCCCTTTGTTGAAAGAAGCAAGTAGCCAGGCACTTATGACTTATTAGGGGCAAAATATGGCTCGTCATTACTCCCGTTTCTGCTCTTGCTCGCCGTCTTTGTGCGATTCCTTGCTGTCTCGCCGAGTCAGGATTTCGTCCACAATGCCGATTTCTTTGGCCTCCTGTGCTGAGAGATACTTGTCACGCTCCATCATCTCTTCCACTTCCTTCAAATTATACTTATCGTGTCCGAATGAATCATTTAAATGTTTCCGGTATATCTCGTTTAATTGCTCACGCGTGCGCAGGATCTGGTTCGCGTATATCAGAATATCGCTCGCTGGGCCTTGCGTGCCTCCAAGAGGCTGGTGTATCATGATGCTGCTATGAGGTAGCGCGAATCGCTTGCCTTTCTGTCCTCCCGCGAGTAGCAATGATCCCATGGACGCCGCTTGACCAAGGCATACGGTCGAGACGGGGGACCGGATATACGTCATGGTGTCGTATATAGACAACCCCGCAGTAACAGAACCTCCCGGGGAGTCAATATACATGGTGATGGGTTTTTCTGGATTGTCGGACTCGAGCCATAAGAGCTGTGCGACGACGGAGGCGGAAACGGTGTCGTTTACCGGACCATTCAGGCAAATGATGCGTTCCTGGATAGATATTCATTAGCAATAGTGAGATCCGGGAGAGACAACCTTAACTTACTTGTAAGAGCTTCGAAAAGATATCATCTGTGAGCAGAGGATCAGTATCTATCTGGTCGATGACTATGGCGTTTGGTACCGACATGTTCGCCAACCGCCAGACTACCTTGTCAGCTCAATGGGCGCTTCAGAACGGACGTCTTGGGGGTCCTCACAGTGACTTCGGTGATATATGGAAAGGGAACGGCGCCATGGGGAGCTTGGGAGGGCGGTACATGTATGGATGGAAAGTGGGAGAGGGTCCGGATTTGTCTGACGGGCAGCTTTCGTAGCAATTGTCGGAGAGGTCGTGCGGAACTAGCCATTGTGCAGAATGAATGCACTCTGTCAACACTTTCAAAGGAAGCAACAGACTTGTCAGCCGTTAAAATGCCGTTTGGCGTTTGGAGTTGGAACTTGAAGGTAATTAAGATAAGTACAAAGCTGTTGTGGATCAACCACGACAGGGAAGCTCTCCACTAATGTAGTACATAGCAATGGCTCTAGCTCCCAAATTTCACAGGGCAATATATATGCCTCTAAACCAGATATATCTCTGCTTACAAGCATGTCTTAATTAAAGCATGTGAAGATTGCGCCTGAAGCTTGGAGGGATTTCGTCATCTTCTTTTTCAATTGCTTTCAACATCGAGAGGTTGGACGAGAGTATGAGACCACAGTCAGTGCTGCGATATAGCAGGACTACATGTAAGTATTGCCAAAATCGAAACACTTGCCATCAAAATCTACGTCGCGCATTCGCCACCGAAAGGCGTCGCAATAATGCTGCTCCTCCCCTACAAAGCTCGCCTCGCGACGACGAGTTCCATGTCGACCCAGAGAACAAAACGGTAGCCACGGCCATTGGGGACCTTCCTCTATCTCCAATCATGGACTCTCAATATTGGGATGCCACCATGCGGCATAAGCTACCCAAAGCAAAACCCGGTCCAGGCCAGAATGGCCTCGAGCGCCAGCTTCGCGCCAATCCTTTCGGTAATATTTCCCTATGTTGTCTTACCTTGTGTCCTCTGTTTCTGACTTGTCCACAGCAAAGGCCCTCGCTACCCCTTTGCGTCAATGCAATGCCACCAGAACTCAACTGCCCAATTATTTTCTGCAAGATTTCCACCTTGTCAGCCACCCAGAAACGGATAGACCTTGGTGGGTACCGCATAGTTTGATGCGCGAAGAGCCTAGCGACAATCCCGAAACCGATGAGCCCACAGAGTTTGACGATTTCGATGCCCTCGCCCTCGACGAAGAAGCAAGCGTTGGAGCAGAAGCCGCAACGGGGGGGGCAGACGAGCTTGATATCAAACTAGACGCCGGAAACACCAAGTTAAAGCCCGGTCAGCCTCACCCCTCTCAACCCCGGGGCCCCGGAATCTATGTCCTTGCGAGGCAAGCACTTATCTCGGCCATGACTGAAGATGACAAAAACCGGGGGTATAAAGGCTTAACCAAAAGGCTATATGCATTGACGACTACTTCTTACTCCAAGCTTTCCAGGGGTGCTGTATGGCGCAAGGAAATGGATATTTTCATCCGTGATCAGATGCAAAAGGAAATCATCGAAGACCTTCTTTACCTCTCGAAACTTGTCACCGAAGATGATCGTTTCTACATTGTCAAGTGCCATGGCTGGGAAGATGTGCAGTACAAGCACAAGGGCGCCCTCTTATGGTTTGAAGACGAAGCTTCAAAAGCTGAAGCTACTCCAGGCCCTTTCGCAACGTACGAGTATGAAAAAGATGGAGCACCCACTGCTATGGTTATACATAACTTGTCTCTGCTATTGGGCACGGATGGAGCTCGTAAGGTGAAAGAAGAGGGCGCTGTCTTTCGGGATGGGTTCTTATTTGCACTCGCACGCCGCCGCACTGTAGATCTCCAAATGAAACTTTGGAGGCTGCAAGCCTATCTTTTCGACCCTATTTCAGAGCCTACTCGCTGAACACCAATAGTCAATTTCGACTTAGAAGACAGCCAGCCCGAGCCCGCATATGGCACGGCCAGTCGCGCAAAGCCACTCAACGGCGCAATAGCGACTGCGTCACTGACGGCCCTGAACCATTTGTACCATATAGTCAAGGACAACATCCGGCCACATAAATCCATCCCTTCTGGATGGAGTGCTTGGGTACCAAAAACCCGACTAGGCACATGCAGCACTGAGCTCTCACAGAGACAGAAAGATCGACCGAACACCAATTTCTATGCATTTCGGGTTGGAGGTTCTCACAACCACGCATGCCCAGGAATGGGCACTGTAATCTTGTCGAGGTTCAAGCTGTGGTGAGATATACACATCTCCCTGCATCTCAGGCTTGAGATAAGGTGTCACATCGTAGGCCTATCTCTGCAGCCACGTATCGCTTAGGTATAGGCTAGATAATCACCCAAACACAACTCAGATCTCCAATATTGGACTAAAGACAATCCGAGATGAGGTTCTCCTCATACTTGTACTTAGCCGCTCTTTTTTTTCCTAGTAGCGATGCGACAGAGAATCCGCCGAGATGAATATGCCCGTCAAGCGGCAATACTTTTGAAAATAACATCGAGACCTTTCTCCTGCAGCAACAATCAGATCATTTGGTGAGAACTCCATCATGCACAGGCGTAAAATTGCTGGAGATACCTAGGTTGTATAGACGAGTATGGCTACTAGCCCATCTCCTTATTTCAGTAATAGCCTCAAAGGGTCGCGTCACTGGTCTAGATTAGTGGCAGCCTGTTTGATAAAGGCCGAGATGTCACTCAAATACTTAGGTAGGAGTATATGATGTTGGGAATTGGAGTTGCTCCGTATGCTTTCCCGACGCCCGTCAGTACATCAACAGGTTGAGTAAAGTCTTTCGATGACAGTCTTCTAAGACAAAGCATGCCAGACCGTTGTTGACCAAGAAGCCACAAATCTCATAACCCCTTCTTGGTTGACAAACCTCTTGAGCCCACTGGCCAATCAGTTACGTAGGTAACCAACAATAGTTGCATTTTTCTGATACCTTTGAACAACTAAGAGCACAGGGGGGCGCCTCCTGAATGCCTTATGCTTGAATGTGTGAAATAGTGTGCAAAATGCCAATCCATCGACCAGCCACACTCAAAGTAACAAGTGACATGGCATTGAATGCCTAGCACATTGAAAAAGGTTGTAATAACAATTCAATTATGGGAGCATGGATGTCATGTTGGGGATTCTCATATGCACGCGGTTGCCTGGCTACACTGCCCCTCGATTGAAATGCGTACCGCCACCGCTGTTTGCACACCGTACCTGAGTCAAGCTATCGAAGTAACTTCCATGTACCCACCCACAGCTGGGTGCTCAGGGGGTTAGTTGAGCAAGGGAAAGAGAATATCCATGATTAAATTGTATCTTAATTGCACAAGAAGCTCCAGATATCCCACTTTCCTAACAAACAGGTATTCTGTCAAGTATTTCTTTAATGTAGACGGATCTCATTGTGTGAGAAATTGCGGCGCAACAGCTACTCCGTATGAGACTCCACACTGGCAAGGCAAACGAGGGGCAGAAAGAAGGAGCTCGAAAAACCCTGCCGCAAAAAGGCTGGGGTGGAGAGCCTTGGTGGGCTGATATGCAGGATAAAGCTGTTTTCAGCCAATCGATGGGGGGGCGGAGGTGGGCTGTAGCAATCGATAATGGTCGGTACGCAGGCAGTACGAGGTTCTGGTACATTCTGGTTGCCCCGGCGGCGCGCCTGCACCAATCAGAGGCCTGGAACCGTCCAGGCTGTCGCAACCCATTCCGTAGAATTCTATAGAATCGCCTGTTGGTCTGTGCACCTAGCAACCTACTGCCCGTGAACCTTTCAGATATTTTTCTGCCCTCGCCCTTCTTCTCCTCCAAACTTCTATCCTTCACATCAATCCATCTTCTCCTTCTGCTCTTTTCCTTCTTGAAGAGTCCTTCTCCAGACACCCTCATAGCCATTGTTCACTCTGCATCCCGTAAGTTCATCCCTCTAAACCCTTGTAATCTCTACCCGTCAAGCTCCCCGCCGCCAGCCTTACTTTCACACCCTCACCACCTTGGACTTTGTCTACCTTTCTGAATCTCCTGCGAAGTCGCACTTCCTCCTGCTTCAGCTTCAGCTGTAGCTCCAGCTTGAGATTTAGTTCTTCGTCAGGCAATCCCTTTCCCGTCTGCCTCTCGTATCAATCTTCCTTACACAGCTGGGCCTACGCCTCTCCGCTTGTGCACCCGCCACAACCCATTCGCTTCCCTCGCACCTCCCCAATTTATTCCGTTATTACCGACATTGAGAAGGAAATCAAATCAACTCTAACCTCATATCCCAGACTTCCCACTTCCTCCACCCATACACACGTCAAGATGTCTGAGACGTTCGAGTTCCAGGCTGAGATCTCTCAGCTCCTGTCCTTGATCATCAACACCGTCTACTCGAACAAGGAGATCTTCTTGCGTGAGTTGGTGTCCAACGCCTCCGATGCTTTGGACAAGATCAGATATGAGGCCCTCTCCGACCCCAGCAAGCTGGACGCCGAGAAGGACCTTCGTATCGACATCATCCCTGACAAGGAGAACAAGACCTTGACCATCAAGGATACTGGTATCGGCATGACCAAGGCTGTAAGTTGATCCATTGTGTCTTTCCAACACTTGAAACTAGTCTCGAGCTAACATAATCAATAGGACCTCGTCAACAACCTCGGAACGATCGCCCGCTCCGGTACCAAGCAGTTCATGGAGGCTCTCACCGCCGGTGCTGATGTTTCCATGATTGGCCAGTTCGGTGTCGGTTTCTACTCAGCCTACCTCGTTGCCGATAAGGTCACTGTTATCTCCAAGCACAACGATGACGAGCAGTACATCTGGGAGTCTGCTGCTGGCGGTACCTTCAGCGTGCGCCCTGACACTGATGGCGAGCCTCTCAAGCGTGGCTCTAAGTTCATCCTTCACCTCAAGGACGAGCAGTCTGAGTACTTGAACGAGAGCAAGATCAAGGAAGTAATCAAGAAGCACTCTGAATTCATCTCCTACCCCATCTACCTACACGTCACCAAGGAGACCGAGAAGGAGGTCCCTGATGAGGAGGCCGAGGAGGTCGAGGAGGTTGATGATGACAAGAAGCCTAAGATTGAGGAGGTCGACGACGAGGAAGAGGGTGAGAAGAAGAAGAAGACCAAGAAGGTCAAGGAGACTTCCATTGAGGAGGAGGAGCTCAATAAACAGAAGCCGATCTGGACCCGCAACCCTCAAGACATCACTCAAGAGGAGTATGCTTCCTTCTACAAGTCGCTCTCTAACGACTGGGAGGATCACTTGGCTGTTAAGCACTTCTCTGTTGAGGGTCAGCTAGAGTTCCGTGCTATCCTGTTCGTTCCCAAGCGTGCTCCCTTCGACTTGTTCGAGACCAAGAAGACCAAGAACAATATCAAGCTCTACGTCCGCCGTGTCTTCATCACCGATGATGCCACTGACCTCATCCCCGAGTGGCTCAGCTTTATCAAGGGTGTTGTCGACTCTGAGGATCTCCCTCTCAACCTGTCTCGTGAGACTCTTCAGCAAAACAAGATCATGAAGGTCATCAAGAAGAACATTGTCAAGAAGGCTCTCGAGCTCTTCCAAGAGATTGCTGAGGACAAGGAGCAGTTCGAGAAGTTCTACAGCGCCTTCTCCAAGAACCTCAAGCTTGGTATCCACGAGGACTCTCAAAACCGCCAGATCCTTGCCAAGCTTCTTCGATTCAGCTCGACCAAGTCTGGCGATGAGCAAACTTCTCTCACTGACTACGTTACACGTATGGCCGAGCACCAGAAGAACATCTACTACATCACTGGCGAGTCCCTCAAGGCTGTCCAGAAGTCTCCCTTCTTGGATGCTCTTAAGGAGAAGAACTTCGAAGTTCTTTTCCTCGTTGACCCCATTGATGAGTACGCCATGACTCAGCTCAAGGAGTTCGAGAACAAGAAGCTCGTTGATATCACTAAGGACTTCGACCTCGAGGAGACTGATGAGGAGAAGGCTGCCCGTGAGGCCGAGGAGAAGGAGTACGAGGATCTTGCCAAGGCCCTCAAGAACGTTCTCGGCGATAAGGTTGAGAAGGTCGTTGTCTCTCACAAGCTTGTCGGCTCTCCTTGCGCCATCCGTACTGGCCAGTTCGGTTGGTCTGCTAACATGGAGCGTATCATGAAGGCTCAGGCCCTCCGCGACACTTCCATGAGCAGCTACATGAGCTCCAAGAAGACCTTTGAGATCTCCCCCAAGTCAGCTATCATCCAGGAGCTGAAGAAGAAGGTTGAGGCCGACGGTGAGAACGACAAGACTGTCAAGTCTATCGTCCAGCTTCTCTTCGAGACCTCCCTCCTTGTCTCCGGCTTCACCATCGATGAGCCCGCTGGCTTCGCTGAGCGCATTCACAAGCTTGTCTCTCTTGGCTTGAACCTGGATGAGACTGAGGAGGTTGAGGAGGTCCCTGCCACTGAGGCGGTTGCTGCCGAGACTGGTGATAGCGCCATGGAGGAGGTTGACTAGATGTCTATCTCAGGTTAACAGGAACTGGAGTTAAAAAGCACATCGGAGTTTGGATGGGTTCGACTAAAGGTTTCCCGGCACTGTGCTCAGTCACATGTGGTTTGTCATTTCATCTTCATACCCTTATGCTAGGCTCTTTGTCTAGCTCTTCCTGTAGCCAATAATTGCCTGGCACAGGTCTCATGTATTCTATTGATGCCCTTACGAGATACAGGCGGATTAATCCGTAGACGACTGAAAAGAGAGACTAGTTCTTATAACTTAGTGTTTTGCTACATGTGACGATCTGCCAGGATGTGAGTTGATTGTAAATTGATTCTACCGGGATTTTAGACGACTGAATATTCGACAACTGTAATCTGTTGCAAAGGAAATGTATCTTCTATTATCCAGTCTAAGCCCAATGTTCTATTGTCCACCTGTTTTCCCAGTTCGTTTGTTCGTCGTCTTCGACAAGTTTCAATCAATCACCACATAATTAACTACTTCAACCGTACATGTGATTTCAGATCCGCCGTCGTTCAACTTTTGCCCACACATGCGGAAACCTTGCCTCCTCTCAAGGGGCACTGCAGATGGCGTTGAAAGCGCCAACGAGGGCCTCGCTGTCACTAACAAAGGTCGTGGGATCCATGCTGAGTATGCCCTTGAGGTTAGCAAGAGGTTCGTCATCCGGGCAAGAACAGGAGGAGAGCTAGTAAGAGGAGAAACCGGCTCACATCTCGTTGAAGCAGTTGCAGGAGGCTCCGACTTGGGTATCGGGCGCGGCGCTCACGTAGAAGCTTCCGCCTCGGCTCATGTTCTCGCAGTAGTATTGGCACTTGAACTGCGCATAGGCAAAGCCTGTTTCTACGGGGGTTGGTACGCCGAAGGTCTGTTGTGGGTGGATGAAGGGGTTAGCGGTCGTTGTTGTAAAGGTCTTTCATTAGTTTACTGTTTCTTCTTTTGTTGCTGCATCTGCTCCTCTTTCATTTTGCTGGCAGGATTTCTCTGGTCTGTATATGGAATGGGGTAGAGTAGACAGAAGAAACGTACATATGTCCCAACAAGATGCTGGCTCGCCCAGTCGGCCTTGGGCGCGTAGCCTTCGACGAAGGCGCCGGGTGTGGGCGTTGCTTCGGTGTAGTATGAGATGGTATACCCGGCTGTTGTAACGGGGGAGCCGGTCGCGCAGGTTGCTGTTGGCGATACGGCGGAGGTTTCTGGCAAGGCTACTCCAAGGATTGCAGTACTGAGAGAAAGGAGAGTAGCGAAGGATGCCATTGAAGGCATCTTGAAGGAGCTTCTACTTTAGCTTAGAGTCGGGAAATGGATGGGTAGTATGGAGACCGTTTGTCCAAGTGTTGTAAAGTGTGATGAATGGTCTTGGTTGTAGCTCAAGGGCTAGACGGATCATATAATTATACAGAAACCTGCCTCTTCACTCAGGCAGATCTTTCAACCACGTTTCCAATGGACAGGTTATGACCTTTCTTCTCGCTTAGCAACGGTAGATAGTCAGTCGATGCAGACAATACACTAGGATAGTTTGCCGGGTATGCACATACTATCGACTTCTCAACTCCCGTACGGTGGCTCGTGTTTGTGTGATATCATCGGGTATCAGCCGAGATGGGTACATTAATATAAGAGAAGAGGGGCCACAGACGCAGGAACAGGCCTTCCGAATCAAGGGACAAAATATCAGCTCCATCTTAAAGCATATCAGGTGTGGGAAGGAAGGAAGACTACCTGTGTAGGGGCCAGCCTAGTAATAGACAGAGTGGACAGTACGACATAGAAACAGCCATATGAGGCAAGTTAACTTAGGTGAGATTCCTATGTGCGACGACCGTTGGAGGTGCATCGTTTCTTACCCTTCAGGATTGATGATGAAGATGTGCCCCCCTTGACTTTGTCCTGTCACAAAAATGGTCGATCCTTTTCTCGCATGCCAATATCAAAACGTCTATCCTTGCTTAATCACAGTATTGCTCGACGAGTCGATCAATGTAGTCCGTCTATTGTTGGTTGCACATGCCTAAGCAAGTTACGTACGTATGACCCCTTCTGTAACCTGTAAAGTATCGAATACCGGATAGACTTTTTCCTTGAAAATAATTTTTTTTTTTCTTATCCTCTCGTTCTAGTCATCGCTTTAGAGAGCAGCACTGTAAAGGGTGGGAAGCCATGTTGATAGGTTGGATTTGGTCCTTTATCCGGAAAATTGAGTATTCGGTTGTTCGATCCATTGGATTGGCTCATATAATTCGGCAAGGGAAGCCCTGCAACGACCTCTTGCTTCCAATGGATCTCCCTCGCATATTAGTCGATCAACTTCCAGTGATGGGGTGCCGCGGTCTTGTACTTCATAACCTAACGCTAATGAGGCTGAGCATCTCGGTACAGGCCTACCGTGCTCTACTTTTACCCGGATTGAGGACTCCTGGCTGAATACTTTTTTTTCTTCTGGGTAGATATTCCTATTTTTGGCAGTAAGGGAACTAGGATATTACGTACGAGGTGAGATTATAAGGCATTACATAGTGAGCTACGATGACAGCGAAGCATTCCTCATAGTCAATGTTTTTGATATCGCATGATTTAGCTGCTTGTTCAATCTTCAGTTATTGCTCTGATCAACAGGAGGATTTTTCAGAACGAATTTGTGTACCGCAACAACGATACAACATGTGCTATCCGCCCCATTCACGAAAATAGGGCCTCCTACTATCAGATATACCTACTATGTGTTATCCTGTTGGCGTATGTACCAAAGGTTGGATAGACAAGCACACCATCGGCTCTGACATCTACCAAATGATCTTTCGACCAATCTTGAAGGTGATCTCAACTGACGCACGTATGGGGTGTTGGCTAGTTGGCGCTTGGGAGAGCCGACACTTCGTTCCACCGCATGGTTAGCACCGTGGTATTTGCTTGACTTACGATAGCCTATTTGAGCATATCAAGGTAGCGAACTACGGCAGCGGAGTTAGTCTATCTGTCCAATGACGAACGAATGAACAACAAGGCGAGGAATACCAATGACTTGTATGTATTCGCTCAAGTCTTGCCTGTTCTGCTGCCAAGTTCGGGAAATAGTAGTTTAGATATGAGTTGTCGTGAAAGTGTTTCTTCGTATACGAGTAGACTAGTTGTTACTTTTTAGAATGAACTCGGTAGCAGAAGCATTGTCTTCTCACTAGGCATTGAGAATGTTAATGACTCGATTTATTCCACTTGCCATATGAGTGATACTAATGGCGTCCTTGAAACCGTTTCATTGAAAGAAACCCTCTAGAGACTGATCATCTCGACTTTTTATGGCCAGGTTAGTAATGTATACTACTTCCTAGGTAGGCTAACTGAGATCAGGGGCAGGGATGGAAGCATGGTGAGAATAGCAGAAGTTCACAACTCGAGGAGGGATATGGATCAGGTCAATACATTTATACAAATTTGACGCCAGCTATGCAAGTACTCCATAGAGAGCCAAGTGAAGACAATAGGTACAGCCCACAAAGTTCCATTCCACAGACCACCCTTTTTACGCCTTGAAAGCCTTGCTACCCTCCAACAAGCCCGTAGACAATTTCGAAAGGCCCACCCACGTCGGGGCGTATTTCAACCCCTCGTCGAATGCCGGGATCGTGCCGGCGGTATTGACGTCGTCCCAGCTACACACAACGCGGCCGTCGATACCACTTCCCTCATCGGCGCCCTGTGCCCACTCGACATCGACGACCCAGGGCATGCCCCAGTCCCGACGATAGAGCTTGATCTTCTCGAGACCGTCGTCCGGCACGCCTCCAAATCTCTGGTCCGGCGCATTGCTGCCGTGAACAGTAAACCCAGAGATGGGTTTTTTGAACGTGATCGCGCACGAACGTGTCTCCATCCCGTCGACCTCGAACGTAGCTTTTGTCGCGCCCTTAGCGCGCGTGATGTTATAGGTAACCCATTTGTGGTAACCCTTCTGCGGCGGCACGCCTGGTGGGAGTAAGGACTGGGCGACATTTGGGGGTACATCAGCACCATCGTAGGAACAATCATGGAGACCAGCGCGCGAGCTCTGCCTCCAGTCACAGTCTAACTCCTTGCCCATAGCGGAGGGGATATCCGCGACAGCCAGCTCCACGTACTCCTTCAGCCCCACGTAATGTACTCGTGATGAGCCGGCGTCGAGATCGACCGTTTGCTGGAAGTACAACTTGTATCGGTTGTTAACAGAAAAGGGAAAGGCGGTCAAGTTGTAAATCAAAGTGCCGACGAAGACAAATAGGAGGAATATTGGGACATGGTGAGTAACTCGGTGAATAAAAGGGGTGATTGGCAGTAAAAGAAAAATGGTGAAAAAGGCTACGACGATATAGGGTAGCAGCAGACTCCCTCCATCAGTTCCTGTCTGCGCGACTGCTGAACCGAGGAGGAGGCCATTCTGAGCTGCTAGGATAATTAAAAAGGGGCCCAGTACGAGGAATTGTAAGATCCAGGTCCAACTTGTCAGTTTAGTTGACCACAACTGTTCATATCCGTAAGGCTCATTCTCGCCGTCTGTTGACTTCCTGTCGGCTTCCTCAACACTCCGTCTGTATGCTGCCCCAAACGTAGTGTTGCCCATCAAGGGCGTCGTTTCGGAAGCGGTAGGTTGGTCGTCATCGGCACCATCATTTCTGGCATCATCCGCACCGTCATTTTGATGAGCCGATTCGCCATTATGTTCTGCCATGTGGGCCTCGCCATGATCAACCTCATCATGTACGCCATGAACACGCTGCGCGAATGTCATTTTCGTTGGCAGGGAAGATAACTCGCATAATGAGATGAACGCCGCTAGGGAAACGGCAGCTTGGAAGAAGACAGATGTGAAGCCAGCGGCGATGCGAAATCGATCCTCAAAGACTGTGTTTGCAATCAATACGGCCCATCCAATGAAGAATAGCCAGAAAATTGCGTAACCGCGATGCAGTGCACTTGGTCGCGCAAAATTTGCACAGGCCATGATAGTCCAAAAGACAAAATAGAACAACGATATGTTCATGGTCCATCTACTCAGAGGAGGATTAGCTGGACATTCCAAAAACCATCGAAACCCCCCAAATTCAGACAACTTACACAGAATACTCGCTGCTGTAAATTATGAGTGGGTTGATCTTGGTAATCAAGTAAGCAGCGCCTACAACCAAGGCTCCCGCAATGACCAGAGCAAAGGGAAATCGGACCAACCCTCTCCGACCGCCCAATCTCACAGGATCAAGCACAGCTCCCTCGTAGGGAGATACTGACGAAGAGAAGAAGTAGTATTTGCCTTTGCGCACTAGGATATAGGACGTGGCGAGCAGGATCAAGGGTGACGCGATGAGTAAGGTCAGAGACCAGGCGAAGAACGTCCGCAATTCAAACAGCGCAAACCCCTTTCCAAAGAGATCAAACCATACACCAGCATGCCCATGTCCATTATAGACCTTGTTGCGATCGCCGTCTCCCCGGTTTCCAATAAAAGTCTTGCCGGTATCACCCGAAAGCACTTTCATCGTGTGTAAGGAGTTGCTGAGCATATGCCACAGACTAGCTCTCGAAGCATGCTTCGCGTCGTCCTGGTTCGTGTGGTACCGCGCGCGGGGACGATAGAATGCGAGGTCAAGCCCCCGCATGCCAAAGACTCCGTTAAAGACTATATAATCGGTGTTACTCCGAATGGCACCCGTACCAAAGGCATCGGAAGCTATCACGCTGCCGAACGGATTCGGGCTCTTCTTAAACGCCCTCGTAACCTCAGCGTCTGTTGACCGGAAGAGAGTGGCTCGACCACCTGCTCCGGCACCCTCGAGGTTGAGGAATGTGTGGCAAAAGGGCATGAACGGGCTGTTTCTAAAGGCTTGCGCGCCCCAGAGAAAGTCTTCTTCGTTGTTGTTCAGCAGAGCGACAATTCCCCGCTGCGGTCGATTCTCCGGGCGGGAGAAATAATCAACCAAGGCCATCAGCGTGATACAGCCCATACCGTCGTCTGTAGCACCATAGCCTGTGGAAACACTGTCGTAGTGGGCGTTTAGGAGAACACCGCCTTTCCCAATGATTTTGTCCGACATGTACCGGCCGTCTTCCCACCACGCGCCAGGCGGGTCGTCCTTCCCACGGATATATACAAGGATGTTCTTGGCCTCGAAGTAGGTGCCGGTTGTACTTGCCGAGCTCCAGACCAAGTCGGACGTAGTGATGTTGGAGACCACATCCTCCAAAACGACCATGCCGGTGGTGTCATTGGACCAGTTTCGCTCTTTGATCTCGTTCAGCTCCCGCAAGAGCCAATCGTGAATCTCGTCATTCTTCCGGCTATTGAAGGGGTGATAGGATTGAGACAGAATAGTGAGATCGATCCATGCTTTCGTCAGGTTCAAGCCATAGTATAGGGTCGGGGTGTCGGGTGGTGTAGGAACGGATTCGTGGATGACGAGCAGCGGGATGAGGAGGGCGAGGTAGGTGACGGTCGTCCAGAAAGAGACCTGAAAAGGTCTAAAGCCGACTGGGTTTTTTAGAGCCATTTCTAACGAGCAGGTTGTCCCACTGGCATCGACCTATTGAGATAAAAAGCTGAGTCGATGCGGCTGCAGGATATCGTGGCAAATGGTGAGGCCAGTCGAATGAGCTCTAGGTGGGGAAGCAAGCTCCCCGGATGACAGCGGCTAGGGATATATCTGACAAGTCAAGTGAACATATAATACGAGGTTAACCTAGGTACTCGGGGAGTGACAAAAGGTCTTCGCGCATGAATGGAAAATTGAGGCTTGGCCATCTGTTTCATGGAAAGAACGAACAGGAGGCGACTGCCTCAGAGCGACATGTATGCGTGAAGCATGTACGAGGAAGCTACACACATCGCAAGTGAAGCTGGATGACGCGCTAAAACTGGGGCCATAAGAGTTGGAGCTGAAGATGGGGGGCCTTGGAGTATTGCTAGGTTGGTCCAAGCGCTTATGTCCATCTATCACATGATGCCTGGACGAAGTGCGTCTTGGAAATGGGAAATCGAGTTGAAAAGCCATGCCTATCTAAATATATTGTATCGTGTAGCACGATTTACTGAGAGAACAACATTTGTTATAAGGAAAGAAGTCTCACAAAAATAATCCTCCAGTCAAAAGGTAAACTCAAACAATCTCTGTTGCTATCTAGTTATGTTAGTACTGCTGTCACCTATATTACAAGACAGACCCTGCTGTAGATGTTCCAGTTGTCGAGTCAAAGTGGACATAATCTTTGCACAGGATACACTGGATACACGTCGTTTTACTTTGCCTTACTCGTGGGTCGTCAACATCGACGCCACTCTCAATGTTGAAGTTAGTGAGCATTCATTAAAGCGAGCAGCACCGTGCCGCCGCTGCCAGGTGATTGCTTGCATGAGATCACCCATATGCCGTATATATCGTGTGAGTTAGTACCTTGAAACTGCTGGCATCCCGAGTGAGCCAAAACCACCTAGGCACCAGGTGGTGGAGGTGGAGGTGGAAGATCGCTGGGAGGAGGTGGTGGGGCATCTCCAGAAGGTGGCGGAGGTGGGACACCACCAGCGTACTGCTGAATCAAAGCGTTGAGGTTTCCGTGAAGTCCAGGAGGTGCGCCGAGAGGATTCGCGGGAAGCCCAGGGGGTGGGCCCATCCCGGGAGCAGCACTTGCTCCATAGCCGGGGTAACCAGGGTAGCTAGGATATCCAGATGCATTGCCTGCATTGTTGTTGCCCTGGTGCCAGGGAGCCGATCCTGGAGCAGATGAGCCGTTGTTGCCGTAGCCTTGGCCACCATAGTAGTCACCGCCTTGGTTGTCGCCACCGCGGTCGCGACGCTCACGCCAAGGAGCAGCACCACCGCCACTGCCGCCGTCACGGTCGTTTCCACGATCCTCATTGCGGGATCGCCATGGGGCAGCTGCACCGGTCGGGCCACGTTGCCAAGGCTTAGCCGATTCGTTACCTCCTCCGTTGTTGTAAGATCCAGGTCCAGCTTCAATCCGGGCTGGAGGCCCATCTGATCCGCCACCAAGCTCTTGCATGAATTGCTAAGTACTGAGTTAGACATCATCTTGCTAATCTGAGCGGATGGATAGAGAACTTACCTCGTATTCACGGTCTACGGCATCTCCAGCACCGATGCGACCAGCGGGACGGGGCCCGTCATTGCGCCAGCTAGCACCTTTCTGTCTGTCAGGACAGTCCCTGGCCATGTGGCCGGCATTGCCGCAGACACGGCAGATGATGTTGGCGGTAAAGTTCTGTTTCTCGGGGCAGTCGTATTTGCGGTGACCGATTTGACCGCAGTTTTGACATGCCTGGTTCTCATCATCACGCAGGGTACCGTTGAGAGCAGCGAGTTCACGAAGCTGGTTACGCTTGAGCTCATTCTGGCCTTCAGGGATCGAGGCAGCCTGTAGAGAGGGTAAGTACTGATCTCGAGAGGCATTGGGGGTGAGGAAAGAACTCACTGTTTCGATGACGTTATGTATAAGTTTTTTGGCTTTGTTAACTTTCTCCTCGGTGTCTGCCATAATCAAGCAATGCAAATCCTCCTCCTGGTTACTGGCATGAGCAGCATCAGAGCGGCCCTTGCCTTCCTTGACGGAGCCTTTTCCGCGAATGGCAATCTTGGCGCCAGATTCAGTCTCCATCTTCTTCAGAGTGTTGCCACGAGGGCCAATAAGTAAACCAACTTTAGGGAGAAGAGCTAAGTGTTAGTATATATCGTTTCATTGTGTGAGGTTGTGGTTAGATAGGGTTAGACAGGGCCAGAGAGTGGCCTTCAACGGAGACGGCCGGATCCTGAACAAGAAGGGGGGGGAATATGGTTAGAAGGGTTAGAGGGTTAGCAATCTCACTGAAGTTAATCTCCGGGTAGTCGTTGACCGGGACATAGACCTTCTCCTGGGTCTTGGTGGGGCGGCGATAGTCCTGTGGTGGGTGATAGTTAGGGATAGTTTTCATGGCCTTCTCAATCAGCTTGTGGCGCTCGTCCTCGAGGCGCTTGCGGTATCGGTACTCTCGAGTGTTGACACGTCGGCCATGGTTGTCATACTGCGGCGCGGGAGAGGGAGATCTATTTTGGCACAAGTCAGAACGAGTTTGCATAGCTGAAAACAGAGGCAAAGTCACATACCTGTCACCATCAGCAGGAACGACATCGTCGATTCGCAACTTCTGGCTGATCTCCTCGATACGCAAGTGAAGGGTATAGGCTTCGAGCTGTTCGCTAGTCATGTTGGCGACGATGGCAGTAGGGAGGCCCATGAGACCGGCAGCCTTGTTCTCGGAGGCGTCGCCCCATCGGTTGCGCTTCTTGCGGCGGCGAGGACCATCTGCGTCGGTACCTAAGACAGACATTCTTTTAGTATAGGCGATGACCAAAGGAACAAAAGAGACTTACGAGGCTCGGGGCTGCGACCACGCTTCAGGTCGCGACTACCATCATAACCTCCATCATAGCTGTCTTGCTTGGTGTCATTACTGGCACTATCGGAGTCGCCACCGAAACGACGTCGAGTTCCGAGAGGAATGTTGTTCGAGCCAGTGATGCCCTGATTTCTCCACGACATGTTGACGATGATGTGGTCGGTGAGAAGATGGAATTGCTGATTGATGATGATGGGGGAAATGAAATGCGAGAAGGTGAAGTAAAAGACCCTAAAACAAAACGGCGCTAAGCTGGCATAACATATCCCCTTGTAGCGTGGCCTGGTCGAGGTTAGCGCAATGGGATACATTAGGTAGGCTGTAGGCCGGCGCGCGGGCCATAAGCACATTGGAATGCACTGCACAGATACTAAAAGCACGCTTGTACTTGCCCTGTGTCAAGTCTTCTCTTATTCATCCCTCTGCACTAGTATGCGCTCACTTCAAAGACATGGAAGATCCGTAAAGATACCTAGCAACCTTTCAATATGCATGAATGAGACGCTGCACGCTACCATCCTTGCTTTGCATCCTGCGAGAGAGTCATCCTCCCGTGCTGCGCATATTCAAGATGCTGTTCGATTATATGATGGTTGAATATGAGAACACCCAGTCGAACTTGTTATGCTATAACGTATAGGTACCTGATTAAGTTTGCTCGGTTCAGTTGTATGATCAAGAAACCGCGTATTGTGATCTTCACATACTCTAGACTTCTGTGAGTCCCAGACTACAAGGAGAATCTATCTCTCTGGATATCTGAATAGGTAAACCTAGTATCCCAAGAATATTATTTGTTCTATAACGCTTAGACTACCATTTCTAACTTGCGGTCCTCTCAAGCAGATAAGTACAACCCTGAATTCTGGTAGTCAAATTAGTTATGCTCGGTCCAAAATCCCAATTACCCCAGGTATGGAGTCAGCATCAAATGGGTTCTCATGATAGTCAGTAGTTGTTCAAACACATCAATGAGGTAGTAAGGTCCTTCTATATTTCACCAGCGATATCAATGACTTAAAGGACTTAGAGCATCAAGGTCCTGTTCCACAGCCCCCAAAACGCCGGTCGTACTATTTACTTCTTTTGATCATCTTTCATTCCCCGCAAAATCCACGCCCTATTGACAGCAGCCTTCTTCTCAAAGTCCTCCTCAGTCATCTTCAACGAGTCCTCGTAGCCGTGCTTGTTAGGCACATGTCTGCCCTTCTCAACGCCCGGTCGTTTCAACATGCGCTGAAGCCACTCTGAAAGAGCCGGGAACTCGCTGATATCGACTCCCGTGCTTTCTGTACGACATTTATTAGCGAGCTGGGCTCGTTGAGCACAATCGTGTAGTTGGGAAGGTATAGCGTACTGGACATTGCTACCCAGCCCCAGCAGGAAATATCGGCAATTGTGCATTTATCACCAACAAGATAGGCTCCGGTCTTCTTGAGCGTGTCTTCCATAGTCCGGTAGAGACGGCGCGTTTCTCCGAGGTATCTGTCAATTCCATACTGGATCTTTTCCGGGGCGTAGCGGTTGAAGTGGTTCGCCTGACCCTGCATGGGGCCGAGCCCACCCATCTGCCACATGAGCTGTATTCAGTCAGCTTTGGTTGAGTACTTATTGCGGATGATCATCTTGTGTAACTCACCCAGCTGTTTGTCTCATAGTACTCAGGGGTACCAAAAGGGTATGACACTTTGTGGTCCTTGTCATATTGGTCGACAAGATACTGCAGCATGGCGCCACTCTCAAATACGCGAATCTGCTTGCCGTTGAGGTTATCTGTCATACTGTAGTCACTGGAGTCAATAGTTGCTTTCCTTTTACAGTTCTGAAGCTCTCTTAAAATCAAGTATGCTCCCGGAACAAGAATCTTAGAAGCTCCTCGTCTCTTAGCGACGGAAAAGAGTGGCTCTGACGTCCACTTACGCAGGGATTCTGCCATTCGGATTGATCTCTAAGAACCACGGCTCCTGAAATTGGTGAATGTCAGTAATCTCGATGTCCGCTCACTCGAGAGGCACTGCCCAAGTATACACACCTTCTGTACATTCTTGCTCATATCGATAGCAGTCACCTTGTACTCCAAACCCAGCTCCTCTAGTAGGATCGAAGCCTTGATGCCGTTGGGCGTCCCGGCCGTGTAGAGGTGGATCTCAGTAGGAATACCCATTTTGCAAAGTTGGCGTGTGATCTATGTGATTCTAGTTGACATGCGATGACATAGATATTGTCGTGCCAGTAACTCGTGTCTTTTCACAGTAGCAGCGGGGTTTAAATAGTTATTTACCAGCACGCGTCTCAACTCGAGAGGGTGTGCTTAGAAATCCGATTTCGTCATAGTTGTACTCAGCGGGGTCAAAGGCTGATTTATAATTTGCAGGCCAATTGTACTGCCGCCTACACATGATATCTTCGTTTGAACCCTTCGTAAATCCTCCTACATCCCTGTATCTCCAGTTCATTGCATCCTTGTCCTATAATTTTTTTTTTCTTTTTTGCTGTAGTCTCCCTCATAACCGGAGATGTCAGCTCGGGTGCGTCCCGGATCAACTCCGACCAGCCCCCGCAATCCCCTTAACTCCTCGGCCGGGTGGGGCTGCGTTGTCCCTCTCACTTTTCCGAAGACTATAAGAGTTTCTGCCGAAATCCTCTATAAGGAACATACATGGTAGTCTCAAGACTTGTTATAATCCTTGTTTTATTACGAAAATCTCAATTATCATTCAATGGAAAAAAGTCCAATAGACTCTAAGTGGTAGCTGCAGATCCAATCATTCAGCAAACACCGATCCGGCACGTGGAATCTAGATTGCCGAATTAGGTCAACTGAGATTACTCCAGCTTATACAATGACGCGGATAAACTCTCACACGACAGCTCGTTTTCAATTATACATTCGTTATGATAGGCTGTCCACTTTTGCCGCCTCACTAGTATAGTTGTTCTGGTCATAGTCGGCGAACAAGCCTGGATTAAGTTTTTGGCAGTGTGATGTTCATCAATTAACGTCGTAAGAAGAAAACTTCCCGTGTCTGACTCGCATATGACTTTTTACCTACTCGGGTTCGTCAGCTACTAGAGCTAATGGACGCGTTCCAATAGCAATATACTGGAGCCCAAGGCGTCTCACTACTGCTGGCTTCTCGGTCTGGCAAATTTGGTGAGAGCAATCACACTTCCAGCCGAAAGATGGTTATCAATGGGCTTTAGACTCATATGGGAAGCAATCGGGTCCTGAAGGTTATATTGGGATATACAGCTGACAAGGTCGATGCGGTATGGAAAGTGGCTGCAAGTGGAGGTTGGTAGATTAACGAAAGTTATGAGCCAGATGGACGAAATAGAAATGACAAGCTATGTTAGCATAGGTATCATAAACAAGTCCCGAATCACAATTATTTGATTATGCATATTTCTATTCATATCTAATGCTTATACAACTCGCATATGCTTCTCGGTTAAACACTGAAGCTTGCATCGCGACTTCTCTCAGACGTGATGCTGACTTCATTAACAACGCGTATGACCCTCCCATTAAGAGAATGGTTCGCCCAACTACCCCGTTCATCAGGCGAGGCAGAAATCCATACCGGTGGTTGAGCCGAAGCGTAAGGGTTACCAGAAATCTGCGCTGAGATCTGCGCGAGCTCAAGACTATAACTCGACTCGCTCTTGTGATGTATACCGGATGCCCCGCGCGACAACTTCATCTTCGATACGCGAGAGGAGTGCGTCCCGTTCTCGTCGGTCAGCCGGATGGTTCCTGCTGTAGATCGCGATCGGCGGTGGCCCGGCAGACACCATGAGAAGAGCACTTCCCACAGCGGGTTGAGGGCCGGCACGGCGCCGCAAATAATGATCAATGTTACTTCGGTGCTGAACCAGATGAGGCTAGGTGTCGAGTACCAAGTAGGATCGGTCGGGTCGATCATCGCTACCAAGACCGTCTTAGTCACGGCCGCGGCAGCCGTGACAAGACTCAGTCCCAAGGCCATAATGATGAAGAGCTTGCGCTTCACAGGCAATTTCTATATCCCATGTCAGTAATTCTTCTCTGGTCTGTCAGAAATCTGGCGAAACGAGACAAAGGGATCATCATATTTTCCCAGGCCCTGCTCGGGAAAATGATATGTCATTTTACTTACTAAACGAATGTTAGTATATCTGACAAACAGCAAAAAATAACTGACAAAGGATATTTCTATACTGACCGAGTTGCCAGACAATCGGAACAGGCAGTGCAGAGAAGATGAAATCCGAAAACGCCTGCCAGGCCGAGGTGAAGACATTAAAATGTGCGACGGCTTCGGCATTGAGGCACTTTGCAGTGGCCTCGAGGGCAAAATCCCATAGTGCCCGAGGGTTCCCGCAGCGGAAAAGACTCAGCGAGACATTGGCTATAGTGATGGTGGCCGTTGATATTATGATGGATAAAATTAACCAACGTTCCCACCTCTGCGACGGACCGACGATGCGGAGTAGAGTCAATCCGATGGATATCTTTCCAAGGGCTGTGCACTACAACCGCGAGAGTCAGTAATTACTATTTTGAATGCCCTGCTGCTTCTAAATTGATCTATACTCCCGAGACATGCATGTCGGGAGCTTTGCAATCACTGGAAAGGGAAGATAATGACTCCAAGGGTTGCTCACTGGCACACTTATTGCTTGAATAATCAATGCCAGTTCGATATCGTATGAAAGTTGTGGCAGTGTCAAATAAAATGCATGTCGTGTACCGGTCTCGGCGTAGAACTTGACTTTAGTATGTGTTAGTTGTCTAAAGTTAAGTCGGGAATATTTTGCTCATCTCTGCATTGAGTAGCCCCAGGGCACAGAGATGATGATAAAGCTATAAGTATAGTAGAATACGTACTGGCAACAGCATCTCCGATGTATATCAACTATTTGGTGACTGTCAGTTATGTGGTGTGCCTATCTGTAGATTCAAGACTGACCCAAGCAATGGTCATCACCAGGTCATCCAGACCAAAACTGCGTCTCAACCAGCGGGCCCAAAGACGTAAGAACATAAAAGAAGACCCAACAGCGACCTGCGTCCACCATATAACCAGTAGAACCCGCTTGCGGTTCTCATCTGGTGGTAATTGGGAATCCATCGAACGGTAACGGGCGAGCGAGCGAGACTTGAACCGGGGGGAGAAAGGTTATCGAAATGGCTCGAGGGACTGAATCAAGGACTGGTAAAGGTCCCAAGGAAACCCTCCATCCGAACCAGGTAATAGTCCTAAGAGAGGTGGTATGTCTAAATGATGGAGCTCAAACCAGACGAAGGAAAGAAAGAGGGTTAGATCTGTGGGAACAGAGATCGTCAATCGTCAGCCCGACTATCATAATCAAACATCATTCGTCTATGTTGACCTGGCCTCTATGGGTGATGGCTGGATATAGAGGGTGATATCTAAAGGCGGCGTCGGCGAGGTACCTCCCCAGCTCTCCCGCTCACACCTTAAATCGACCCATCATCACTCGTTCTTAGCGGCTTGGATGCCTTCCACAGCTCTGCCCAGCTTTCCAGGTTGGATGTTACAGGCGCCATCAAGGGTTTCATACATCGTCACTGGGGGGTAGAGGGGCCGATAGAGCCAATACCCATGGCATCCACGTTGCGACCTTTCGTTAGCATGCATACCCATCCTTCCCCTTCAGCTAGGTAGGCTGCGACGATCGATGATTGGTAGCCTCTAAAAGCATGACTCGTTTAAACCCGCTTGTGTGAGACGGTGGCTTGCTCTCAACAGTAATCTACCACATGGCTATTTATTGGTAAGCTGCCCACCACACCGGGACTTAACCGCATAATGGAGACTAGAATAGATAACCAGCTTTGCATCAAGCAAGGGGGCGGGAGTAAAGAATGCCCTTGGTGGAGATTTCACATCAGATCTCCAAAGACTGGGGCAGAGATAGGTGAAACGGGGATCGATCGCCATCGCGTGGACGGAACTACAAGCAGAATATAGCAGGTGGGAAGCGAAAAAATGGCTGGGGTTAGTTGATAACGCCGACGTCAGGTCGTCACTTTGTAGGGGAGCCTATCACAGTCTAGAATTCGATCTCGATACCTTCATATTGACAAACCTCGGTGTCACAACATTAACATGAATGCTATTGTTGCTTTTGTTGTCACATACCCAATTTTCCCACCGTCCTAGATTTCACGGCATGTCTCTGCTCTGTCAAAAAGATATTTTCGTCATGCGCCATGGAAAGCAGTCAAGATGGATTGATTCCTTCACATCGTCCTAATAATAAAAATTTGGCTAAAATGCCACGTTGTTGTCAATGAAAGCGCGAAAGCGCGAACCCTTGTGATAATTTGGAATGATTGTGTGTACGGATTGGGTGTCCACACGGGTGCATCCGAGTCCTGATTGCAAACCGCCTATCTACGTAGTACCCAACCTATCTACACACTATTGTGACTTTCCGCATTAGACTCTGTATGGACATCATTGCGACTGAGGCTGTTTCATGTACACATTCGGTTTCTATTTCCTCTGTACCCCCGTCATTCGCGGCTATGAAGTCGCTATGGGAGCTAAAATCAGATATCAAGTCTGACAAACCCGTGGGAAAGCCCTACGGTAATCAATATACTCCAAGTCGCTTTATGCCGCTACCTAACCCAGACCCGCCCTCCTTAGATGCAGCCATTCCTGTCTATCCGGCTCTCGTGGCCCAGACAAAAGAAACAATAAAAAGTGAGCAAAACTGTGTGAAAAGAATGCAAATAAGGGGTATCACCATTAAACAATCATAACCTCCTGTGTCACAAGTCCGTAAATCCAGCTTGCCTCCGTGACTGAGACACACTGGAAGCACCATTTGTTGACATTTCCACCACTGCCTCCTCCCTGGGGAACCACCCCCATCTCACCACTTTCGTTGCGCACTTCTTCCCAAACATTGAGCAGGATGCCTCGGCTTCCGAGCCGCGAGAAGCACCTACTTCCTAGCACGACGTCCAGGATAACACGCCCTTCGCTTGCACCTCTCTTGGGGATGCTAGTTACGATGATGCGCTTCTCCATGCCTTGATATTTTCTTAGATTCTGTCTTGTCCCCTCATTTGGACGTGTCACCTCGAGATAACAGTTGCCATGATCCTCCCATTTGCTGGACGAGACAAGAAGATGCAGCCTGACCTTAAGGTTGTTGGTCGTAAGTTTGATATGGGCGCCGTTGCCGCCGCTATTAGCTGCGCTCACTGATGGAGAACGAGGCGCCCCCGAAGAAGATGATGTGTACAGTGAATTGGACCCACTGGCGAATCGCGAATGTTGCCGGTCTACTGTAGACATGGCAATATTGAACTGCCCTCCACCGCCTATAAGCTTTTTGAGGAAAGACGAGGCTGACGCACTTGAGTGCGAAGTGCTTCCTGCAGATTGTGAAGGCGCGCGGGTAGAAGCACGGTAGCTGTTTTTCCGCCCAAACCATCCCCGGCCGTGGCTACTGCCATCACCTTCCGTATGTGGTTGCTGATTTTGTCCAAATGCCCTGATGCGCGTTTCCTCTTCTAAAGCTTTGTACTTAGCATTGTCTAGTCGAGCGCGATGGACGGCCATGTAGAGCGACTCGCAGTCCTGAAATGATGAGGCGCGGAATCGGAAAAATGAAGAATCGGCTTGTGCTACTTTTCGATATAAGCGAGCATAGCTTAGGACCGGAGATCTTATCTCGAGGTCAAGAGCCGTGCTATTCCGAAGCATTACCAGAGGCGTGAGATCTAAGGCAAGGAGAGGCCGGTCTTCCTCCTGTGAGGGCTGACCGGATGATGTGTGCGTTCTTCTGTAGGGGTATGCCTCAATCAAACCGGGTGTGGTTATGACAGAACATGTATCAGGCCACAGATCCTTCCAACAACCTCGTTTATTGTCCCAATAAGATATTGTGGCAAGTGATTGAAAGAGGTAGTCTGTCTCTTTGCCATTTAATTTGGGAATTCCTGTTTGCGATGCGGATGCCGAGGGGGTGAGACTGATGACACTTGGAGAGTATTCGGGTGTTGCCTGATGTTCGGTCTCTTTCTTGATACTGATGCCTGGGGCAGTGTCTGGCATATCAGCAGCCTCGAGCTCATCGTCAGAAGATTCATCTGTCAACGAACCATCGCCTTCTGACTCCGATGTAGAAAAGGCGCTCTCGGATGACACGTCAGAGGGATAGTACTCGTGCTTGAGAGGAGAAGAGCCTCTGCGCTTGAGGCCAGAAATTTCCTCGGCAGGAGGTGGAAGAATCGGCGATTTTTGTGTGCTTAACGTTCGGTGTACTGGTGGAGGCGGTGCACCATCGTCTCTGTATGGGGTACTCTTTGGTTGCATCAAATTCGAAGAATGGGAACGTTGTTCGCGCGTGTTCCTTTGATGACGGTCAGGAGACAGTGGTGAGGTTGGTGGGAAATTCGAGTACCCATCTTGGGTTTCCGTTTTATCTGAAGACGCTGAACAGGCTGGCGAAATAGGCGTTGTGGGCGAACTAGAATGTCGTTGATGATACCGGGACGGTATCTTTCGGTCCGTTTGGGTTTCTTTAGGAGAAGACATATTCAAATAAAGTGCTGGTTGGCTTGATTGACGCCTCCTTTCACCAAGTGGCCGTTCTGAAGCCATCGAGCTTGGTGATAGCACTTTGGGCTTGTTGTCAGATGCAGCCATGTCCTTTACCAACGGGGGAACAGGACTGTCACCCAAAATACCCAGCCATTCCTCTACTTGTTCTTCGTTATCCGCTGTGAGAGTGAGTAGTTCGAACCACTCATCTTTGTAGCCTCGAATCATGACAACCAGTTGATGTGGCGTATCGCCTTGTCGGGCAGACAGATGATTGCTTGTAACAGGCGCAAATAGTAGCCATGACCGACCTCCGCTGCCATTTTCCCTAATTAGAAGATCTCCGGGATCTGATTTGAACAGTTGGTTGTCTCTAAAGACAAGTTCAACCTGACAGTCAAGTCGTTGACTATTTGAGTGCCTCAGATCAAGAGAGAACGAGTCTTTCGCATAAACTTGACGGAAACGATCTATGCGAACACTATCCAGCGCTGCCATTGTTCTTAAATCACGAACAAGACTTGTATCGGTGTCTTTGGCATCATCGTCAACAACTCTGGCGACCTCTTCTTTGTGCCTCTTCCGAGTTTTTTCTTGCAACGCCTCCCATTTGGAAGCTAGAGTCTCATATTCTGTGGTTTGAGTTACTGTACGATATCCCTGAGGAAGAATATTTAGCAAAGTGATCTCGATTAAATTGAGACAATATTATAGACCTACTTGGATGAACTTAGTGATCCATTTAATGCGGACTAAGGGACGTTTGAGGAGATGGGCTACATCAATGCGATCTCCATCTTCGTTGAGCACATCTCCCTCTTCGTTGCGAGGCATCGCCCCGATGAGCGAGTCTTCGTCATCTGGTGATGCAGGGGCAAGATTCACGATGATTCCTTGAAAACCAAGGCGCCAGACGCCTAGATAGCTTTCATAAATAGGTGTGATAGTCTCGAGCCATTGTGGAAGTCTGTGCACATTGGATAGTGGGCAATGTCGGTGGTGTTTCTTTAGCTTTTCAAGAGCTATCCCCATGTTCACGACCGCCTTGGGTAGTGGATCTTCTTTGCGGCTACTTTTCGGCGAGTTGAAAAGATCTTCCGGTAGGTTTCCCTGTCCGTTGACAAATTGAGAAAGAAGAACAGGAATAACCCCATCAACGAGAGTTTTGAGTTCCCGTGAATACACATCCTCGTCATGAATAAATTCTTGCAGAAGACTCTCAACGTTAGCATCACTGAGATGATTTGAAGCGCGCCTTACACTATGAGCTGATCGAAGGCTACCACTCCGCTTTGGTGCGGTATTGTCATCCGGTAGAGACAATGCCGACACCAAGTCAGAGTGCTTAGTAAGTCTTCTCTTGAGACCAGATTTTTGACTGCGTTTACGAGAAACAGCTGTGCTCCTGGTCAATCCTGTCGCTGTCGCTGTCTGGGTAATTGTGGTATCAGAAAGCATCGACGATAGGTCAGACTCTAATGTGCTGAGTGTCTCAGCGTCGGATACAATGGTAGAAAGCTCGTGAAGCCCATTTGTTGGAGGAGGTCGCCTTTTAGCATACACAGGGTTGAGCTTCTTCTTTGATGGCTCTGTCGATACAGACGATGTTGAAAAATACGACGACGAATAGTCGTCAGGCGATCGGCTTCGCCTGGGGGCCGAAGAATGATTTTGATCGGATGAATCCGTTGTAAGGTCACTTTCATCATCAATCACCTTTTCAGGACTCGAAAATTTTGCAAGAGGTGAGGAGTACTCGGTGGATTCCCCACGAAACGCATCAAGAAATTTCTCTTTGAACCCCTTTTTGGCGGTGCTCTTGATAGGAGATGAGGCGATCCTTGTGGCTCGACTTCTTTTGAGACCGCTAGACGGTGGGGGCAGGGATGCTTCATTGTCGGGTTCGTCAAGTCCAGATTCCAAAATGGACTGTTGCTTCTCTGTCGGGGCTATTTTAGGTTCGTCCAAGTTTGTTGTTCCAGGTTGTGAGGAGGAGGACGATCGTCTAGCTTTCTTTGCATCGAATGGGTCTTCCCGACTTGCTTCCTCCTGATTCTCGACGAATGGATCTATGGTATCATTCAACCAGTTTTCGATATTTGGTGGCTGATTCACAGCTACCGGCTTTGGCGGTTCTACCTTTTCTGTTAGAATCTTTTTACCCTCATTCAGCGCCTTTTTCAGAACGTTAGTAGCGCCCTTGAAACTTTGCTGCCTTTTTGTCTTGGGTTTACTTGGCCGTCCTCGACCTGTAGATAAATCGAGTTCGCTGAAAGCCGAGTATCCAAAGGGTATGTCGGCTAAGGATTTTGGTGCGACGCTGGAAGGTCTGTCAGACTCATTCTCTGAACCACTAGTCCAAGATTTGCTGTCAGACACATCCTGTGTCATTGTAGTCTCGGTATCTACATGACTGGCTGTGCGCCGCGATTGGCTACGCGACTTTCTCGATCGCTGCTGCGTGGGCGTTTTTGCTTTGTCATCCGTCTTAGAGTTCGTAGACTCCTTATCTTCTGCAGCTTTTACGCGAGCCGATGGTGACCGCTTTCTCGGAATATCGCTGATACCTGTACTTGTAACGCGTGAAGTTTGAGGAGATGAAGCTCGAACAGTGCTTGCATCTCTTGACTTTGGTCTTAAAGGTCTAATCCTGATCCCGTCATCAGGAAGCGCAGGAGATTTCGATTTCGCTCTCGACTCATCATCTGGTCTTTTCTTCGAGGCGAGGGGTCGGACACGGATACCATCGTCGTTCATGGCTCTTGACCGTTGAGATTCGGAGGTACTAGCAGTTTGTATGGTTCCTGATATTCGACTTGTAGGATCGCTTTCATCCGGGATTGGTCTCACGCGTATTCCATCACCACTCCCAACGGATCTACTCCTGTTGGATCTGAATGCGCTATATCGCTTTGGCGTTTCGTCCGGCACCTCTACCTTGCTGGCCCAGTCCGCGATCTTTCTTGAAACGGGAGGATTAGGAGATGGATTTAGCACAAAATTCTTGGGTAACGGGGAGCTAGTATCCTCGCTCTGCTTGGTTTTTACTACTGGCTTGCGAGGGGGGGTTTTCTTCTTCTTGTTCTTCACCCAGTTGGTGTCGCTCACAACTCGCTTCTTAGGCGGACTGGCGGATAACTTGGGGTCTTCTTCATCTTTGCTTTCCACTTCGGCCTCGTTGGTGGTTTTCTGCGCTACCACAACGTTGGCAGGTGTTTTCTTCTTCTGGCGCATCTTGATTCGGACGCGATCCTCCTCCGTAACGCTCTGATCATCAAGCTGCAAATAGACTTCGCTAGGTTCTGTCGGGGCAGCCAACGGATCAGCGTCGGCCATAGCTGCCGCATATGCCTTTTGCCATTTATTCACTCGTTCGCGTACACGGCCAGGAGCCTGGACTTTCATTACGGCAGCTTGGCGCATTTCGAGTTTGATTTCCTCCAGACTCTTGCGCCTCTTCAATGCTTCTCTCGCTGCCTGCTTGTCGGCCGCAATACGGGCTGGTGATTGACGCCCTAATAGGAAATCGGTCAGAAGCGACGGGGGTTGCTTCATGGTGGCGGCGCGACGTCGAGCAGCGGCGGGCGTTTTCTTGGAAGGGCTGCCCTCGCCATTGCCGCCTGCCTCGGGAGCTCCCTCCACTGTATCATTGGCATCGTTCACCGCAGGATCGGGAGTGTTGGGACTTGGCGAACCAGGTTCGTCGTCGGGTGGTTTCGAGGAGGTCATGGTCTGCCATTGTGATGAGTCAGTCAGGCGCGAAGATGTCCACGTGGAAAGGAGCGTGGGAATAAGACAACAACATTCCAAAGAAGAGCATACCTGAAATCATGATAATCCTGGCTAGGCTAACGGTGAAAACTCAAAGTCGGGGATTTTGACTAGCAGCCGTTGGAAAGCAGCGACTGAAAGTGTCGGGTTTCGAATGCTAACTAACGAGCGGAACGGTCGTAAGGGTCCAGGGAATCTGACACCACTTCACGAGCCAAAAATATACAAGCACCTTTCTGCTGCTCGAGACACTCTAAAAAGTGAACTGTGAAAGGTGATGGAGAGGTTCCTCAACGCCACTAACCGTAGAAAATGTTGCAATTAGGCGGTGGTGGGTGGTGGTGGTGGTGGTGATAATGATGATGACACTGAGATGGGAACGGCGACGATCGATTGCAATGATAGATAGATAGATACGACAGGGGTGGCGATCGAGCTCTCCCCAGCAACCAAGAATGGGCTGCAAGGACAAGGGCCAGTCAAGGTAAACAATACCCATTCATGCATGCATTGACCGATCAGACCGATGGCCGGAAGTGGACCCTCCCCACCTTGCTAAGACCCCTGCTACACCCTGTCTTGCAAGCTTTCTGACTGGTCAGGCTGGTCAAAAACAGGGAACTTGCACCACAATACCATCGCTCTCTACTCTGAAGAAGAACTCAAGACAATCAGACTTCAAGTGAAAACCTAGATGTATCATTGTCTAGAACATCACCAACTATTATCAACTTGCGCCATCTGTCTTGCCTCATGGCGGACAGTGTTGACGTATGTTTAACAAACAATCAATATATATATACCTTAAGTTATACGAGTATACGCAGCCGCACCTCTGACTCCAATTATAATCCGTACTGAACATGGAAAAGCAGAGGCTGGTCCCATTGAAGGATAACCCCAGTTACTGACATCTGTGTTGGTTATAACAACTCAATCACTATCTACCTAATGCATACGTGCCTTAATACCGAACGTTATGATTTATGTTTCGTCAGCCGCTTCTGGTTGCCCGCTTACTTCGGAAACATTGAAAAGTAAGAATCGGATGATATATCTTATGTTAAATATTACACTATATGAGCTCTATAGGTACTCTGCATAACCACACACCAGATCCTGCCTTTGAGCTTTCGAGAACCGATCATGACTTTATCTCTGGGATTCACCAACCACTGTTATACCTACTTGCACCAGCGCGTACCGACCTCACTCCACGTTGAGATCCATCTCTTCAATCCCCTTTGCCTACTTATTTTGTACCTAGGTATGCTCTCAGTCGAATCGATCTTCCCTGGCGATTTTTGTTCTGTTGTTGAAACTTGCACAAATTCCGACTCCATTCTAGTCTTCCCAGTCTAACCCTACTAGTAGGGGGCAGCAAAGGGATCCTCCAGGGTAGTGCTTAAGGCTGCACACGATTCCTGCCAATTCTGTCCCCGTCCATCCGAGTAGCGTCATTGGCCTTTCGACCCGGAGCCTTCCGGGAGCCTTCCCCTCTTTCCCCTTCAGCTACGCCAGCATCCATCGGTGAGGTCGACGCTGGGAGGGGCCCGTCCTATTTCCCGAGTATACATGTGCCAGAAATGCTATTCGAGAGCGCCTGGCAAGATCCGTCTCTTAGATATAGACGATAAGACGGTAGCATGTGAATTCCCTCGCTCAAAGAGGAAAATTAAGACGACAAGCATGAGAACTCAAAGGTAAACAGCACGTGGGTGTATTTTGACTACTATGCGCCAGGCCTGGACTTCTGCAACTGAGGTGAAAGGCAGCACCGGACTACTGGCCGCGAAGTGAGGTTTCCTGACAAGGACGCTTCATTGGTAGCAAGATCCCGCGAGCAATCAGTGCTGCTCCGACTTAATGCTGCATAGACTAAGTATACGGATGGGAGTTTGCGGAGCCCTTTCACGTGTTTCACTTGCGATTTCGGTGATCTATGTTAAGTGACGGGTTGCGCCTGTCAGACACGGCTGCCTTGTCTGGGCTCCTAGGGCTTGGGGGTATGATATGGCTTTATCATATGTAGCCAGGCTTCATTCCCGGACTCCGCCCCTTGTCATTTCCGGAGGAGTATATTGCTCTGGGATATAACCAACAATTTTGGGGTCTAGAGTGTTCCTACTCTATCTAGACATGTGCATGTACTATGTTGGCTTTCTGTCGAACTTCAACAACGGAGACTGAAGAAAGCTCAATCATTAGGGTATTACGCATATTTGCCTCCAGACATAGAGTTTCAAGATCCCCCTTTTTTTTTTGAGATCTGAATGATAATTTTGTTCAAACCCCAAATCAGTCGTCAATAAGTCAACAGAGTAGCATCGGTCAAGGATGTTGAGCCCCCATTTTAAGTCCACGCGGCAGCCGAATCCTCCTAACTACCACCCAACTCCCATTATTGACCTATCATGCTCAACGGCCCCTTTATGCCTCGAAAATGAAACCCCGAGCTCCCCCATGCAGATGTATCAGTATTTATTTCGGATGACACTGAAATACCTCATCTAAGCCACTGGGCATGCTGAGGGAGTATTACTAAGGTATGTAAAGTCTGCCGATCCCCCAAAAGACTGGTGTTAAAGATTTGCTGACTTGTCTTTGGGATTTTCATTCTGTTGAAATGTGATTTGCGGCTGCCCCAACACATGATTACGCCAGGAGCTCTGTATAACGCAAGAAACGTCGATCTTGACATAATAATGGAATCAATACGGTTTCACCAATCTGGCCTAGAAGTGGCCCAAGAAGGCCCGGAGCCATCGTACTATCCATTTGGGACGCCAACAGCCCCCGTACAGATACCGAAGCATGATACGAATGGGCAGGACGAAAAGGAGTTCTACGCCCAGAAACATACTTCCCGGGCCAAATTTGAACAATCGCCTTGCAATAAATTTTCGAGCATGCGCTCAAGATGTCTGGACCCCTGGTTTATCGCCGCTATTGTAGTAACGGCTGTGATCGTTGGTTCTGCAGTTGGGGGCGGCGTGGGAGCTTCATTATCTAGCTGTCGGACTGAGCTTAGGTACGTATTACTGTCTTAGAGTCGACAATTACTTGTAGTGATGTGCACTAACAGAAGTCCACAAACAAGCTCGTCTCATGGCTCTCTTATCAATACCAGCAGCCCCGTTTCAGAAAGACCAGCGACGACAACACCTGATGCCGTCTCCACGACCTCAAGCTCAGCGCCTTTCGCAACTACAACCGGCGGCTTACTACTAGACTATTATGCTGAGTCTCCGTCTAAGGTATACAGTCTCAACGACAGCTGTTCAGAACTCACATCATCGACGCAGACGACGACATATGGTGACGATTTTACTGTCTACTGTAACGTTGACTTCGGAACTGGGATTCGGAGGGCTGCGGACGGCAGTAACATCACCCTCGTTGATATAGCTTGCATCATTGCGTACTCCATGGGTGGCTGTATTCAGGCGTGCTCAGACTATACGGCTCGGTCAAAGAAATTTGGCGTCAACAACATGTGCGGGTCGGTCACTTATAAGTGGGCGATGTCTCAAGCCCCTGTGAGCAATTGCTGTTTGAAAAACTCTACTGTCACCCATGAGCCGGGGTATGTGAACGACAATATCACTTTCAGCGCGACGATCCTTGGCTAAACGTGGGTGAAGATGGATTGTATGGGTTTGGAAAAACTGTGTTGTTCTCGAGCGTTGGCGTTGAAGGAGTTCTTAGGGTCGGAAATTCGCTATTTATGCAGTTAAACAACCAGGGTTATTAAATCTCATAAGTCAGAATGTTAGATAATGGATATGGTCAAACTCATAAAGATATTGATAGTCATGGCCCGAAAGTTCTTGATATCATGGATATCTGTAGCGTGTCTTCGGACATGCTGGAACCGATGACAACTTAGTGCTGCATTCATACATCCTCTGGGAGCTAGCTTAGTTTGATGAAGCAGTCTATCTCAGCGGCATGCCTATCGAAATGCCGAACATTGATCCGGTCATCCGACAAGGGTGACTGCAGGGAGGCCTTGTAAATATCTCTAGAACATCAGGGGAGCGACAACGCACTCTTATCTCAATTGATTCGAAACCCATCAATCGTCAAACCGGCTTCGAGGTTGCCCTACTACTACTGAGAAATAACAACCTGTACATGCCAGTGTTACCCCATCGGTTAAACCGATATTGAGTAGTTATATCTTAAGAGGATCAGTGCTCAAGGCAGTCGATGCATAATTCACTGAGGATGTATAGATTCTCTAATATTACTATGAATTGCAATGCAGCTTCGCGGAGCAAGGCTTCCAGCCCAATGTGGGCAGAGAGACATACAATCGTAGATCGACTCAATTTTTCTACAAAGACCTTTCTGATAATGGTACACATCTATATGA
The DNA here is from genome assembly GCA_022578795.1 of Xylariaceae sp. FL0255. NCBI lineage: Eukaryota > Fungi > Ascomycota > Sordariomycetes > Xylariales > Xylariaceae > Xylariaceae sp. FL0255. The sequence continues at coordinate 159,260 of MU388827.1, read as the reverse complement.
CGAAACCATCATCTTCCAAATGAATATCGAGAAGTTGATTGGGATCTAAGAATGATCTTTCTGTAACATCTATCGACGTCCAGGGTCGTACTGTATCTGAGCATCAGCATGGTATGCCTAACTGTATAAGAAGTCCTTGAGATCATAACCTTAACTCGAAACAGTCGAAATCATTGCGCAGTTAGCTTAATTATAATCTAGCATGCTCAAACTCTGCTCCTGTTATCATTCGCTTGTGACTTTCACCGACTGACTAAGATTTTAATAGACTGACTATCGATACCAAGTTCCATTCTCCCCATGACCCGGTCTTGACGGAATATTCAGGTTCGCGTTGTGCAGGCCGCTTTCGGTCATCAAATTCTTTACTGTGAAAATAGGCATTAGCCCACTGGCATGGCTTCATAGGACTATAGGTATATGTCATGCCACGTCTTACAGCAGTAGAAAGGGACGATAACTTGGAATGGATGCTATCTTTTCCGTTCAAAGGCTATCCGCTTCCGGCTTACAAACACCAGGGCCGCCCCCGGTGGAATGGGTTTGCAATCCAGTACACATACAGTATTGTCATTTATGCCGTAGACCAATGGCTAATGGGGTGATACCGATCAACACTAAAGTACCACAGTTTCCATGCCGAGGAAAGACCTCCCTCGTTCCAGAGCCATGGAATCGGCGCTCCGCGCCAGACATGTCAAAACTGATGCTTGATAATCTAGAGTGCTTTAATTAGTATGGCAGTCGCACAGACTTCATATAAGAACATACCTTAGGTTTACAGTTCCGCATCCGGCTTTTCAAATAGCAAACATGGAGCCAAGATGTTACATCCCAGGGGCGTAGGCTGACTGATGTCCCCTAGGACTACTCCTCCAGGAGTATAACGAGATCGCTCGGGGGTTTGGCACCGCTATCCTACCTCATGAACCCCGTTATAGACGAGAAAGGGCCTCCAGAGGCTCTCTTGCACTGAACTGATATCTCAGATATATTCGTATGAGCTTAACATACACCCCGCCCGTTGATAACGAAGATCTCGAGGGGAACTCTGCCCTTGATGCTCAATTTTGTGACGGAGAGTGCTGATTTTCAGCCAAATTCCTACCAAAAATCGTCCATTCCAGCGACCAGCCAGGATGAACAAAGGAGCAGCATCCATAAGATCGCGCAAAGTGATTATGGATAGGAGAAGTGATCAAGACAATTGAAGCATCGAGATAAAGACCATATCTTCCAATCACAGACGCAATACTACCTTCCCGGTCCTCAAAAGACTGCAGGGTTTTGAAGCTACTATGGAGAAAAAGTCGTCTCGATAAGCGGGTCGTTGAAGTGAGTTACATATGCGAAAGCTTGTGCGATATCCCTACTACCAAGCAGTGCTCCTAACTTTGTATCAGCTTATCAACTCGCAATGTGTACGGAGATTAATGGCACATATTTGGGATGCTCACATTCAAAACTCCTGGGTTTTGTAGCTTGCTCTCGTATGCACGACGAGGGTATTGGTAGCGACAACGAGTTCAACGGTACCGAAGAATGCAACCGCGAAATTTACCAGCCAGACGATCCAGAGGGGTTCGACGAACGTTTCTTACCTGGATTGTGTCAAGGATGTCGAGAATTCAAAGCCGTAGTTGACCAAGCTGCTGCCGAAGCCGCTGCTGAAGCCGAAGCCCGGGCTGCCGACAGAGGCGGTGATAATTGATGAAGAAGGTCTTTAGACTAGTCCAGGAGGCCTAATTATTCTGCACGCCGGTCTCTGAAGAGAACATTGGATGGCTAGGCAATGAGAGGTCTTCAACAGACAGGCTAGAAGTCTTCAACGGTCAGGGTAGCAGGGACGTAAGGAAAGGAGCACATTTTGGGTTCAGCGGCTAGAGAGTTGGGTTAAGATTGATTTTGATTTTTTTTTATCTTCTACGGGGTACGCGCTCCATTCGGGCACCCGCCAATGCAAGGCACAAGATCTTGCTTAGTTGTCAGGGTAGGAGTAAAGAATAAATGAAAAAGACCTCGAAGTTCCCACCCGGACATCTTTGAAGATTAATCTATGTGGATTATTTCTGCTGAAAGCGTGCGCTAGCCCGAGTACTATAAGTAGTCATCTACGGCCAAGATCATTTGTTTCTTTTCCTCGTCTGATAAGAAGCTTCCTTCAAAGGAATTCCGGGCAAGGTCTCGCATCTTCTCCAAACTGAAAGAGAAGACGTCAGACACCTTAACATACTCTTCCAAGCATGAGGAGTGAAACATTGCCGGGTCATCCGAGTTCAGAGTACAGAATATGCCTCTCTCCAGATACTGAGGCAGGGGGTGAAGCTCGGGCGACGGACAAGCGCCTGTCAGCACATTGGAAGTAACGTTGATCTCCACCACAGTCTTTCGTGCAGCTAGCAGATCCATGACCTGCTCGTCATACTGGGCATCCACACCATGGCCTATCCTTTCCACACCCATCTCCAGAGCAGTTCGGATCTGTGACGGTCCTTCCTCAGGACCAGAGACCTCTCCCACATGTGCCGTAAGACGCAGACCCGCGGCCTTCGCTTCGGCATAGATCTCTCTAAACATCTCGATAGGTGCTATGACTTCGTTGCCTCCTATCCCTACCCCCACTATCGTGGGGAAACGCGTCTGAAGCTGGGCGGCCAGTCGGAACACCTGAGCGGCTTCGTCAGCACCCCAAGCGCGGTTCGCATCGGCAATCCAGAAAATAGACGGAGTCCAACCCTCACACGCAGCTTGAAGCTTTGCGTCTTCTAGCGCGGCCATGACATCGCCGATATCGAGGTGCTGCTTCCAGTGCATCAGAGTGCCCCAGGCGACGTAGACCTCCGCATGACGGACGCCTTGCGCGCGCAGGTTGCGTATCATCTCTTTGGCGATCAGAGCGTAATCATCCAGGCTCCGAAGGAGGTCGCAAACTATTTTGAAGGTCCTTAAGAAATGTGGGAAGTCATCGTACGCATACAACGCTTTCACCACCTCGAGAGTCATGGGCGTAGGGTCATGGCGCTGTGATAAAATCACGACCGTTTCTGGCGTGACTGTGCCTTCAAGGTGAAGATGAAGCTCGGCTTTGGGAAGGCCTCGCAGCCATTCGTGTTTGGAGATGGTTTTTGCGTCCATATTGTTTAATACGAGCAAAGGCGAGCCGGCCACAACATGTCTTGATAATGACTAGGGATTGGCTCAGTATTTATCCTATAGGATTCGATGTTATTGAGTCATGCTTAGACTACGACAATTTACTGAGTTGAAGCACTTGGCTCCTTTTCCTCACCGTCTCACAAGCTGCCAGGTCTAAAGCCGGTGTTTTTGCTTATTTGATTGTGCGAAGCTATCTAATTTGTCCGGCGGTCTCTAAAAATTGTGGATATCGCTGATATCCAACGGATTACGGAAATACCATAACGGAATAAATGAACACGTCAGCCATGGCGTTGGCGCGTAGGATAGTCAGCCACTACTTATGAGACGGTAAGAACCCATATAGGTATGGCAATTTCCGTCTGAGTTACAGACGATGGGCCTCGAGTTGCATCACAAGGCATACGGGATCTCCGTCGGAGCTCAAGCATATCCCTAGAGCACACCTAACCGTTATGTCTGAATATCTCTGAATGAGAGAGAAGTTCGCCTTTCAATGCTAAGCAAGGACTCCGTATCAGCCTCCCTCCTTAAATCGCCGCCAGTCGCAAAACTTCAAGGACTGTCTGTGGTAAGTACATCACCCACGTGCGGATCGCACTGAGCAACCAGACTTGGCATGTGTTCCGCAACGATACGCCTCTGAGAGTTGCCGATTGCCGTAAAAAATGGAGAGCAAGGCGCACACTTCAAGAGTAAAACGGGCGCAAAATAAGGGGGAGCAGTGCTACCCAGCAGACGGAGTCCCTTAGAGTCCCTGTTCAGCTGCTACCCCACTTCCATCATATACGTTACGAGATGACTGCGCCCAATCCATCTACCTCAATTTTTTATTTGACATATGAGGCCTTTCAGAATAGGATATGAGATTCACTGTATTGTTTCGCCAAGGTCCATCTGAAGAACAAGCATATACGGCTACTTTTGGAAATGGATGTCCCTTCAGCCCGTTCCAGCATCGTCTTCATTGCCACATGTTGCAAAGTCGCACCATTTGCTGGACATGCAAGGGATAACAGCGAGCGCTTCCGGACCCCTAACGTCACAAGGCAATTGCGCAGGCACCCATGGGGCGATTGGTGGTGATTTAAGACGCTTTCATGAGACGCCATGCCATGCGGAAGCTGTAGCGAGATTGAGGGAGTCGGGTTTGTCGCATTCCCCTCGTAGAATCATCGAACAGCTTGTATGTCACGCAACGCCGGCTTAGAACTACTTCAAGGTGGTTGCTGGTTACGGGACTTGATTCACGGCCTAGTGCTCTAACAAGTAGGCAAAATTGTGCTGTTGTAAAGCTACTCGTTGCTGATCCGTAGGAGACATCTCGTTAGGGATAATTGCATGGAAATCATTGCTACTGAAGCGCTGAAGCTGGCTAGAAGCCTTGGCAGTGAGCTAGGTTTCAAGTAGCGGATACAACGGCTGCCTTTGCACCTTATGATATTGAAACAAAAGTACCCGGTAGCTCTTTAATTTCATGAAGTGTGTCATTCCTATCCAAGAAAGTGGCAGGCTTTAAAATAGTATGAAGTTGCTATTTTTACAAGGAGTAAGAATTCGATTCCCTTTACAATTTCGACTTTTGAGCTTGTGCCTTTTTCCATTCTCTGATCCACTTCTCCCCAGCCTCCTTCCTCTTAGTCTCGCTCGGCCAAGCGTCGGGAGGTCCCGTACTAAGATCCCCTTTCACATCCAGTAGCGCAATGGACTCTTTGTACATCTCCGTCTTGAGTAAGCCGTAGGATCCTTGAGTGCCCTTGGATACCAGACCACGATCCTTGATCAGCTTCAGGACGGCATCCATCTCGCCCACAGCGTCCACAATTCCGGCCTCGAAGGCGGCCTTGGCGTCAAAGCGCTTGGCCTCCAGTACAAGCGAGCGATACACGAGTGGTGTCGTCTTGATACGGAAGATAGACGAAAGCGGCGGCGGCAAGTGCGCACCAAATTCGAGTTCATTCACACAGAAAAAGCCCTTTCCGCTTCCCGTGAACACTCGGTAATCGTGATGCATAGCTAGCATGCTGCCACCAGCAAAGGCGTGACCGTTGATGAGGGCCACTGTGGGCATTGGATATGTCAGGAACCGCTTGTACATCGGATACAAGCTGTTTTCCCAGAAACTTTGATCAGCCATGGCAATGCTGAGGTCAAGACCGTTTGAGAAGAACTTCGTAATGCCGGACGTGGTCACGACGACGCCCGGGGGGTGGCCGAACTCGACAACATCAAGCGCAGTGATCATAGCCTTGCAAAATTCTGGAGTCAGCCTGTTATCGGGCGGCGACATGAATGTCAATAAGTAGACATTGGGCGCTGGGGTTGAACAGACGATCTGACCGCCAACATGTTTCTTTCGTAGCGGGATCGGAACCGAGAACAGCTCGCTGGTGGCCATGGTGATCAAGAATGCAGTTGATCTCCTATCAACAGATTTTTATGACCGATGGGATTGCGCTCTATTCTTTGGGCACCACGATTTGTATGTTATAATATTGTTAATGTTCTTTTTGGATGAGCCAAGGGATAAACGGTTGCTGACAAGTCTGATAAGATGTCACAATACTGGGGCGTGGACCTCGGCATCCCCATACTGTATAGTAAGCTCCACCGCATCCTAAGCTTTCAAAGTTTCTACAACACGAAAGGCAATGAATCGTTCATAATAACAATTATGCAGGTAATTTTTCAAACATTACTTTGGCAAGTCGTCTCCTTTCTTGCATCCCCGAGAAATTGAAAAAAAAAAAAAAAAAAAAAAAAAAGGAGATAGGAAATACCTATGTATATTCCGTCCTTTCGAGACATCCATTATCAATCAGTCATTATTGAGTGGCTGCAATCACAGGGCCGTCAATCATATGCTAGAAACCGTTGCCTAACTGATTTGTGTTAGTGGGTCTTGGGTGGTCACTAGCACGGCCATTGAGTCACTAGCTAATGGTTGCCTAGCATTCATACTGCCAGTGCTCACCGCCCCGAGAAATCTATATAAGAACCCCTTCCCTCACAAACTTTGCCTCTTCTTTTCTCTCTTTCCTCTTCAGCTCTCTTTGCCTTTTGGCTTAGATCAAGTGTAGTATCTGTTCTTTTCAGTTTAATCTCTGAAAGAGTCCTACTGGACTCAATCGTGATTATTCTTATTTTTGTTCTTCGGGGGCGCATCCTCTGTGCTTGCGCATGACCGCTCCCACTGTGTCCCTGGTATTACACTGCTTCCAGGCGATGCGACCTCACCAAACCCCCTTCATTGCTCTCGACGGCTAGCCCATCGATGCGAAGAAGAGAGCGCTCTTGCGTATATGACCACGTGGATCTATCTCTTGATGCTAATAATGGGGGGAGGGACGACCTCAAGGTCGGCGATCACGATGCAAGCAATGAAGCATTCTCGTGATGGAAGTGCCATCTCCTCAACATGACAGGAGCCTCTGTTTGATATGGAAAGACACATGGGCGCGTGTTACTGCTTGCGAATCATGATCTGCTGGTGTCTGGTGCTAGATAGAGACGCGTTTGATTGCTCAAACAACGTGACGCGTGATGCTGCTTCGCCCGTCGGAGGTTCAAGTTCAACTTCAGTCTGAAGTAGATGTCCAGTTTCACCTTTGCCTCTCTTTCGATGCCCCTTCCTCTATACAGAAATGAAGATCATACAAACGAGAGGCCCGGGGAAAGCCAATGTGGCAGGAACAACATACATAAATCTCGCGCATACTACCAGAGCCTCGGCACGAAACACATGAATGGGCCGTTCAATACAGTGTTTATGATCCTCATTAGAGTGGTGATTGTGTACTATCTTCTTCCGTTACAAGAACTTGATTCAACTCATCGTGGACAATCATGCCTGATGGTGACTTAAGCCATCGAGCGTTGAGTTACAGACCAACCTGGGTATCGTCCTATCTCCTTTTTGGTATGCCTGTGAACGCCAATCTGCCATTATCTTCTCGTCTTCATACCACAATCGAGAACGAGAATAATCCTTTACCACAACACAATCAGCATAATCCAGTCACCCACAGATACGGGAATCTTTGTTGGGCCTCGTGCGTAAACGTCCACGGAACAAAGGAAACAAAGAACACCTCCACACATCGAGCAAAACTCTCATCCTGTCCACAAATCCATCGTCGCCATGATTGGGGCATGGCAACCCTTCCGCAAAGTCGGATATCTTCAGAAAATATGAAGCGGCCAACTTAAGCCATTGTAGGATCAGTCATGATGAAGTCTCACCCCTCCCACTGATCCATTATTACGACCTTAAAAAAGGCATTGCAGACGCTCCTTCAAATACGCCAGCCGGTACTTGCTTTTCTTAAACAGTTCTTTCTCAACGAGAAAACGGCGGCGCAGGACTGCATTGACTCCAGCCTCAAAGACGTCATGAATGCCCTTCCGGTTTAGAGCCGAACACTCAACGTATCCGTCGAGATGGAGTTTGAGGTAGGTTTGGTGTCCCTAGTACAATATCAGTTAGCGGGCTAGTCTCGTACTGAGGAGGGGAGGGACCACAAACCCATTCGTGCGGAATGATAGTGTCGAGTCCGTTGTTGTACATAGGAGCCCAACACATGGGGCCGACGCGCAAGTCAGTCTTGGCACCGACCAGAATGACTGGAACATTTCGACAATGCTCTCGGATAGCATGGATCCACTAGACAAGAGCGGCAGAAAGCCTGTATTAGTCGATGTCCACCTCCTAAATAGAAGCATCTGATGAACTTCTTAAGGATAGGATCCTGGTACTTACATGCTCGTGGATGCGTACGTACGACTCATAATTATTCACATCCATGCAAAGAAAAACGACATCCCATGCGAGGTAGTTGAGCGTCTCTAGGTATCCGGCATCGCCGGGTGTATCCCAAATCTCGATGTCGACTGTGAAGTTATAGCCAGGCACGTCATAAGTGCTGCGGACGAAGTAGGGGCGGGTGTCTTGGTGTTTCTAGAAATCATCATCCAGTCAGCTCTTGAAAGATTCTTTCTGGCAGATAGAGTAGTATATATACCACAGTGAATGATCCATAGGCAAACCGACTAGAACAATCATATTAGTTTGAATAGTTCAGAGTATGCTTGATTGGGTAACGCGGCCTTAAGTCTTCTGGTAAGAAAACGTACTTGATGATATTGGTCTTGCCACTCATCGAATCTCCTACAAAGAGGGCTCTCATCTTCGGCCGATCCGTGATGGCATGTATGGCCGTGCCCAGCGTAACGCTTGGCACCAGGCGGTTGGCTTGAACGGCTACCCAGCCGAGCTTCTCATAAACCCGGAAGACCTGCTCTCTTGCTTTGTGAGCTAGACGCTTAGCACGCTTGCGTTGGCGGCGGAGGAAGTTGGTCTCGTTGCTGGGCTCGGCCTCTCGGGTGAATAAGCGGCGTCGTTCAGCGGCTATGTCGCCTGCGCGCTGCAAACACCAAGACGATCAGTTGAAAATCCCTCAAGTAGAGAAGACGCGGAAGCAATTAGTCTCAAGGCTTTGAGATAGGAATATACATACCAGCATGAAAGTGACCATCTGGTACTGGGCCGGCTCTACTGTAGAGGGGGTAACAGGGGAGGGTAAGGCATCGAGCCACGCCTGATCAACACCACTGTAAGGTCGAATCTCCTGGGTTGTACGCTTAGGAGTTGAGGCAACGACATTACTGTCAGTCTCGATGTGGAATCCCAGAGATGGGAGAGAATAGGGCTCAGGGCTGGTCTCTGATGAATTAGAGTAGAGTGAGTAGAAAGAACCTGGCGAGGGGACAATGTCTCTCGCCCACTCGGGATTGGGCTCAGGATTTATCACCGACATTGTGAGCAATGCACAGAGAAGATATTGACAAGTTGGTGCACAATCTTGGAGGGATCAAAGAGATGTTGGAGGTGAGGGTGGTCACGTGCCGTGTTGGTGTTGCGGAACTGGAAGTGCGGACTTTGAATTGATACAGAAGGAAGCGCTTTGAGTCACAGAACTTCATAGAAACAAGTACGCATGCACCCGCCTTGTGAAGCTGCTAACTAAAATCGGAGCAATCATCGCGAAGACAATGCATGGCCTTGGCTTCTCTCGACCACTAGGTACCAGGTCGACATGTACACATACATCTACGCCGAGAGTACTTTAGATCACATAGCACCCGCTCACGAAGTTTGCAACTGAGATTGGGGCAACTACCGCAGCACATTTACTAGACTCTTGACTTTAGATACTAATAACAACTGATTTCAGGAGGCTCTCGGCATAGAATATCAATAGTAGTATCTTTCAAGAGAGAGTGATAGCTATAGCTCGGGATTCAACCATTTTTATATTTTGATCTGCATCAGAACATATTCAAGATAGAAATACTGGGGGATCTGCTACGAGATATCAACGATATGGCGCCTGCCTCAGCATTCTGATAAGCAACATCATGATAAAAGGATATATTATGAGTCATGGAACATAGCATTTACCACCAGATTCGAAACCCACGCCTTTGAGATGTGAATAGCCACCTACGGGGTAATCACTGAAAGACATTAATCAGGATTTCTGCCTGAGACGTCAAAGGCGAAATTCAGGAGGAGATCAGCCGATACAGGATGGCGACCATTGCTAATGCCCTGAGATAATATCAAGGATGGTACTGACCATGAGTTATCATTCTCCCCGGCTGTCCAGGCGAAAGCTTCCGATCCTCGCAACCACAATGCAATGCACGCACGTGAATTCATGTTGATTCAATACCTGGACAGTATCCGCAAGAGGGCCTAACACAACAGCTGGTACGGGAAAAGTCCCTCCATCCTTCGTTACTTACTTAAATTCAGCTATAACTTTGTCCACCTGGTCTTACGCTGGAAAAAAAACCTTTCCTCTTCGGAATGCTAGGGATCTTATAGTCCACCACTTGCAGCAGGCGCGCAACAGTCATGTGTCCAAGTACAAGAGTTCAGTTATCAAACCCATCCCTAGAACATGCAACAGGGCTGAGATCACACTTTATATCAAGAGCGTTGGGGAGCACCAACTTTAGAAATAACCTCACACACCGATCGCGAAGCGTTGGGAATGGGCCCGGGCTATCTGTTGCAAATAAGAAACAAGTACAGATGTATTGCCCGGCTGACTTGTTCTTTCACATTTGTCTTGCTGAAGCCATCAAGGCGACACTTATGATTCTACAAAGGCCGGACAAGCAATGGCGCACTGCGTCACAGAGCAATCCAGCCAGACTTCCAGGAACCCTTCAAATTTACAATAACACTACATACATCAACAGGGCCCTTACACTACGTCTTAGTATCTCGATCACTGTGATAAAGCCGAAGCATAGCTGTATTGCCAGAAAGTTCTCAGGAAGACTTCCTGTATTCTGGGGACAAGGGACAATGTAGACGCTTGTATAATTAGGCCTGACAAGAGTCATGGTCGCTTCCGCGTGGTGATTGTCAGAAGTATCGTGCTAGGTAACATCAATACATTTTTATGCAATTAGGTTGAACTCTTAAGTTGGACATTCTTGTAATGACACTCAGAAGGAAGTAATGGATGCTGCCTTGTTATCGTATAGCCTCTGCCTAGACCTTGATAAGAATATGGTGCTAATTTATGTTTTTTCATCTAATATATAATAAGGGCATCCTTTGATAACTGCTGCTGTTACTTCTTGGTTTCAGGGGTAGTGGATCTATGTCCAGTTGAGCTCTCAGAAACGGTCTTAGAGGGAAAATTGAGCAGCAAAGGAAATTTTCGCTGATAACTTTTCTTTCTTGGTCGGTCTTGGGTCCATATGTCATATTCACAGCTCATTGTACAGTGGAAAATGATGCTTCCTTGCCAACGTATTTGGAACCATCTTCTTAGTTCTTATTGTCTTCGCTACTAAGCTAAGAGGTCCTAGCAAATGATAGGGCTGTTACAATAATGCTTGCCATCAGAAGTCGACCATGTTGGTAGATAATAAGCCTCCAGTAAGTTCGTGAATCAACGATATATGCATAGGTAGGTAACTTGAGGCACGCTTGAAGAAGCCTCTTCAGTAGCTGAGCCCCCCTTCGCCCAGACTTGCCAGAGTTGTTATCAGAACATGGTATTATACATTTTGGCAGGCGTTTGAGCTCTCCAAATCGGCCGCCCAAGCAAGTGACGAAGTAGGATAGGTAAGACTGCCCGTCAAGGAGTCATGGTATTTATAGCTTACGTCATATATGAGTTATAACCTATCTCTACACAGTCCAGTTGCCAGCCTTTATGGGAGGCATCCGCGGCATCGTAAGACATGCGCCACTCCGTCTGCAAGGATTTCCTAGTTCTCACTACTTTGTCACAGCTTGTCTTCTAGAGCTACCGCTCCATGCCCACATTCGAATGGAAAGTCTTCCATGTTGTTGGCCGCGCTCATGAAGAATAAAACTTCCCTATAATCATCGTCATTCAAAGTGGGCAGACCGGATATTTTTGGGGTATTCCGTCCGATGGCGGACATCGAACTCCTCAACACCCTCAGAGCAATGTATGATATCAGCGAAGATCTAACATTTCGCCTTGGAATAGATGTTTGGATTAGCCAGCTCGGAAGTCAGGAAGTGAGCTGGGGCCGATCCATCTCTGCATAATCAATATTGACGTAGTCGCGGCCCCCAAATCGAAGACTCGTAGATCACACAAACCTGCGAAAAGACTGCAACCACATAGCGTTTTTGATGAGTCTGCATAAACAAATAAGCTTTGATTGATGCGTATTACTTTGGTAAAGTTAGCATTAAAAAGATTCGGTATGATCTCGCGATGGCGCGTCTCATCAGTACGGTGTACGCCGTGTCTGATCTGATGCTAGCAGTCCCACATGCATGTCCGGCACGACTCTTCCTAAAATAAGTCTAAGTAGTTGAGCTAGTCTGCCTTTCCTCCAGCTCGCTGTCAGGAGATCTACAAGGGAGCGCAGGACTGCGGCACAACATGCACACGATTGGCTTTAAGTCCTAGGCCTAGGGCAGATCCCTTCTAACGAGGCTGTAGCTGTTAGAACTACAGACGCTGGTGGTAATCAATCAGCGTGCACACTTTGGGTGGCGAGGAAACATTATACAGTTGGCCGCTTCCTTTTGACATCCTCTCAATCCCCAGTGCTGGGAGATCTTCGGATCCTTTGACGTCGACTGTTGCTCATTCAGATCATGTAGATGTTCGATTGTAATGCTCTTGGGATCAGCACCATCCTCCGTCAGCTCACGAGAAATCGAACACCTGTTCTTTCTGCCGTACTTGTGACCAACAGACGGAATGACGAAAAGGATGATGGAGAACCTTGTCATGATCAGGTTTCTACAGTAGCAAACGGCGTTGGCGCCGAAACTACGGACGCCTAATTTAGTGACCAGCGGGAGTGCCGAATCGTGCATGCTGCCTTCTTAAGCACGTCAGATATGGGGATAATCGGTAGAAGGATGCGAGAATCTATGCGATGGTATTATGGTCTGAAGGAAACGGCGGGGGAACTGGGGTATATGCAGCGATTTCGCCGATTAACTTTGCTGCTATTTGTACTTTACACGTGTTACTTTGTGTACTCGTTGACAATTCCGCATTAAGCTTTATTCAATTGCTCACCTGCTGCGACTGCAATGATAGACATCTGTTATGTTTCAGCTCGAGAGCTGAATAATGAAGGCGCACGCCATTTCCTTAGGTGACATCGACATCACTGTAACTCCGGTCTGCGTGGACAGTCGCGTGCAAATAGCAAGTGGTTTTTCTAGGACTCGCGACAAGAAACATTGGGTCTTGATATAATTATAGTAGATACAATAAGACGGCCCACAAAGATCGTCTTTAAATGACGTTCGGAAGGAGGGGAAAGGCGCAGCAAATGTTTGAGGTCTGGCCACATTAGGAAATCATCTCATGTTGGGGCTGTTGCCGACTTCAGCTCAACGCCCCAGATCAGTAGCGAAAGCTGGGGGCTATTGCCGACACCTATTCAGCAGATCATCCCTTACATACTCGAGGCAAGTCCGTAACCTCTACGGATACTTCAGAATCCCATCGTTATGGGGGCATGCCCAACGAAGGATTGGATCCTTCCCCGGCGTCGGGTCTAGCTGGTCTGCCGCTGCAAGCCACAACACCACGATCTGGTTGAACATTACTCCGGATGTACCGTCTTCGGCGTGGGAAGGAATGCCAGTTGACGAGCTTCCTGGCTGGTCTCGCATGAATGTTTCGAAACAAAAAGCTCACAGGTAAGCGACGATCATGGAATAACACAAGAGTAACATGGGATATACCCTGCATCAGATAACTCCTTGTATTCTGTATGCCGGTTCTGTGTTGTGGAATCTGCATTCGAATGTCAGTGAAAGACGTCTTTTTTCGGACAATTAATCACTGATAACAATGTAACTACCTCAAAAGGTCAGTAATGATGACATCTACCAAAATCGAGATCTCATTAGAACGCTGAACAGCCGTCTGTTGACGAAGCTGTACTTGCATCCAACGGCTCTTGACTTGTCCGGACTTCCGAGTAGTATGCGCATCCCTCACAAACTACAGTAGCGTCGAGGCAATATCGCAATATTGAAAGGCCATGCCAGCGACGCCAGCGTCAAGTAGAGAAGCCATTCCAATGGCAAGCACGGGGCAGCAATATATTTGATGTCTGCATACCAGACATGGCTGGATGGCGTTTCTTAAGGTAGAGCCGACCCATCTGTGTTACAAAGTAACATGACGTTGGAAACAGGCGCCGTTTGGCGCGATAGTCGCTCTGCGAGAGGTTCTTATTAATAAATTGCCCCAACGCCACGGTGGAATAGTGATGATCAGCAATTGGCAGACGGCTTTATTTTTCGCGACTACACTTCAATGCCGGACTCCTTACTTCTCGCCTCTGACCATTCCAAATCGCGCTTCAAAGTGGAGTGTCAAAAGGGGATATTCCTTAGCGGAATGTCAGCAATTGTCCACGTATTCGCAAATAGTAAGGAAGGTAGGAAATCGAGTACCGAGGTGCACTGCACAACATTTCCTCTACATCACGTACTACTATCTGCCTGACATTCGGGGTTTGTGTCACACCAGATCGAATGTTGCTGAGTGAATTGAAATTGCGGCGGCTCGCTGTTACTGTTACCTATCATATAATATTTCAAAAGTGCCATCCCTGGAGGTCCGCAAACGAAATATTGTGATACTATGCCTTTTTTCAGTGTGCGATAATCTGTAGATGTAACTTAAAGCACCAGGCACCTTGCATAGCTGGCATCATCAACTGGAATACATTCCTCTGTTCATCGAATTGCGGCACAAGGTATCGCAGGTATGTGAAGGTGTTGTTACTTGCCCAGCTAACATGACATCCAAACCGCTGGTTCAAGAGCACAGATGCTCTGAAAATATTACACTGGCACTGGAATATGATCTATGCATGTAATAGAATAAATGCCTTAGTCCAAGAATGCTTTAAAACTGTCTGACTTCAGCTTGTCATGATTCACAATCAAGTACCTTCTCTAAAGACTCCTAAGCTAGTAGAAATACGCTAGTTGACGATAAAGTTCCTGTGGAAGATCCTAGGAATTTGTTATTGTCGGCTCTGAATATCGCTCAAGAGTCTTCTGCAAGAGCGAAATTTAAAGAGAGAGCGATACAGTTTAAAAGACTCCAACCCTATTGACCATGAATGTACGAAGTAGAGAAGCTATATCCTTGAGCTTGTTGTGGGTTTTCGTGACGAAGTAACAGCCATAATAAGAGGTATTTTGTAAGATGTTTTGTAAATTGTTTCCATGAACCCACTAAAACAATATTAACCACATTTGGAAATCGATAGGAGTCTGAAACTTATTCATTGGCTGTGGAGCAGCAGGGATGTCAGACCTATTCTTAGTAACCAGCTGTTCTTTAGAAATGAGAAAGCCCATAAGGGAAATATTATACATAAGAGGCTTGATTCCGATCAGAGGGAATCTTTGCAGTTTAGAGATGTAGTATAGTATTCTTCACTAGATAGAAAAACTATGTAGACTTTCCTCTAAGACGAAGGAGAAACTTGGATGTGCGTCAAAGCTTGTGTGGAAGGCCTATGCGTCGAAGGATGCCCGGCAGTTCAGCTTTGGCTGGTACTTTGGGACGAAAGCGGAGGCCGTAGCTGCACAGCCCTGGCAGATGGAATCAAGATTCGTGACAGACTTCCAACCGGTTGGCATGAGACTGTCTCTCAATCTCAAAACCTCGATTTCACGCCACGCGACTCAGGTGTGTTTTGAGCTCGCAACGGAGTGGTACGTTCCGGGCGGCGTGTAACAACCAATTAGACAGATGGCATGACTGCCCGTAATACATGACAAAGAGAGGCAAAGCCTATCTTTTTCACGACATTTCGGTAAATCGGATAGACACTGAGAATATGCAGCAGTCAAGAAATGACAAGTGGCAATAACAATATGGGCTGATTGCTGGAGATAGATCATCATCCGATGCGCAACAGGAAGATCAGTCACTGTGCTGCAAAGGGAAAGATGATGGTGTGTGCTCCGAAGATCGAGCAGACAATGAGAATAAGTCCGTCGCATACCCTGCAGCGTGTCCTAACCTAGATGCGGTCGGTGGTAGTATGTAAAGGACCGAGTTGGTAGTGCGGCCCATCACTTGCGACGTTGTCTCTTTTGACAAGACGCCGCCGACATTGCTCGCTGTCTTATCCCTCCTTCGCACTCATCTGACAGCGATTCATCTGGTCCAGTTCATGTAAAAACCTACCAACCGGAGGAGATAACCTAATACTACGGATCTCGAAGTATAAGAGTTCTCCCGAAGTCATGAAATCGACTAAGGTTAATCCTAGCCAAGGTTAAGTCAGCGGTCTGCGAGATGCGTAATGGTGGATTCTATATTTGAGAATGGTCCCCGACTCCTGTGGGCTGTATGCCCGAAAAGGATATCGCGCTACGTGCAAATTAATTTGATCACTGTTGAGCCTGATCACTCAGTGCATGATTTTCACAAAAGATTCCGATCCTGTTGGTGCAATTCTAACTGTGGCTCTCGGAATCTCAAAAAAGATACGGGAAGCAACTGTATTTTGCAGTTGACGTGGGATTAGCTCTAGTGCCTAGGGCAAGCCGCCACCAACGCCCGGAAGCGTCAGTGCTCATACAACACCCAAGTTCCAACACATTCCGCATCACCTTGGGACCGATGATGCATTCGTCGTCACATAGATTGGAGACTGACTGACCTTCGAAGCTTGTTGGAAAAAACGTTGCAATTACTAGTTGGTCCAGCACGTGTGGAAAAGCCTAGTTCCAGGTAGCCGTTGGTAATTACGGCCGCCGTTCGGCCGCCATTTCAACTGGAGTAGATGGAGCAGACACACCCAATAGGTACTTCGTAAATAACACTGTCCTGAGATTTCATTCCAGGTAGGTGGTATGATTCGCATAGGCAATAAGATCGTGTAACAAACTCTAGGCAGGGCCTACTGGCGCTTTTGTTACCAGTTTTGGCTACTATTGTATTCGCCAGAGGATCTTCAAGATCATCATTAGCCACCTTACGAAAGCAAAAAGGGTCCAAGCCGATCATGAACAAGCTTTCGGATCCCTTTCGCCTCCTGGGCATCAGTACTAACAGGACTTTAGGACTCCGTAGTTGAGAACTGTCGCAGCTGCGCCTGTGAATCGTGGTAAGTTGGCAGACTGAAGAATGTTTAAAAAGTCCTCCGTGTCCCCAGCCTCTCCAATTTAGTCCCTCACATACATTCCTCGTTGATAAGATCAGTTTTTCTTCATTTTAGCTTTCTGAGAATAAGCTAATTCGGCGATATCGTGGTCCTGCACATCGTCATCAACAACCCCATCCCGAAATCTGGCAATTCCCATGTTGGTTGGCTGCCGAGTATAGAGTGTTACCGGCCAATCATGGTAAAGCTGCTCTAAGCCTATATGTTCATTCTGAAACACCCGACTCTGGGGGGCCCGATACCTGCCTCAATCGTAGACCTTCTCCTTTTGGTTACGCTCAACTTGATTTTATCGGGTATTCATAGTGCCTACGTGAACGCTAGGAAGGTCTACAGGGATCCCCGTCTGTTCCACCGTTGCCAAGGGTTCTTTGCTAGGACTCAGCATTGCCAAGGGTCAGGGGGGAATCAGAAAGGGGACACACCCCTGCTTCTGCAAGAATACTTAGGTACAAGCCACCATCGTGGGCTAGAGAGGTATGTATAATACTTCCTCCCCCCCAAGGCGCCCAATCTCGTCTGGTGTTTCTTCCTAGCAAGAAACCTTTGAGTCTTGAATGCCATCGTTGCTGTTTTCGGCTACGATGTGCCCCTTATCTCTTCAATTCTAAGACATAGAGCTGGACTCGACTCGTCTGCTTACAATTTCTTGTTTTCGGATCAGTTCGATTCTATACCACACAGCGTCTGAAACGATCGAGCCATATTCGACTAGAAACTTGACCCTATCTCCCGTAACGATGTCGACTTCTATTGAGGGCCGTAGTTGGAAACAGCAGGAAGCCAATGCTTCTGTGCCACGCATCACGGATGTACCAACACAACAGAAGTGTGACGAGCCTGTAACGGACGCCGAAGAAGACCCCCTCCAGGTATTAGTCGACGCTGATGATGAGCAATGCATGATTGAAGAGGCAACTGTTTTTAACGCAAAGGAGGAGAAAACGAAGGAAATTACTATTGAACCACCTATGGTTCCTGCAAGGAACTCACTCCGGGTCTCCAAGTTCCTCGACAGTCTCAAGCTGAACACGATCGAAACCGCTACGCAGTCCCTTAAGACCACCCAAAGCCTCGTATACCTTTCGTCTGAGGAAGATGCTTCTTCTTCGGCGGATGACTTCTCCGACTATGAATATGAGTCATCGAGCGAAGAATCCGAACAATTGTCCATTAGGAGAAGCCAGGAAGTCACTGCCAGGGTCGTCTCAGTCGTGTTCGTGGGAAAACCTTCTGTGATCGACCTTAGCAGCAAGCGGAGGTCTGTGTCACCCATTGGCAGACCAAAGTCTGATTTCTTTTCTCGTGCGGTGTCGTCGCCTATCTTTGACACACCCATCTTCGATACCTCTCTCTTCGACCCCCGGCTCGAGCATGCACCTAGGAAGTCCAGTATAGTATCCACAAGCGACTTGCCTACATTGTCTACAACAAGCAGCTTCCTAAACCAGGATCCCTTTGCAGCGAAACCTTATAGCGACCAGAGCACGACATGGACGAATGAGCCCTCCTCGCCGTATCCCCGGACACCGAAGACGCCGACGTTTGGGTTCCATCGGTTTCATAAATCTATCAGCCTGTCCAGGAAGCAAAGCCGTCCAAACCTGAAAGCGGCGGCTGCAGCAGCGGCCTCATCACCCAATATACAAACACGGAACAAAGTAACACCTGCGCCAGCAGTCTCTTCGCCTGATGTAAGACCATTAAATAACCCAAGGCCTGTGTCGGCGAACTCGGGATCGGATGCATCACCAACTACATCCGCACCACAGTCGCCTGTCACATATGAGGAGATTATCCGCATTTCAAAAAGGAACTCGAAAGCGCAGCTGCCGTCGCAGAGTGAACCAGCTACGGCATCAAAGCGAAGCTTCATGAGCAATTTGAATGCCAACCGGCGGCGGAGCTTGAAGATGAAATAACATTATGATACCAACCTGTTTCTATACAATCTCGTATGATCGTCTCATCTCAGTATACATCTTTCCGGGTCTACATTATCGGCGTTTAACACAAGGCATGAAGGCGTTTTTCTGTTTTACATTCGGATACTGGGGCTTGGTTGGGACGACATTATACCACGGACGGGGCGTTTATGGTACCGGCGCATAGGTTTCTCTATTCTCCCTTGTCGTACACTTGTTACCTAACGAGAACAGACTAGCACTCCGGCGACTCACACCCAAAAGACTACATTAGTTTGGTGGGAGGGCGGGTGGCTGAATCGATTGGGTTTTGGTGGGTGGACCATGATACATGGGCGCCAATTTGTTGATACCTGATGACACATTTGGGAGGGAGCTTTGAAGAAGAGCAACCTCAACCTGAAGCAGTACGCGCCGAAAATCGTCAGGCGCTTGGAACCAATCCTCAAGCAATAAAACTACCTAGATAAATTCACTCTTACATGACCTGTATCTATGCTCGTGTCATTCCTTAGCGAAAGAAAATGATACCATGATTACAATCATTACTCCTCCTCTTTAGTGATTGTGGGTGTGGATGTGTGTGCCTATGTGTGTTTTCAGCTCTCCCCCACGTTGCGCGCACTGGTGCTAATCATTGGATGATACATCAGGAGGATTGTTTCGTCTGCTGTCACCATAATGTTTCGTCACCCCTCTACTCGTACCGGCAGTCAATAGCCAATTCAGAATACAAAACACCGGTAAAGTTTCTAAACTCATAATGTTTCCGTCTGATCTTTTCCCCTTGTTTCTCTTTTTCATTGTGAAAAGGAACCCCCAAAATTCGCATATGGCTTGGAATTCACGATCCGCCATTGTTCCCTAAAGGACGATTAAGCTAAATGAAGGAGGATTCAGTCTGACCCGCTCTAACTGTAGCTGCGCAATGTCATTTGTCTCGAGATGCAACATTCGAATACATACATGAGAGCACATTGAAACTAAGCATGTTGATATCTATGTGTAGTAATGGCATAGATACACAGCTGATGCGTGAACACCACGGTAAATCTTTTACACGTACGGAATATATGTGTCATGAACCCATTAATATTGATGTTGTAGAACAACGAACCCGGTGCGACGGTTGAGAGTTGCAGCGCTACAGCGCATTTCGCTTAGCAACTTTCAACAGATCCGGTTTCAAAATAGTCATCGGCCACGCCCTGGGCCAAGATGCCTGCGATCTTTTTCTTAATTCAGGATTTGAATATATCCTGTTTTTACACCTTCGCTCAGTTCTCTCTACCTTGTTATTTCGTAGTATCTCTGTCGCCACGCCCACCTAATGGGTGGGAATGTACTTTGTAGTCAAATTATCGCCGAGGAAACGGCGGTCTTGCAGTAAATTCCCAACTACTCCGCTGGCATGGAGCGGTGGGAAAAAAATATTCCCTATGCGTCGTCTGTTGATATGTACTAGTTGGCGTGGCATCGCGCATGCAGTGTGCTTGGTAGTGTGTGCTTACCTAGCCAACGTCATATTTCACCTCACATTGCACACACACACTTTTCGTCGCAGGCTTTGCAGGCTTTGTTCGGATGCTCTCGCCAGAAGTGATCTAATCCGACGCGACATCTCTTTCAAACTCCCCCAAATCACTTCCGTCTGAGCCACGTCCCCGGACTAGGACCACTACTATTAACAAATTGCAACAGGTACAGAGCTAGAGCGTGAATATTATTGGACATAGTTGTTGGAATGTACAACGAGATGGACTGCCCGCAATTACATGGTATTGCATTGTGCGGCTTGCGCGGTTTTAGAGTACGTTGCCAACTTACGTATCTCCATGCGCTCCCCGGTGGCTCGATGCAAACCGGGATTCGATAGATAAAACGGAGGGAACACACCCTCCGGCCAAGATCGGTGTTCAGGCAATATTTGGCCACCTATACATCCTGCCCGCCACGAACGACACGTAAGAAAGCAAGAGGGTGTGGTGGGATGTACACACACACACACAAGTCTCGCCTTGGTGGTCGGTCTTCCCATTCCGGACAAGGAATGGTGATAGTTGCGGTGACGGACTACTTGCAATGATAAGAAGAAGAGAACTTGTAAAGCGCGGAGGGTACTGATGGAAAAGCTGCAAACAAACCAAGTCCTCCATACCAAATCGGGTATGCGGACTACCTTGCATTGCTGATAGGCCGATCGAGTGATGCGCACATGATGAGCTTTTCTGACAATGGCGGCGGTGATACGTTGACCTGCATTTGCGAAGAAGTAAGGAACAGGCAACGCGCCGGCCCATCGCCGGCCTCTAGTTTCTCCTTTGGGCCACATGAGTTCGGTATGGAACTCCTACCTACAAGTACATATCTCGCCTTCCTACTCGGTACAATGGTGTTTGTTTATGGTGTCCTCTACCTTTGAGAGAGAGTAGACTATCGCGGCGGCCGTCAATTAGTAGACAGAAACCACTTTGGCTGCCTTATAAACCATATTCACGCCATTATCGCTACGTTACCTGTTGGATGGATGGGGTTGCCAAAAGTCGCCCACCCCGGGTGGTTCCCTACGCCCCTGTTCCACCAATACTTTACCTGATATGATGTTGGTCAGGTACTAAAGTGTATATAGGTTAGGATGTGTGGAGGTAGGTCCGTACCTTAACCATCCAAAAGGACAATTCAGAGATTTTAATAATTCGTGACATTGAATACTTACCAAAGAAGATCGCCGAAGACGACAAAGGTGTTCTGTTGCAGAATTGTATCGAAAATAATTAATTCGGTAACGATATCCCATCTGCCATATGCGTCTGTCAAGTGTCGATCTTTCGTAGGCTCTGACTACACAAGGTCGCACTCAAAAGTCGATCGTGCTCCACCGCATCGGATTCTTTAGTAATCTCACCAAACCGGCAGTGACAACGTGCTCGGGAGTTGGATCAAGGGAAAGCACCATTTTCCGCGACGCCATCCTGTTTCCCCACGTTCCGGTTCTTCTTTACGGAGAGCGCAACGTAGAGTAGCAGGTCGCTATGCTGGAGAACAAGGGACTGATCACTTCTCAGATGTTATCTGGCGAAGGGATTATGAGATAGACATCTAGAGAATTATTACTATAGTTACCTTAGGTGTATGGGTACATCGTTTGGAGATGATCATATCGAACATCTTCTCTCTTCACGCACCTTACATACATGCTCGATAATCTCACCTACATCCTAGGGATCAGTACTTTTCATACCTATTCCAACACCTACGCCTAACAAAAACAGTCTGTACATTCTGTAGTGTTGTCGTCCGAATCATCAGGGCAGAAGAGAACATGTAGGGTACCCGCAGCTGCATTCTAAATCCTTCGAGCGCACAACAAAGTCATTCAAGTTTACGGTAAACTGCGAAACAGCATCTCAGATAACGATGTAGTGTCTCTCTCGACGTTGCATATCATTGGAGACGACGGATCACGATACATCATTGATCACTACCCCAATGGTTTCGATCAAGGCAGAAGCGGTCTATTAATAAGTCACAGCAAAGCCGATCTGAGAACTGGATCTATCAAATGTTATAAGAGGTAGGTAATAGTCTGGGTCTACGAGCGCTTCGATAATCATGGAGTATTATTAAGTCAGTAAACTACCTACCTACCTAAGATGGATCAAGCCTCAAACCTGGGGATCTAACCGCTAAGGCAAGCCGCTCAGGGTAAACTGCCGTTGTTACCCCGTAACATGAAAATCAGGGCCGCCCATTTCGCGTACAGAGTGGGGTTGAGAGAATCCAAAAAATTGTATTATTATCCAGTGCCTAATAGGCAAGTACCTAAGGTAGGCTCAATTTCTGGACTGAGAATATCTTTCTTAAGAAGTCCGCATTGAATAAAGTTCTTTTCCAGCAACGGCAGCTCACCATCTGGACGACGAGCACTATACCTGAGACAGCACCGCCGCCGAGTCGTGAGCCGTCTGTGCTCCGTTCCAGTTGAGTGAAGCACCTGGCTAAAGTACTGCATACTTGCGTGCATATGAGCAAGCATACGGAAATAAACCATTCAAAATAATATACTACCTAACTCAACCAAGTACACGTTTCATTGATGCAGAATATTCAACACTGACCGACTAAAATCAGGTTAGAGTTGCCTGGCATTGACCTGTTGATACTCACAATGGCCCCCTTCCCCAGCACGGGGCCTGCGAATGGCCACGCGGAAGATGGATAAACGATAAATGATGTCTTCTATTGACCACCACACCCGCATAGAGACTGGGCAATAGTTGACGCTTCGCTCGATTGAGTGCTGAACCCCATTTACTGGCTAGAACAGATCGATATATGCAGGTACATACAAAGAGTTACGCAAGCCAGTTAATGCCGACATAAGTCCACCAATAACTCTCTCTACTTCAACAACTGTGAACGATAGTATGAGTCTTCCTATACAGCATAACCTGTGGAGGTGACTGGTTGATTGAGGCTCATAAACATTAGTATAAATACTTAATTCTTCACTAATTATTATCCCCTGTGTACTGTAGGTAGTCTTGCCGCATCTTGTCTCGTTTCAACAGTTTTTGTTTCATTGCCCCTCGTCCCTGACCGCGGGGTAGCTTGCTCTGGAGGCTTATGTAATGCGATCCCGAGCTAGAAGGATGAGACAGTCGTACCTGTAGATCAAACACCCTTGTCACTATCACAGTCCCATAAATCGTGCCTTCTGGGGGCCGCGTTGCCATGTATAGAAGGTCCCTGGACCTTGCCCTGCCTGAGAGGCTTCAAGGGGAAGCACGAACGACTACGTACTCCCTATTTTTATTGATTCCCTAAATGGGAAGAAGCAACCGATACGGCCATCGAGATGGCTTGTCAATGCTCCTAGGACATGGCGCAGCATATTCGTGGCCTACGTAGCCCACGTTGCCTGCTGGACAAGCCCTTGTAGTCCAATCCAGAATAGAACTATCAGTGAATCATAGACAGTAATTGAATCCGCCGCGGGGGATGATGGCGCGTACAAGTTATTTGCTGAGGCGGTCAGAGGTAAGGCATGACTATGTTATCAAGTTAGCGTCGTATATGCTTCCCATTGGATCCTCGACAAAGTCCAGAAATAACACCACACATGAACAGACGCTGCACGGTGTTTGGTAAGAACGTAGTATTATATGCAAGCACTTTAAGCACGCTAGAACCCGAAATATTAGAGTGTCTAACATATCTGTAACAGGGACCTAAGATGCAAGCGCTTTAACCTCGAAGCGAAGAATGTGGCGGGCGGCCGGTTACAAAGCAGCCTGTGCGTAAAGTCTCACCTGCGACCGATGCAACCCGGTTATTCTGCCTTCGCCCGGCTGCCTGAGATGTAGTATTCATGGACGGCAGTTCGATCCTTCGAGACGCAAAGGGGAGATAGATAGGTGAGTCGTCAACCCCCAAAGTAATATTGGACTGACAGAAACTGTCTACTTGGGTTACGAAGCAGATGTGAGCGAGCAGGTATGGGCACGTATAGACGGGGTTTCATCACCATCCCAGCCTATCACTCCACAATGAATATTGAACAAGCTACATTCTGCTCTCAGAGGGGGGTGGAATTGCAGTAGACCCTCGTACGTTCGCGCCGGGGTCTTGCACTTTGGCATGTAAGCTACTTTCTAGTTGGAGGAAGCTTGATATCGATGAAAGGGCCTGCATTGGAACCATTTGTCCATTCAACTGCAAGAGTACGCTTGTTTAGAGCATGAAGATTAATGTCAATACATAAATGCAATGGGTGCTTCCTAGTTTTATTCGGACTTTGCGGGGCGCAAGTCTAGTCCATTGCTTACTGAGAAAAAGGAAGAAGGTCGCTTGACGCTTAGGGAACATGCCGTTGCATTTGGTGTCGCCGGGCGGAGCTTGTTCGGCCTCATCATGAACTTGTACTAACAAAGACTCTCAATAAGGCAAGTTGTATTGCCGGGCTGGTCATGCGGCGTGCCCTCCGAACCACAATGCCGGACAACCCCGGAACGGGAGCCTCAATCACTACTCCATTACCTTCCCGACCCGGTAGCTAGCAGGATCTACCTACTCCATTCCAACGTAATCATGTTAAATAGAGATGACTTCACGCTCGGCTTCTGCCGTGTACTACCAGATCTAGCTAGAATCGACCGCAACCACTTTCAGATGCCCATCGTTGAGGAATCCCATGACAGGAGGTGAGGGTCGTCCCAGAAAGACCATAGTCTCCAGTCATCGCTTGTGATATCGGCATCATAACCTGCAAATGGATTTGGCACAGGAGGATCACCTAATTGAGTTTGCGGATCTCCCGTTGCCTCAGCCGGCACAATTTCCTGTCTTCGTCTCTGAGCACGAAAAGGTATGTTTGGCTCATGGATTGTTCTTTTCTCCCGTGGAGAAACCTTGTCCGGGTAAAGACCACCAATCGGAGCATAATGTACGGAGTTTTCAAGTTCTGGATAGTCATCCCGAGAACGAGAAGTCAATTGGTTGTTCTTCACACGGTCGTACAGATTGTCAGCTGCGCCGATAACTTGCACCCATTCCTCACCTAGTTTCCACAACTTCGCAAAATTCTGCAGGTCACTCAAGTTTTCTGCTGCTAGTTGCTTCCGTAGCGATTGTTCCGTCGGGTCGTGCATATGGGGGAACGCAACAAGATAACCATTGAGCAAGGCAGCAGTGAATACACATAGGCCAGTAAAAGGGGTATGCAGTGCTATGCTACGTATGTGTCAGCCGACTTCTCTCATCGGTAGTATCGGATGACCAGAGGCAAAGTAGTGCGACTTTGAATCACAGAAAATTGGTGGTTCTCTTACTGTTGAAAAGTCAGCTTTGAGTATCGTCTCTCTCCATAGCATGAGGAATGTAAGTTTTTGACATACCTCAAGACTATTCAAGTCCCTCATGATATAGGATATTTGTGCTACTGAATCAAAGAGTTCTGCAGCATTATGACGCCACCAGCCTTCCGGTGCCTCCTCCACGAACAGTGGCGGATCGATAGGTCCCCTGGGTCCTTGCTCTCCAATAGGTAAGAGAGGCATAAACTCTCGGCAAAAGAACGTCAAGCTGATGACTATCAGTAAGAAAAACATCGCTAATCGGTCTCAGCACTAACTTAAGATAGTATAAGAGATTGATATATGCGAAGACTTCTCCTTGTCTGAAGTGAGCATGGGTCGCTACTTTTGTTTCGGGATATTTAAGTCTTGGATCTTGATCTTCTCTCCATTGATGTAGTTGTTCTTTCAACTTGGCCCAATGACTGCGAGTGAGAAACATTCCTTGTCAGTAGTTTTTCTAAAGTCTATAGAAATAAAGAGAAAGGTACAACCAGTAATAGAAGAAAAATCACATTTCCCCAGACAAATTTTCTACCCGGAGAAGTAACCTATCCTTTTGTAATATGTATCATTTTACTTACTAGACTGATGTTAGTGAATCTGGCAAAGAGCTAAAATGAATTTACAAGGGATGTTTCTATACCGACCGACGTTGATTTCCAAGGACAATTTTCTGGTTCTGTCATATTTGGTAATTTCCTGCCTCCTTCCACAATCCAGCTATGGATTTTATGCCATATATCGAGACCTCGCACGAGAACACAGAAATGATAACCTGAGCTTGAGGTCCGCTTGCGGAGAACCTGGTCTTTGACGGCATCGTCAAAGGTAAGAGCCTCTCCTTTGGGAGATCAGCATGAAAACAACTTAATCACTGTGGTCTATGACGGGATAACAAATCTCTAATACTCACTAAAAAGAGGTCAGTAATTTTCAGCAAGTGAGAATTACAGTGATGAGTTGTAATTCTTACCTTGGCTCAATGCCAAAAACAAAGTCTTCTTCGTTTTGTGGCATGCGGACTTCCATATCCTCCAGCTTCATCACTGTGAACACCGTCTCAGCAAGACTTCTCTATATAACGTGCTCAATACCCAGTAAACAGCTTCCGTGGCGAGCCTCTCATGGTCCAAGCTATGATAGTGACCGTTGCAAGGTATACAACAAATGTCATGGGGAAACAGAAAGGCATTTACTTGCCGGGCGCTGCTTTGCACAACTCAGGAGCTTGTCGATTGCAAAGTACGTCCACATAGTCCGCACCTCAACTTCAGACAAAGGTGGGTAGTTCGCTCTTACGTTCAGGGTCTGGTCTGGCCTGTTTACGTCGGTCTTGGTAGCTCGATAAACTTGAGCCATGCGAGCCGCGATGCCAGCGTACATCCAGGCACTATATCCTATGCCTTCGCCCCATTCGTATAGTGCCATAATAAGGAAACATTGAACAAGGCTAAGAGTTGGGGGTGCAGTGATGCGCCATTGCAACTCCTTTGTTAACAAGGCCCAATGCTCAGCGCGACGATCATCGATAACTTTTCCAAGGTACCGGCAACTCACTGCGAGTATCGAGATGAGCCGTAATTTGTCATCATCAGGGAGATCGGTGGAGGCAGGCTCAAGATCAGATGGATGAATAAATCCATACTCCGGAAATTGTAAGTGGAAAATTCGGACAGCCTTGAAAACTGTCAGCAGTTTCAAATTCCTGCAAAAGGCTCTTGTCATGTCTCAAGAACACGATGGTGGCTCATGGGGGGATGAAGAGTACCAAGTCCTTACCTGAGTAAAAGTGTTCACATCAATGCCGGCAAAATGATCATCGATACTTGCGATCTCCACCACATCTTTTTCTAGAGACATTTGTCGAGTTGCCCTGATCTTTATACTGGCAGACGCTCCTTGGCTTGCTCTTCTCTTCCGTGTTTGACGTGACCGAGAATGCACAGGATTCCCGATGGCGGTCGGCGTTAGAACGCACCTCTCCGCATTGCCGCTCTTTGAGCAGCCACGACAAGGTGCGTTGCCTGAATGATGGCATTTGACTTTGGATGTCCTAACAATTGTTGAGATTAGTCGGGGTACGGGTCACCAACATTGACCCCTATTGGTAGTCACGATCTGTGGGCACGGAAAGGAAAGCCCGTACCGGCATCTACACACAAGTATCAGTCGTGATGGGTCACTCGAAATTGTTCGGAATATTGTTCACCTCTCACAAGCAACGGCTGTCCTCATTCTTGATCAATAGCTGTTCATTAAGACGGCGAGGGTTGAGAGTGGGAAAGAACGATAAGCACCCACCTATCCCGAATGGCCAATTTAAGAGGTATTCCCGATTTTCCCGATACCGGCAAGTTTCCTAGCCAGATACGCTGTTATACAGCACAGACTGTCAATGCCTCCATCAATCCTAAAAATTGATCAATCACTTGGCATGACATATGCTCGGAAATAATTGCTTCTCAGTTATCTCACTAACATGACAGGCAGCGCCTAGCGAGGTTTTCTGATATGTAGATGACAGCCCTAGCTCGAACCATTCTGGTTCACCCAGGCCAGGATGTCAGAGTCGTATTGGTGATAATATGATAGATAGAGGGCCAATTAAATCCTCCAGACCAGACTTTATCGCATAGCAGGTCCTGATACATTTGTTCATACTTTTGCCATTAAAGGTCTAATAGAGCAAGCAGATCTGGAAGTACTTAAATATATATTGTTTAGCAGTTTTGAAGACTGTTACAGCTAGCGGATCTCACACTCTGCTAGTCAAACTTCGTCTAACTCGTCAGAGCTTCGAGGAATACGCTGCTTATCCAACTTCCAGAGGCAAAAAAGCTACAATAACTTTCATTTAGAACTCGCACCTCTAGAGCGTCCCATGTGGGTGATAGCGCGGGTTGTACTAATGTTAGGATATTGCTGTTTCCGTTTTGTAGCTTGTGATCTTGATTAGAGGGGAAAGGCTACAATATGCGGGAGGGAGGGCTGCTAATATCAACTAGAGGGCAGAAGGCGGTATCATCGCAAGGGGAGTAAAGTTTGAGAGTCCAGATGTAGTCATCCTTCCTCAGTATGACATGCAGATGTGACACGACATCACTACGCCTATATCACCCGTTGAGACGACGATTTAGAGACTCCACGTGGCTCCCGAAAGTTGTACCATTTTTGTGTTCTGAGCTATCTCATCACCTTGCATATTTCGTAGTACGGTCAATATCCCACTGGTAGGTCTATCAGCAAAACGTACGCCTAGAAGGTGATGAGGACTGCTAATCCGCTCACACAAATCTCGATTCATCGTAATATGCAAGTAACTTAGTGTTGCAGCTACTCAAATCGATGATCCCGTTTGTACAAGTAGTAGGTCTAAAGGATCACCGATTACGAAGATATAAGACCATGCGAAACCTCGCTAAATGAGAAATGCCTGTGAATCTCAAAACGAGCTGCAGGAAAGGTCTCGAGCTTATCTGCCTACGCCTATCACCGGGAACATCGTATCAACATGTACGCCTTCAGAATCCTATCTGCGTGCCTTACGGTGACGCTCTTCACCAGCCAAGCCACAGCGCTATACGTGAATTGTACAACATCAGATGAATACCAAGCCTACAGTAAGCGCATTATTGGATTTGTCCCCTGATTCACCTCTTTCCTCAATTTTTAGGGACTTCCATCCTTCGTCAATGTGAGTAAAGAAGAATGATCATTCACAAAGTTAATTCTGGGTTTCTCCCTGTAGGTGATTGCTGGAACGAGTATGCTGTGAAGGCTTGCGATGTGTATCCTAATGGCAGCACCAAATACAACGAATGCGTCAAAGTCATGATGGCGCAATGGTAAGTAATTTCCGTCATCTTTGCCTTACTTGAAGATAACCGACTGATCCGCGCGTATAGCGGTGTTAGATCGGGGTGTAATGTCACTGGAACTTGAGGCAGCTTCCGGGCCTAGAATATCCCTAAACAACTTGACAGCAAGCCGTTTCAAGGAGAACTGCTCGTTAGTGGCATGGAAGCTTGTCTAAAGACTCCTAGGGGTTCATTCTCAATATTTCTCCCAGAAAGCCGAGCGACAAAAATCACACTTGTTGTCTCTCTCATAGCTAGCGAATTCAGTCTCTGTGCAAGTCGATGGGGTCGCTATGTGCAATCTCTGATTTTAAGATCCTCTTCTAGGCACTTGACTGTCTGGTATGAAGTGAGATATTGAGTGTCAATCAAGCCGTAGTCGATACCCAAATTGCTGTTATATCTGAGTGTAGCCAATTGCCGATTCCAATTCTCATAATATTATTAGAGGCCCTGACCCCATTCTTCACGTCAACAAAAGGCAGGTCACTATTGCAGGAAGTAGAGCATGCATACACGCAACACAAGTATGCTTGACTTTCATGGTCAAAACCTGCAGATACAGCAGTGGCGGTCGATAGGAAAGAAGAAATAAAGCATCGACACAGGTAGGTTAGTGGTGAAAGAGTAGCCTTACCTCACCTCCACCTTATGTCGGATGGAGAACGAAATTGTAGATAATAGGTCTGACAGCAGCTTGCAGCTGGCGACTCAGCTCTCTCAGTCTAGCCTAACATGATTGGTCAACAAATAATCGACCCACCGCTTTTCACGAGGCAAAATTTCAAACCCCAAGCCACTCACGCTCTCTTCTGTCAATCCAATTCAAAACAGACGTCGAATCGCTACTGGTCTGCAACCGGTTCACTGACTTCCCAGTCTCTACTGCGGAGTGGTAAGTATAGAGGCTCAAGATATAGATGTCTTGGTCTCCTTACCCGAAGGTCTGCGATCAATACTTCAAAGAATTCTGGCTCAATTGTTCTTTCTCTGGGACATGGTCGACTCGTATCGGTTCATTGACAGTCCGTCCCGATCCCATCCTTGTGAACTTAGTGAACCCAAATCAGCTTCAAAATATGCTAGAGCTTGCCGCTTCGACGCATCAACAGCGAGCAAGTGTGGACAGTGAAGCAAAATTGAAAATTTCCCCGACGTCATTGGTCATATTTATGCCGTGACGGCGGTCTGACGAGAATCTGTTACCCTTGGGTGGTGTCTTGCTCTAAGTATCTACGAGCAGAGGCTTGGTTCTTGTTAGAGACATCATCTTTTCCTCTTAGATAGTAGTCAAACCAGTCCAATCACTAGAACTTTCGTGATAACAAAGACAACTCTGTTGCGATGTGTAATTAGCTCAAGCTAGACTTGCACGAAGCCTAGACAGATTATTCACAATATCCCTAATCTTATTCAGCGACTAAATATACCGTCCACTGGCAATGCCCTGGCTGTTCTGGTTCATCCATCCATTGCTTTGGCTGAGGGAAGCCATCTCAAATCTTCATGGAATGTGCGATCACATCTTATTCTCGGGCGGCCTAGTAAGACATAAGCAACGGCGGCAACGAAATGGACGTATGGCCAGCATTACTTACTCACTTGAAGTTGTTCTTCATTTCTCGTAACTTGGCCATCACTTCGATTGGGTCGGTCTTGCCTGTAACCTTTTGAATCTCAGGGTCCTAAACCAATTGCTACTGTCAGCAACCCATCCGAAATTTTACCACGCTCTCAGTGTAATGCGCGGAGAAATCTCACCTCGACTCGCATGAAGACATTGTGTTGCTTCTCATCACCAATGGTGAACTTTCCTTGCGTTTCCTTGTTGCTCTCGGCGAACGACTGGAGTTTCTTGACGGCTTCACTCTGCAGAACCGAAACGCCGAACTTGACGTTTGATTTCGTGTACTCGTGTCCGGGCTATTGATAAAGAGCCACCAGGGTTAGTCGTTCCTGCGTAATACATTGTCGAGATTGTGGACTCACGAAGACTTTGGTGTCGTCTGGTAGTGATGCGAGAGTCTTGTTTAGGGCAGTGTGCATTTCTCCAGCAGTGCCTTCGAAGAATCGTCCGCAGCCTAGTGAGTCCAAATTTAGTCGTTTTCCTCTTTGGCTTTCGACCAGTTTGTGTGCCTGATGCCTGATAACTAAACATTTAGACACTTACCACCATGAAATAGTGTATCTCCAGTGAAGACAACCTTGTTATTGCCATCCTGCATGAACCAACAGATGCTGTCCTGAGTGTGGCATGGTGTGTAGAGGCCCTTGACTGCAATATCACCAATACTCCAAGACTCTCCATTAGCTGGAGTCTTTGTGACGGCCTCGCACTTCGCGCCACCAATGATGGGTAGAGATGGGATGTCAAGGTCCGCGAGGAGCTTCTTGTTTCCGCCCGAGTGATCCCAATGGCTACAGGAAGCGTCAGTATAAACAAACCGTGACGACCTGTGACGACGGATGGAGGTACTGACTGGTGGGTGTTGACAATGGCTTTGAGGTTGATTCGACCGTCTTGGATAGCCTTCTTCAATACAGGTGTAACCCTGCAGGACACTGTTCTTAGCCTTCAACTACTTTCCTTCTTTTTGCCTTTGAGGCTGGCGGACTCGCTGAACTCGATATATTCTGCAGGGAACCCCTTCAACTCAAAAACGGTTCACTCACTCCTCAGGATGCGCAGGATCGACGATCACAGCATCTTTAGACTTGTCGTCAACCACTAGGTATGCATAATTGTCATGACTCCCCGTCCCTATGTTTCCAAAGGTCAGCTAAGATAGGACGCCACAATAATTTCGATGCGGCTTTGAATCTCATTCACGTCAACACCGTCCTCTCTGTCCTGTCTATTAGGATTGGAGAGCAAGAGAAGGAGACATGATGCGCCACTCTTGCAGATAAACGAGATGAATGAAGTCACTTACACATCGGAATGGACTGGATATGCATTTTGCGGGAGAAGGTAAGCTGAGTAGAAAGATGAAGATATCGCATTAGCATTCAGTATAGAAAGAAATGAGATGAACACGTTCTCCTTATATATTCGAATGAGAAAGAGATATATCAGGCCCATCACCGGCCTCAAAATGTGCAATCACCTATATAGCACCTATCGTCCCGCTCGATGAGTTCCAACTTGGGGCTTGCTCCCGATTCTTCCGAGTAGGAATGGATTGGTAAGCACTCACAGTTGCTTTTAGAGAGCTTGTTTTGGTTGACCTGGAAAATGCCGGCCGAATGGCTTTTGCAAGAAAATTCATTGACAAGGCACGAGACTTCTGCACATTCCGAACGGAGCATGTGCTGTACCTACTGGATATCGTAGATATGGTTGTACCGGAACGCCAATAAGTGAGTGACGTTCAACGTTGTTGCGGAGCTTCATAGGTGGATGACGTCTATCAGCGGGACGATCCGCCAGAGCCGAAGGTGCCAGCTGGCAAATCTGCTATCGCCAACGGCCAGCAGCAACTGAGCACTAGCATTAGGAATAGCGGCGGTAATAACAGCAGAGAGTCACTCTGTCATGTATGAGCGTCCTTGTAATATCTCAGATAAGCATTCATGGCTAGCTTTGATTAATGGATCATTGTCATTATTTTCATGCTCGTAGAATGCACTTCGGGTCTCTTATCTTCATCTACTCTGGCTTTCTTCTATACACCACTCCAATGGGCTTTGACGTCCACGTCTTTGGGAGAGACCAGCCTGGCGGCCAATCATTCATGCCTTGGGGTGTCTCACCGGGTATGTCCTCTGGTTTTTTATCAGGCTTTTCAGCATCTACAA
Source organism: Xylariaceae sp. FL0255 (assembly GCA_022578795.1). Lineage (NCBI taxonomy): Eukaryota > Fungi > Ascomycota > Sordariomycetes > Xylariales > Xylariaceae > Xylariaceae sp. FL0255. The sequence goes on along the minus strand of MU388827.1, from coordinate 125,933 downwards.
TCCCTGCCGCCGGGTGTACAGTTTCAAGCCCATCAAGCTCGCGATTCAGCATTTGTATCTCCGCTCGCAAAGACTCGATGCTCTCTCTACCCCTGGGAAGCTGTATGCTTGTAACGGGATCCAACGTGGCACTACTATCGAGAATCTCTCTTGATAGTTGAAGAGCTTTGCGCGTCAATTGGGGCTCGTCGTATGCATTAGCAACGTCCTGAAGAGCTAGCAGGAGAGACTTTTCATCCCACGACTTCCACTTGGCTCGAAGCCTTGACTTCACGGCCTCATCTTGCTCCTGGAGGTAGCTGAGGAGTATCTTGCGCTGATCAAGCGACGGATCCCTCTCAGAGTCATTTTTGTTCAAAGTCATCAAATCTTTCCAGTAGAATTCCCATATCCACTCAAGGGCGTTGTGAACTCCCGACCTCAGATTCTTGAGTGATGGAAGTGGTTCGTGAGTCGCTCGATGTCGGAGCTCTACAAAAGTAGCCGGCAAACCAATGTTCTTTGCAATAGAGTACATTCCTTGCTTACGGAGCTTGTCCTGCTGACTGTCCAACAGACCGGTCACAAAACTATCGTACTAATGTCAGTGTTTCCGGATGCATGTCCAGGGTTGAGAAGGGTTGAGAAGGGTGTCATGGCAGGAATGATGCAGCCTGGGAACACAGACAATCCTTATCGACTTTTGAAAGCATGAGTATTGGCTAGGAGAGTAGTGATCCACAGAGCTAGCCCCTCGTCGTGACTCTTCGTAGCGGGCTTCTTTGAAACAAAACTTTTCCAGGTAGTGGGTGAAGGTTCATGTGACCCTACCACTTCAAGGTAATGACACACGAACCCATCGAATGCGTGAGACTAGTAGTACCAGGTAGCGTCCCACGATAGGCAGGTGAGCGCGAGGCAAACAAGGCACATATTCGAGCCAGACAAGAGGAATGCAGTGACTATTCTGGAAGAGGGATGACGCACCGACTGAATGCTGCCGCGTAGGCGAGTCGGACAGAAACGAAGTTGGCTTGAGTTTTGGACCTAGTCTCCTCGAGATCTCCGAGGACGGCATCCGTGAGGAAGGCGGTGGCCTCTATCAAATGGGGACAGTCTCCGCGGTGCATCCACATGCAGACGCGTGTAACAGCCTGTCGCTGCTGCCTTTCGGTATCCAAAGGGGCATCACCTGGGCTGTCGGCAAGCGACGTAGTTGAAGACTGATGGGAATAGAACTGAGTGCGGACTTGCAATAGTTCGGCCTGGTCCCGCCAGGGCGTGTGAATATACTGAACCATTGCTTTGGACGCGAAAAGAAATGATATTTCAGATGAATAATAAGGGTCCTTTCAAGGCTCTGCGGATAATTTTGACTCGGCACAAATTTCCCTTTGCTTGTACGCAAATGATGAAGATGTGGAGAGTTCCAAGATACAAAGTATTGGCCGTGACGGAACACTGTGCCTGTGTGGATACAGCACTGTATGTAAGTGTTAACAATGGAAGTATTGATAGTCGTCAACCCACGGATTGATGGAAGTATCTGTAAGACCACGATCATTGAATGTTCCATGTCCCTCTTCTTATCACTTGATTATGTATATATTGTATGCAATTTGGAGGGGGTTCACTCTGTGCGAGACCAATTAATCATGGATCACAGTTGTAATGCACTCTTGAACGGGCCTGAAGCTGCCTGCTATTACTCTCGTGTTTGACTGTTTCAAGGTAAGTAACTGACTCAGGATTATTTGTATCTCAAGTTCTGACTCTCTCCTCAGTTTACTGTACATAGGATTCTTCAAGGGCAATCATGACCAACAAAGTCTTGTTTGCATTAGCAACGGTCAAAACCCCACCTATGCGGGAGTAGTACCCGTTCTGCTCGAATTATCACTAGCCTCATAAGAAAAATGGGATTCGAAAAGAATGTTCTTCTCGAAGTAGCGTGATCCACAACCTGGCAAATTCGGTACCATCAAACCATCATCAAGATTTGGCAGATCCAAGAGTCCCTGTGAACCCACTAACCTGACGTCTACCAGGTAGATACATAAATGTTACGAATACCTTGGCGGTCAGAATGTCTCCGCTAATTTTTCGTCTCTTTACAGAAGTTCCTTTGTAGCGTGTACCTTCCTAATTCTACTCCTTCAACAAGATGTAGGTACACAGGTACATCTCAATATGAGGCCAACTGAGGGGCTTTTTTCCATGTTCTAGGGCTCTCCGAATTAGCCCATATTCTCCAAATAAACCCCCTTGAAATTTGACTGTACTTAGAGGCATTGCTCAAACCAGAAGGAGGGAATGTGACTCAGGGTCCTCTTTGCGAGTCGCACAGTACGAAGGTTCAACCCTAGAAAGATGTATCGCCCCCAAGTAGTGAACCAGGTGTGCACAGACGCAGTGACCTGGGACAAAGCAGAAGAAGTATCTTTTCGCAGCTAAACTTCCCTTGCCGAAAACCCTTACAAGCCTTGCGATTAGCGCAACACTTTCATGCGATACATCTATCAGGGGGGGGACCTACGTATAATCGTTATACTCATAAGACATGCCACTTTTACCGTTCCCATGTCATGCTCGGATCCCAACGCCCGCAGAAGCGCTCCGAGTGTCTGTAGAAATCACTCCTTGAGAACAGATGACCCAAGTGATAGGCGGAATGCATACAAACTACATAGTCTCACTACATACCTAGATTAGGCAATGACTGCGTTCCGTAGGTAGTTCTACAGCGCAGCCTCCAGGCCCTCCGAGGGTTCTCTCAACTCCTCTGGTAATGAGTCTACTCCATGCTTGCGTCGAAACAACAAGGAGGTACTCCATTAGGTCCATAGTTAATTGAAATAGCGGATAGTAAGGGAGTCAGTATCCCGGCACCTCAAGTGTACGCACATATGTAAAGATCTTCCGTGCTCCATGGAAGCTACTACTACGTACTCTACTGGTCTTGGCGTTTCCTCGGAAGGCTCAGAATCTTTGTATCGCATGACGCTATGCATTTCGGGGCTGTAGGGGAGTGAGACGCTTTGCAGACAGTTTAGGTGGCTCGAATCATCGATCCATCCATTAGTTTCGTCAGGGGTGTACTGTCACCTTAAAACGCGGTGGATCTGATGAGGATAGGGGGCATTCTTTCATTCTTCAGGGGAGGCACGGAGTTGTCAAAATGTCTTTCGCAGAGGCTGGAGGAATTGTCACGAGTTATGCAAACAAGCAAGCCAGGGGGTTTAACCGGCAGATACACGCTGGAATGTGTTGTATTTGTTGGCAATCGTAGCATCGCTCAGGTTTGAGAAAACGCCCGGTCTATGTATTAGTACGGATTGCAGGACACCGGAGGCTGTTTATTGGTTTATCAAGCGTCTACAGACTACCTACGCGTGCCGAGGTACCGGTTGGAGGGTAACTGAGCCAGGTGTGGTGCTATCCCTCGTGTGCTCTCAGTAAAAGTACTCCGTACTTATTAGGGTGTGACTTGTTAAAGCGACGGGATGTAACAGGATGCGGGGGTCTCGCTGTTGATACGAGCAGATAAGGCACCACCTGAATAAAGAAAGCAACAATCGCGTGTCCTATCCATCTTGTTCTCAACACTAGATAAGTTAATCTTGGGTATGTAGTTTCATAATTAACATTTGAATGGTGTATCCATATATTAACATGTATCTATATGTTGTGCCTACCTAATCAATTCTGTTTCTACAAGCAGTGTCCAGAGGATTTCGTCGGATGTCCCACTCCAAGATACTAGGCATGGTGTAAGAGGTACTTTTAGACAGATTAGATACCTGACACCAAGACTTTGAACTTTTCGTTGGAAATTGTTTGCATCTCGTGCGGAGTAATATGTTAAGTCTTATGTGTGCAAATAGAAAAGTCCCGTTTCCGATATCCTAATATTAATTCAGCAATATGATATGTAGATGAGGGATCTGCCTGACGTAACGGAAACGGCTTTCCCCAAACCCAAAACCAATAGATGTGACGCAAGCGGGCATTGTTCTGATGACCCTGAGCCCGTGCATGTGGCTTCAGTATATTAAGAAGGTACACAGTACAAACACTAATAAAGTTATGGAATGACTGGAAATGGGCACGTATTTGAATCTTAGGATCGTCGCGGGCTCCGTTTCGCTTCAGGTGAGACGGAGGACAGTGATACCGAATTACAAGCTGATCAACACAGCGTAGAGTGTAGGAGGTACGAAGTACGGGTTACCTTGTTGCGCAGTAATCTATCACCCTCGTCGGCAGCAATATAATAATAATCGAAGGGAACATTGGACCCCTTGCTCAGTTCAGCGAGAGTGATGAGTGCTAGCCCAGGTTTAGGGTTCCCGGGAGAGTCCGACCCCACATCACGACGGAGGTGGATCCCCACATGGGAAAATGAATGGAATTCTCCAAAGTCAACAGGGATTATCTTGCCAAAGGTGGGAGGACACAAAAGGGAAATTTGACGTTGGATGGAAATAAAAGACCTCGGCCCTAAAGACCCTTCCGCCTGATTAAGAGCCTGTCATGTATCGATGTACGGAACATGCAGCTATGATATCAAAATGTGCCAAGGTTACAAGTCGATCTCCTCGTTCTATCAAATGAATTACTGAAGTCTATTATCGCCTGCTACAGTGTCTAGAATCCCTCCTACCCCACTCATCTCCCAACTAGTAGGGCACAGTTAGCTAGAATGCTGGCTTCACCAAGGGGGAAAAATTGTACGAAGTTAGGTATGTACTAGCAAGGCTTGCAAGTGACGGTTTGCCTCTGCATGATGCATGACCAAGAAACCGGGGCATCATCGGCACGCCCTGTACCTAAGTACCTACCTATCCAAGCCTTCGAGAACGCCAAGGATCCGAGTCTTTGTTAGCTTGTCTATCTGGATGTACTTGCCCTACAAGCAAGCATCTGCATCATTTGCAGCCGACTTGAGTAAGTAGTTGAGTGTTTCTTTATGCTGTTTCCTGCAGACCATCAAATCCGCCAGTTGCAGCTGGACGTGTCATCGCTGGGCGGCTTATTGCAGAATCCGGAAGCAAGTTGGCACTGTGTGTCTTTTGTATGTCCGTGGTCATTTTTATTGCCGCTTAACGCAATGCGTCATAGGCGGCAGGTAATACCGCCTTCATCCAGAAGGTACTTGGGTACATTCATTGCCAAACTTACAACAACTACCTCGTACACCACACCGAACTTCACGATGAATGACATGTTGAAACTGCAGAATTAGATTGTAATAGATTTTGTGTTTTTTTTTAGCTGCCCGCAGATGTCCTCATTATATCATAGACAACACGATTATGGGCACATTTGCCTGTAGTTTCAAGTTTAGAGTATATGTACATAAGACTGGATTAGTCTAAATATGTTCATGAGCACAGCATTTAGGGGGTGTTCCTCGCGTGGTATACACGGTTGTCGGTTGATCAAAACACTAGCTTGCTGTGCTGGCGGTGACTCTGGAGTCTTGTTCGACTGATTTATTATTCGGATTCTGCATCTTCGTCGCCACCCTCGTCATCTGTGGCTGGTGGTTCCCAAGCTTCCTCTAATTTCCACCCTTTGCCGGTTCGGTATGTACTGCCAAGGAGTTGTGAGGTTGTCGTAAGGTAATTATTCAGACTGGGATCTGTGTCTGTTTTGCAGGGAGGGTCATAGAGGCCCATGCCAACCAAGATCTCTCCCTCCTCCTCAGGCTCCTCTAGCGGTTGATATGATATCGATTCCTCCGTAGGCACTGAAGGTGCTCGTGGCACGGTCTGAAACTCTTCCGGAGTTGGTGGTGCAGTGCAAGATTGAGGTGCTTGTAATGCATAATCACTCCAATGTAGTGAAGTTTGGTTACAATAGTCGGAGAATGAACCAGTGGTCTCCTGGCTAGTCCTGTTGAAATACCCAGGCGTTGCTTGTGGCGTGGAATTCCAGGTTTCTGTCGATACATAAGCTGGGACTGCCGCCGAGCTTGTTGTGGAGGCGTATGGGAGCGGTACAGGTGAGACACTAGATACTGGCGAGGTATGTCCCGAATAGACTGCTGGCGTTGGTGGGAGATTCTGATAACTGGGAAACGATTCCTTGTGGTTATAAGGACTTGGAATGAGTATCGGGTATTGTGCGAAATCTAGATGGGGTAGTTGCATGGGCATCTGCTGTGTTTCTGGGATATGTGAGCTGGGATGCCAGCTTAGAGGGCGGGAAGCTCTCTTCACGGGATCTTGTTGGGTTGGATAGCCTGGAGCTGTTTCATGTATTTGTTGCCATAGAGCTTGATCAAATACTTGGCGTCGTCGAACCACGGTGTTATCGTTGTTGATGATAGTTTTCCTTCGGCCCATCATGTTCTGTGGACTGTTGTTGGCGCTACTAGGCTTCACTATACGCATGGCGCCAGGTGTACGTTGGCCATTACTAGAACGATATATCCGTCGACTCGAATCCGGAAAAGCTAGTTGTCTTGACAAGTCGTCCAGGATCAGATCGTTTGTTAAGATGGGCGGCGAAATATGTGGAACATGTGCTCCAGCTACTGAGGGCATCATCTTGTAAGCCAGCTTGACGAAGCAGGCTTTTTGTGAGTACGGGATGGCGATGTTGGAGGGAGGTAGGACGTTGATAGAGACTGGTGACAGACGGAGAGTACGAGATAGCAAGGTCGTTAAGTATTAGAGCAAGTATTATTACAGACCGGCAGAAACGGTCTCAGACTACTCAGCCTAGGAATGCTGCATATTATGATATCGAGGGTTAAATAATATAAGAAATACTCCAGATGGGTCTTGGGTAAAAGAAGTCGTTGTCAAGTGACATTTAGGTGATTATATTGGGGTGATAGGACCGACAAGTATACTTTTTCAGAGACATTGGGCGCTTTGGCATGTGGATGCAAGTTGTGAGTGTGTGCTCGTGTGCCTGCCTCACCTGTATGACGGTTCGTCGGCCGGGACATTCTTTCTGCGTCATATGGTTCCGGCAGGGATCTAACAAGTAGGTCAGAAAAGGATTCTTTATTGTGCCCATGGTCGACGGCCGGGGACGGGCGCATTGGCGATGGTAGCGTTGGTGTAGCGACTAGACTAGGGAGGTTGTAAAAAGAGTCTTTGAAGTCTGTGGTATACTCCGCAGTGAGACTACCCAGGCGCTAGTTCCTAGTCAAAGGAACGAGTTTCGAACCAAGCGAATAGGATGGAGCAGCCACTCTTGAGCCCCATGCTCTTATTGCCTTTTCCGTCCATGCTCAACAGGCGTGGAACACAAGGTATTTTAGAGCGTGGTAGGGCCGGCGGGGACAAGGGAAAGTGGTTTTAGTCAATCAGAAGTAAGGGTGTGTCCCTAGTAGCGAGCTGGGGGAACCATGGCTGTTTATTTGCCTCAACTTGTCCATCATTCAAGGGGGCGTGCACCACAAGACAGACAAGGGGGTGCGACAGTCATCAGCGTCCACGACTCATCATCGAAACCTTCCACTGCCGCTCTTTGCCAAAAATACAAGAGGGGCCATCACGCTATTTCGGTAACACTAGGGATGCTTCCAAGGTCCCATCAATAAGGTAACCCTGGAAGGTGACCATCTGACTGGCTCGAGAGGACGCCAAGGCTCTGCAAAGAGGCATTTTACGTATTCTGAGGTACACGCGAGATATCGTTAGCTGTGTGGCGCATCCATCTATCATGGACCGGCTTTTCAAAAGAGGGCAAAAGCCTGCAAGCAACGGAAGCGGCTCGGATACAGATCGATCTTTTGCGGATGATTGTTCGCGGAGGTGCACGAGGTACCTCCAGATGCAAATTCATACAAAAGTAGTGACAAAGAGCTCTCATGACAATGACGTTGCATACATACATGGGTGAATTGGATCTACACATATTCGTACATGTTATACTAGTGCTGGAGCATAAATAGTTACTTGACCCTAAGGGGTGTTCGCATGAATCCCAGCCGTCTTCTGGGTCGGCTGAGCTAGGCAAATTATTGACTGCTTGCAAGGGCTGCAGATGATTTGCCTGGCTGCGGAACAAAACATTGAAAGGGGGTGGGATAGGCCGAGACTGGGGAGTGAGCCGAGATTAGGTCTCTTCAAGCCTCCCTGCCTCTTCAAAGTGCTCGGCCTGGCGAGGCAAGCGCCGGCCGGCCTGATACACACGGGCGTAATTACTTAGCAGTTATTAGTGCAGTGATGTCTCTTCCTGTGTCAGCGCGACTTGCAAGACCGCCCGTGGCTTTGATTATTCAACATGATGCGACCAAGCCAGCACATCCTATGCGATATTCTGCCTGATGTTTTTTGATGCTTTTATTCCTGACGTGAATGGGATCGTCAGTTTTCTTCATTCATTCCTCCTGGCTCGTCGACTAGCGTCGCATATACTTGTACTGTACGTATGTAATGTGCTGATGCGTACATCGGCAACGGGTCAGGTCTTGCTGTATTCCACACTACCGTATCACTCCGTACTTTCGAAGTGCAGATCGTCAGATATCCACAGATACTTTGAGTGGTCGTATGCTAACACTCAATAAGTGGTGAGAACAAAGCGGTGCGCTGAAAATTAAGTGGGGATACGAAGTGATAGCCCGCTACATGGATCAAGCGACTGAAAAGCGATCTTTTGCCAAAACTTCCCGTCCTACCATAATCAATCCACACAGCGTCGCAAAGCTAATAAACTGACTAGGAGTAGTAAAGCCACGCGGTGGGTTCACCGGAAATGTACGTAGCATTATGCCGGGGGATAGGTCAAGAGAGGCGGACTCAGATAGTTTGAAACGATCCAAGGATCAGATGGACGCCTAATGTCGTTGACCGTGATTGGCTCTTCCGTCTTGACTTGCCCTGTATCCGTCTGTGGTTGCACACCTGACAGGGTTTTCTGTCCATATTCATGGATGATACCCTTTCTGTAATCATTATAGGAGCGCCGAACAAATGCAAAGGACAGAGATACAAATGTAGTAGCACTATCCTTGACTTGTACACAGCGTCTATTATGATGAATCCTTGCCATTACGGACCTGCTATTCGTGGTGGCGTGTTTTTTACTATATACAAAAGTGCCACTTGGCGGAGACCGTACAAGTAGATGAGCATATGCAGCCAGTGATGCGGTCTGCTCCTTCGTTCTCGGCCCAGGTGTCTCCTATAATAACCAGCTGACACAAACAAGGATTGTTGGGTATGATACGTCAAGATTCTCAAGGTTGTATACCTTGACGAAGACGGTGCCGCTACCGGTATTCGGCAACCCGAAGCCAGAAATCTGCATGCTTTGCAAATACGGAGAATGGAACGCCCTGAAGGACCACCACCACCAATGTACTGTAGCATGCTCCGTGCTTGCGATGCCTCCCCTACCTCGGAAAGTCGCTGCTGTTCTGTGGTTCGCTACTCTACTCTGTACAGCCCATTTCAACACCCTGCCCTCGGTACCACAGCGAAACTCGAGTCGAGACCAGTACATTTGACAAGATGGCCACTGATCAGCGGTAGAATCACACCGGAACGCGGACCTGTGTGTTATTGCAATTGGAATCAACTGCGATATGTTCTCATTGCCACTTCGGAGTCTCGCAAATGAAACTCTTCATGTCTTAGGGCTCATAATACTATCATTTGCCTGTATTGAGCTTGACGCGTGGCACGATTCGCAACCTACACATATTGTTGAACGTAAATGATCGCATCTACTTAACCCACCATGTACGTAGTACCTTATGTACCTAACCTTACATCTATAAATAAGGTCGGTGGGCAATGTCGATGGCATGATAAGTGTACATCTTCCTATCACGTAGTTCTTGTTCTTGTACGCATCATAGGTTTGGCAATTTGTGATGTGTTAGCTCGGCCCTTTAGACCGGAATAAATAGACGACTCCATTTCATTGCACATGGAGAAACACTATGCGAGGGGTGGTTGCTCATCAGCATTGGAACATGGAAAGAGGCACGCTCTGGCATTGTACACATCGGTGTTTGTCAGCACCAATAGTTTGGCATTGCTTGCGAGTCAAAAATGAACTTTCTCTGCCGCAAATGTCTAGGCGAATGCACCCCCCCACTACTGCATGGGATATTCAGGTTCTTCTTTTTGACTTCCTGGAAGGGAGGCTGACATGCTCGTGCGTTTGATGTCTGGGGTCGAATTCCACTGATCCAATCAACCTTATTGCTGAAACTGGTGCTAATTCAAGGTTTCGAGATCGCAGCCTGATGATACACGTAACACCTATACCTATCATGCCGTAGAACTGCCGATTCTTATTGTGGTTTGCAAATTGATCGCAAGGGATGAAATCACGGTATTATACACATGTCTAGGATCATGTGGGCTAGCGACTCAAATATTGATATTCCGAGCCGGTGAATGCTTCGTACATCGAAAGCTGGTCATGATGTACCCGTAGTCTGTGTACATATGCTACCAACACTATGATGATAATATGAAGACTTAATAGTACTAGATACAGCATAACGCAATGTGCTCTATGCAGGTAGTTCTGCATGTATCGCACCCTTGCGCTGGGCGAGCCAGGCTTCAGCTTTGTCGGCCGTCGTGTAGTGTATCCGCAAAATCTTGTTGGCCTTCCTACCCGCGGGTTGTGCATGACACATGTGCATGGGGCAGGGGCGGGCATACCGATTCACCATGACACCCCCCCCTCTCTCTAGACACGGATTAGAGAACTGACCTGCCGATTATGACTGCTTGTTAGCCGCAATCATTTGTACAAACACCCGGGAGGTAGATACTACAGAAGGTATGTAGGATAGTCTCTCACCTGGCCCCAAACGCGCGATAACCAATATAAAAATAAATTGCTCTGGAAGGTTTCCACGAGATCCCCTACATTTACCTGCCTACCTCCTCACAAATGTGATGAATTTACTTCGCAATCTTACAGTCGTTCCGGGTGCCGTAGCTCAAGTGCTTTGAGCGAGTGAGTCCAATAGGATCAGCTGTCCACATCTTACTAGAAGTGCCAACTGATTCAAGGCATACTTTCGAAATGACGCCAATCCTGAGGCAAATGATAATCTTGGCCATCACGAAGACGATGTTTGGATTCTTTCTGACAAGCATTGGTCGAGAAATAAGTGGGTCGATCTAATAAAGAGGCTGAATAAAATGTTTTGTCTAAAATCGAGATGGATCTTGATGACCGCCCTCTTACCCACTGCGCAATTGGCAAACAAAGCCCCATCCATACACTACAGCGGTCAGCATACCTGCACGCTATTCGTAATAGCGAGCTCCCCTTGGTATCATACCTCTTCGCACAGGGATCCATGTAGGGTATACGAAGCATGTACTCCGTACCATCCATCCATTAGGCACGCACCTGGATGGAAAAAAGGTTTTAATGGCCAATGGATACATGCACTCCACTGTTCCATCAGCACCAACTCATCGTCCTGAGCCACAGCTGAACCTTGTTTTCTCGCATGTCCTACCTACTTCTGATTATTTCTCCTGAGCCATTCAAAGTTCAAACAGTCGGTTTTCCTCATTTCCAAAAAGGTCCGGACCCTGCTCCCTTTTTCTTTTAACCCACATACGGAGCAGGAACAGGAGCGATCGTCTGATCCATTCACCTATCTCACCTGCATCACGCCTGTCTCGCGAGCGAGTCGCAGGTCATCATCATTCCAATCCCTGAACATAGACCTACGCATTCCTTTCCAGGATAGCAGCTAATAAACCCTCGGGGTGCGACTCACAACACATCATGAGGATTTGTCAATTTATTGCCCTGACAGCGCTAACATATTGTAAACGGCCCGTCCATGATGCAAACTTTGCTTCATGATTGGCGCTTTTGCCTACGGGCCAAGCATACCGCCAACTAGCCAGGCCACCCCGTCCTCTTCCAGCAGGGCAGGTCAACACCCTTTCCAAACCTATGGTAGATGTCTCTAATAGCCGGCGGACGCTCTCATTGGCGACACATTTGCAAACATAGTTTCCGTCGTTGCTCGCGATTTGTTCTCAGCAGAACCAAACAGCAAAGATTATCGGACCATGCAACCAAATGAATCACTTAAGCCATGCCTATACTGCAACGAGAAATCATCTCATCATTAGGCGAGCAATCGTCATGATAGGCTTCGGATCTGTTGCTTTTCTTGTCTACGCGAACTGGTGGTGGAGCAAGAGATACGCATGAGCCACAAATTTTGCCTTGCACTCATGCATCCGTCCTATGGGACTCAAAGCGCGAAAAAGGAGGCATCCGCCGGTGGTGGCACATCGTCACGTAGGATCGCCCTTCATTCATCACCGATCACAGGGCCCGACGCGCCGAGTGTTCAGCATTCGGGTTGGCGGATGCCCCAGTATTTCGGAGGTGCTTCACTAGGGCAGCTCCGGCAATCCCACCATATATAGCACCTGATTCGTACCGTCATGCCTCTTCAAGGGGTGTGGGCTTTTTGGCGCTCGCTTTGCACTGTAGGCTCGTGCGTCTCAGCCTGATGACACAGTACTCCTTTCTTCCGATATGTACAAGCTACTAGTGCATGCGGAGTGCTGCTTGAAACCCCTCTGTCCTATCCCAGTCCATTACTTGCCCCTCGCATTCTATCTACTATACGCCCCCTTTTACTGTGAAGAATCCCGTGTAGTCGAAAACCACAATGTCTCACGTGAAAACGGCTGAATTTTACTTATGAGTTATGCAAGGGTATCGAGATTTGCCAATGTTACCGTGGCTTCTAGACAAACAGATGTACACACACACACACGCACGCACACGCACGCACACACACATCCCTTTCTACATGCGAAAGGAGGTATCTTTGGCTATCTGTTCCACTTCCAACGTCGGCTCACCGCTCCTTATCACCAGCACCAATGTTAGACGACACTACCGACAGATTTGCCACAGCGCTACGCACAGTTAATGGATCTTCAAGGCTGGATCAGTCGTGTTCTCTCCACAAGGTCCTTTGATGACATGGACTATTAACATTGTTGCTTTCGGGTTCTCCCACCCTCAGGAGTTACGTGACTTCGTTTTTTTCTTCCCTGCACTTTGCACCTGTAAGCCGCAGTACCTGCACGTCTGGTCGCTTCGCATTTGGAAAATTGCCTACTGCAAGATTACCTATCAATGAAGCCTGCTCAGCGACACTGCACTTGGCTCCAGGTCGAAACCAACTAAGACGGCGCCACCTCGAGGCGTCTAAGTTCCTTATAACCAAGTCCACCGAATCCCTCTTGTTGAATCTTGCTGGAGGCAAGTTCCACGGCAAAACCAAGTATCGCCTGATCACTCCAGATCTGGTCGTAGCACAAGCAGAACAAGACCCCTGCTATAAATGTATCACCCGCTCCAACGGTGCTACAAAGGATTGCGTGTCAGCAGTCATATATGTCGAGTATCAGGATCTAAAATGATGAAGTCGTCTAGAGGTGACCTGCACCCACTATAAGGTATGACATACTCTACTACGCGCAATATCCGTCCTGGTGGACACGACTTTAAGTTGCCAGCGGGCAAAGATAAACATGATGCGCCTTGTGAGCCCCATGTACAAAAAAGAAGGCGTCTGCAACCGATGATATCGTCAGCATGCACCGCTTAATTATCAGTCATGAGCAAACTCCCTAATAGCATGATGTAACAACTTACGCTTTCCGGGCTACCGCCACCTGGGCGCGCAGACACTGTTCCGCGCTCTCGTACAACTTACTCTGCACGCTCAATCTGTTGTCAATTAAGCTGATCATCAACGGCTAACCCACAGAACGAACTAATAATTGAGAGAGACGACGCACTTCAGCCCAGCTGCGCGAGTAAAAAACCACGTCAGCGTCAGCGGCCAACTCCTCAAGCCCCTCGCGGCCAGGCTTCTCGATCTCTACGCTCACTCTCGCCTTCGGTTTTGACTGCCTCAGCCACCGAATGCATTGCAGCGTTATTACCGGGGTTCGACCCTGCACAATCTTGTCTTAGACTGTCATCTCGAACCCTTTTTACAAGTGTTCCCCAACATACGGGCTGGATTTAAGTCGCGCACCTACCTCGAAGTGAAACCACCCGGTGTCGCCTAAGTTTTTGGTAGCAGAGACGAATTCTTCGAAGGTCATGTCCGGCATTTGATTAAAGTTTACGGAAGTTCGGGTCCCTGTTGCTTCGCTCCGCAGGACATAGCAGCTCGCGGGCTCCTGGAGGTCATCCCGAAAAATGGTGGTAGAGAAATCTACAAGGGCGTTGGTACCATACGAGGCGATAATGCTCGCCGTGGTTGATGCGTTGCGCGATGGTAAGCATGTTAAGATGTAAGGCTTGATCCTGGCGCAAGCCGAAGCTTCCTGCTTTCCTCGGAGAAGCTGCTGCAAGACCTCGAGAGTATTAGGGCAATTGCCACCTCGGCGAACCTGGAGGTTCGTCGCCCGCAGTTTCTCGTCCTCGTCTGGGTAATGGGGCACCCTGCAAGGCGTAAACGATGAGCCGGTCAAATGTGCATGTGCTACCTTAGTTGTTACAGAAAGGGAAGACATACGTGAGTATGGTATCAAGGTAACATGCTCCAACGCACACCAAGTCTATCGTCATCGTATCCCTTGGATCTACAGAGTTCCAACCCGATCCCCACCAGCCGAGATGGCTGCCTTGATGGAACTCACCCCTGCTCGCTTGTTATGCTGTGGCGGATTTTCCTTCCCAAAGAATGGAAAGTGTCTCCGATGAGGTGTGGCAGAGAACACGGATTGCCGGTTCTACATGTGTGATCCAACGTGGTGCAAAGAGTTGATTAATCATTGTCGAGGGGTAAGAATTTCACATGTGTCCACTGTAGACAGAAACTTATCTGCTTCTCAGTTTATGTACTTAGTGCGGGGGTTTCATGTGCCTTAGAGGTCTCACTAATTTTAAGCTCCATCAACTACCTACATGTATGTAGGTAGCAGCAAGCCCACCTATCATTAGGATGGGTGTACTGAGCACAAAATGTTTCTTAGGTACTCCGTTCATAAGAATATGAAGAGTACGAATATGATGATACTACAAACGCAAAATGTCCAGAAACGCAACGTAATAGGTAGATCACTCTTCCCTTCCCGCAGGCGACTATTTGATATCTATCACTGCATTTCGATGCCTGCCACTTACCGAAAGATCGCCTTATTAATCATGTCGCAGCGTAACATCGAGCACAAACAAGGGCACCCCCCTTCGATACATGTACGCAGCTGACCCTGCTTCTCCTTCCATCGCATGCTTGCTCCCTGCCATTGTGATATTTACGAGGTGCAGGAAGCGCCTGGTCGCCTCCCTTAGGATGCCTAGCCATGCAATTGCGCAACAATCCGGAAGGCACAAGATATAGACGCGACCACACGCATATACACAACTGATATGACTAAACCCAGTTATTTCCTTGCCTTTCTTAGGTACCTATCTATGCATACCTGTTGACGTATATCTGAACAATTTACTTGGGCAATTACATAATCGGCAAACTATCCCTGCAGAGAAAAACTGATGCAAGTTGCTTACCTGAATCACATCCCCAGCTGCCCTTCTTTCCACTTTCCGGCTTTGAACGGGTGGCCCTGCTGAGTGAGGCCGGGAGGTGATTTGCCGTTTGCTCGCGTTGCGTTGCATTGAATGTCCTCCATGGTTGGCTCCGACCGGCGGGATTAAAGCATTGGTGGTTTTCTGATTGCAGGGAATGACCGACCACGAGGGGATGGGAGGGTGTATATCGGGATCTAGGCCGCTGGGCGAAGAGTCCGAATGGCCACAATCAAACCTGCTCCGCGCGAGTCTTTCTGCCGTGGGTGAGGTGGTGCGTGAGATAGGTCTTGCTGGTTGCTAGGTCTCCCGACCGGGGAACGTCTTTTGTCCTCATGTTCTGTCTATGGCAGTCCATAAGAAGCATGCGGGTTGCCGAGTTGGGAATACCCATGTTTTCGTCCGTTTGTTTATTTGCGGATTGTAAGATGCCGGTAGGTAGATGCTCGCGGTACGTGTCCGTCCGCCCATCTATCCATCCGACATGTTCGGCAAGGAAGAGACGCATGGTTCCCTATGCAGCACGATAATACATTCATATGGAATCAGAGAGGCACTGCCATCTGGGTGGTTACGTGGAAGCATAGTTATGCATAGCATGAAGCTGCAGAAAGTGTCATCTTGGAGGACTGGGGGAGGGGAGTGGCTTTCGAGACGCCCACCGCCATGGAAATATTTATCTTTGGACTTCATTGGTGTATGTCTCCTTCTCCTTCCCCGGTCTAGGAGATGTACCTGAGTACTGGAGTACTCAGTTACACTCCTGACTATAGAAGATATCTGCATCAGCATCCAGTTGAAGCTCCAGAATGAACCTGGGTGGCTCTGATTCACTTGATCTGTATGGACCCGGCTCATTTTCAGCATGTGATCACTCTAGAACCAACTTTTACATGTCTTTTGCAGATTACCGGTACATTCATTTTGGAAAATTTGCGTCAGTCTTCTCGTTCTAGATAGGTAAGTCATATTGAGACCCAACCCCTAGTCTTTGCGTGACGGTACTCTAGGTACGAGCCACCAAGAAATCCCGCTTGCCGCTAAGAGAGCCAGCACGATAGGTTGCAATACAGCCACACCCGCACTTGTAGCAACCACGCCAGTTATCGATGGAAACAGAGCATTTCCAGCCTGAGCTATGACGAATATGAAGCCTTGAAATCATTAGCGTCACTGATGGTAACGAGATATGAGTGGTTGCCATACTCAGTGCCGCACTTTGCGACTCGCGAGGGAATAGCTTGGAAGCAACCGACATTCCCTAACTTCAATCAGAAATTCATTTGCAATTGGGTAGGTTCTGAGTCAGAATGGCTTACGGTAGCAAAGAAGGGGCCACTGAAGAAACCCATGAAACTAAGAGCAACAGCGCTCCCGATGATATTGGGCTGCAACCAGAAGACAAGCTGCAAGGCCACGCAGAAGACGCAATATAGCAAAATCATCCTCTGTTCGCCAAACCGAAAAGTCGGTTCCGGGAGTAGTGCCCGACCAGCTAGCAAGCCACCATAGTATCCGGTTGGCACATATCCAATGCTTGACAGCTTGCCACCACGGACCGTTGTCAAGAACTCTACCACCCATCCAGCAGCAGTCCCGGCGGCGCCCAGTGCGAAGAAGTAATACAAGCTGAGTAGCCAGACTGTCTTTGATTTAAAGAGCTTGGCCATATCGATCAGTGCGCCTCTGTCCCGCTTTTGACCACGGGCGGTACCCCGTGCATGAAGTCTCGAGAAAACGGTGTCTCGGAAAGCAATCATGACTCCAACAATGTTCACCACGAAGATAGCTATCAGCACAAAGTAAACGCGCCTCCAGCCTTCGATGACGGAAGACGGATTGGGAGTGTTTGCTATAGGAGTAGCGATCAGAGGGCCGAGGAATACTGCAGGCCAGGAGCGGTTCGTGTCAGTAATCTCTCCAAGCCTAATCTGAAACCAAGTGAGGCCGACGTGTCGTAAAGGGAGTATTCTATTTCCCCGGCCTAGTCTTCCGGCCGGGGGAATATGACACATCTTCACAAATACGACATATCAATTTACTTACTAAACCAAAGTTAGGAGATCTTAAAACCAGTTCTTGATACTCACGTGCAAAGAATGTTCCTTTACATACCGACCAAGAGCATAGCATGCGTGAATGAAACCTAACCAGCGGTGGGGAACATTCTTCAGGCTCGAGACGAAGGTATTCGAGTGAGCGTCCTGGAAGGCCTGTCCCAAGGACTGGAAGAAGAAGGAAATGGTGAAGACTGATAGAGGACTCCAAGGTCGTAATGCCTGGGCGATTAGCTGACAGATTGCACCAACAGTTAGAAGTTGGCCGAGAGTAAGCTGAACTGTCAGAACAGGATTCAGCACGGCTGATAAGATCCAGCCGGCAAAAGTGGTGGCATAACTGTACCAATATTTTTCAGGACTGGCTGTACAGCGAAGTATCATGTCTCTGCTTGGTACTTACACGATAGCGACCTCACCAGTATTAATCTTAAAACTGCTTAGGAAATAGGGGATCAGCGGTCCTAGGGTGCCATCATTCACGCCAGCGCAGAAGAACGAATAACCGGCTACGAGAAGCTTGAGGACAGGTGTTGGAGTTTCCTGCTCTATGGCATGACCACTTGAGACTTCCTGTCCGGAATGAGTCTCGAGGTCCTTTGTGGTCGACAGGCGACGCAGTTCAGTCAGAGGATAGACTTGTGACTGATCCGCTCCTTGGGTGATGACTTCAATGGCCGACATCCTAAACGAGTTTCCAGTGCTCAACACTTCAAATAAGAGAACTAAGACGAGAACACGGCAGAGACGGTCGACACTTTATGTAAGTTCCAATTGTAGATCTAGTCGGCAAAGCATCGGGGATGCTGTGCATTGCGGCCCGAGACCCCAGCATACCTATGCAGGAGGGGGAGGAGGGGGGGGGGGGGGGTGGCGCCATTTTTAGACATGTTAGTTTCAATCTGTTACCATGTAGACTCTGTAACCAGTGGCTACTATACCTAAGGCGTTGTAACTATGGATTTTCGAAGTATTAGTTCCAACGTGTTTTAAATTTCTTTTATTGACAGGACTGCTTTGTTGGAGATTGACGTTCTGTTGGCATTTTGTTAGCAGGTTTCTAATTAATATTTCCGAAGGAAGGTATGAATAATTGAAATCTATCTCGGAAAGAGAAGAAGGAAAGAACGACTTGAGATGTTAGGGGGTTAATGGAGACCTAGCGTTACTAGAATTTCGAGGTAACAAAAATGCACCAATCATAAGGCAGTGTTACGCCCGTGGCGACGATTACGGTAAGCATGTTGAAAATCGATAGTGTGACCAGAAATCGGTACCCCTCGCATAGGAGGTAGTTGCGGAGTAGAATACGGGGAACATGTAATGCTAGAAGGACCATGTATGTAAATCTACTCCGTACATACAAGTACCTGATGAGTTGAAAGGACCTCTAAATACCTTCTTCCTTACTTAAAGAAGAATTTAGTATAGGTTGACTAGGTATTTATTTTGATCCCAATATCCCTATCGATTCCAGCATGGGACACACATGCTTAGACTGTTAGACAGCAAATGGTGGTTGGATAGGCGACGTAAGCTTGCGATCCGATTTCTCGGTACCGACTGCCGCATCATCTTAGAATAGGATCTAAAATGTATCGTATTCAAAAAATAATCAGAGTTTATTTCCACCCTTTTCTCTGATGAGGATTGCGAGAAGAAGACTCATCTACCTCGTATCCCTTATCAACGTCATCCCTAGGCTTCAGTCACTCCCTTTCAATTGTGCCATGCCCAGCATGTTGACGCCGGTCCTTGAGAACACCTCCGACTTCACATATCGATAAGATAAAGCGGCGGCCTAGACCTATGCTTTGTACTACCACTGATTGACAGCCCTCAATCAACCACCACCTTGTTGGCGCCGCCGTGGATGCGATTTTGAATTCTGCATCTTTCTCCGCCCTACCACGCAGCAAACCGACGAGCGTAGCCCAACCGAGGTGTCCTTCTCACTGCCCGCTCTCCACCATACGTCCCAACCCCGAGAACCTACCTGTACTCTTAGGTACTTGCGACGTAGTACTCAGCATGCTGCTGTCTTGCTGCCATGGGTGCTAGCGATTCCAAGCTCGTCTTCAAGAAGGGCATTTTCAGGTTGTCTGAGGAGCGACATATACCTGCTGATGATCCCTACTGGACATCCGTCTGTTACCTAAAGAGAAAACGCTCTGCTCTAGTATGCCCTCACTAACCATGCATGTCCATCTAGTTCTGGGAGCTGCCCGAATCCGCCGAAGATGTCTTCAGTCTCTTTTCCCCAGCAGACATCCGGAGAACCCGTGACAGAGCTTTGGAAAACCTAGAGACCCTCTTACTAGCCGTCACCTCGAGACTGTTCGTTCTGCGACACCACCCCTCCTTTCCCGACCCCGAAATCGCCCCCGAGAGTGATGCCTTAAATTGCATTCGAGTCTTGACTCGCATCCTCCCATACCTATACGAAGCCGACAACCTACAGAGCTGGGATGACAAATTCTTCTGGGGAAGAAGGAGGAAACGGACCAGGCGCGCCGCTATTGCGAATGAAGTCCTCTTCGACGGTGGCTCAGACGACCAACCAGATCCTAAGCCCAATACCGACGAATTCGAAGATGCGAAACCCCTGGCGGAAGAGCTCATAGACACCTTAATTGATCTACTCTTCTTTTCTGACCTAACTGTCCCGAGACAACCACACAGGAAGCCCAAAGTTACCTACGCGATATGGCAGAGCGGCGTGGGCTGCAATACCGCTGTGCCTACCACCAAAGAATATGAAAACAACCGCTGTGAGATACTGCGGCTGCTCCTGACTCTCACGAGCCAGAGCATGTATATGTCGCCCAACCTCCTTCCCGTCAAGGGCACAAAGGCGTTGACGTATATATGCTCATGCCCTGATAAACAGGTCGTGCTTTCGGTCTTGTGCTCTTTGCTGAACACGGTAAGTCTAGGATAGAGATACATGCATCAATTTTAGCTTCTGACCTGGTCTTTAGACTCTAAAGTACAATCCCGCAAGCTGGCGAGTTCCCATAAATACACTTGTGTTCAAGGATCCCAAAGAGATCCTGGTCACATATACACTGCACTTCCTCTTGGTTATTCTACTTTACACGATACCAGAATCGAGTTCGGGACCTACGCCGAAGAATTACTACCGCCACTTCCTGGGACGCCTCCATCGGCCTCAAGACTTCCAGTTCATCGTGGATGGCATGACGCGCGTTCTGAACCAGCCTATCCAGGCCAATTCCTCCTATATCCCAGGTTCTCAAACTACCGCCAGGTTTTCTCCCGAGATTATCATGCTGTTCTGGGAAGTTACCCAGTGCAACAAGCGCTTCCGATCGTATATGATTGATACGCAACGCGCCCATGATTTCGTAATTCTGATCCTTTTCTACGCCACAGAGTACAAGCTGGACGCCTCGAAACAGGGTGTGGTGCGGATGTGTGTCTTCTTATTACAAACACTCAGTGTCGAGAAAAACTTTGGTGTCAATTTGAATAAGACTTTCGACAACCAAGAGAGCCTACCCCCAGTCATTCGAATCCCGGGTTTTCGAGGGACATATGCTGATTTCCTCATACAAGTAGGTATTTGGTTTGATACTATCTTGACCACATTTGCTAACACACTTTTGACAGTCTATTTACAATCTCATTACAAGAAGTCAGGGGAAGCTTTCTGCTGCATACCCTGCGTTGTTGGCAGTGGTACACAATGTGTCTGCTTACCTAGAGGGTATCAGCAGTACTTCGTGCGCAAAAGTGATGCAATTGTTCAACTCGATGTCCTCTCCTTCGTTCCTTCTAGCAACTGAGAGCAACCACGTGTTATTGAATTCTTTGTTAGAATCAATGAATGCCATTATCGAGCATCAATACGAGAGTAAGTCTACCCTGTCTTACACACAACCTCAGTACTGATCTTGATGCAGAGAACCCAACCTTTATCTACCTCATCTTGAAAAACAAAAAGCGCTTCGAGGCCTTACGAAGCTTTACCTTGGAGAGTGGCCAAGAAGAGCTAGAACGACGAAACCGTCTGAGGAAAGAGAGTGGTCAGCCATCTGACTACTTTGAAAGTAGTTCCCGACGGAGTTCCGCAGAAAGCATCCGTAGCCCGGCCACCACAGCACTCAAGACTTCAACCCTCAGTAATGTTCCCGAGGAGGATACCACATTCTCCATTGGCGATGATGAGGACGATAGCGACGAGGATGAGCAACCGACACCCGCGCAGTCAAGTCCGAAAGAAGCCCCATCTCGCTCTGGGTCTGTTGCGGACATAGACGATGCCGTTCCAATCCAAACGAGAGGCATGTCTGAAAAGGCTCGTGGAAAGATGCCTGCAGGCACGCCAGCTTTCTCTAGACAAAATAGCTCGACCAGTCTGGCAGCTTATTCCACAACCGGTCAATCCACCTCTGGTATTTTTGAGCCGTCCACAGATTGGATTGAGACGTGGCTCCCTGAGCTCCCGTTGCACACCATCTTGACAGTTATACAACAACTTACAGCCCTTATTGACCGGCAGGGACTCAGCGCCGACGCCCCTTCAGCTGATACCCTAAAGACCATAAGGGAGGTCGATATAGTTGCGGTCGAGCCATCGCCAGTCAAAGTCCAGTCCTTCGAATGGTCGCCTCTCGCGCTCGGATGGTATGAGTCCTTAGTGTGGAGTTTTGCTTTCGCTAGCGAGATGCAAGTCGCGAAGGGCACAGTTGGCATATGGAACGGGACAGGAATCAGACTTTTCAAGGTGCAGGAGACGGCCGCCGAGGGCCCGACGTTGACTTCACCCCGTGGGGCGGTTGATGCCGTGGGTAGCAATATCGTTTCGAGAATCGGGTCTATCAATCTCCGAGGTAACGGGGCAGGGCGACCGGGGATGGGAATCGGAGGCGGAGGTGGAGGCCCGACATCACCGGGTCTGGGTCTGGGTCAGCCTCAGCGCCAGCCGCCACCGACTTAGGAGGTTTTTGGTTGGCGGCGGGATCGGCCGGATAATGATCGTGTCGGAGTTTCTACTGTTATGAGAAGTTGAGAAGAGAGGAGCGGAAAGTAAGAAGAGGGACAAATGGTAATTTGCCTATGCCTGTGCCTGGGATATGGCATGGTGTGGTGTGGGGGAAGCACGACTCGATGGCGAAAAGCAGGCGAGGAGTCAGAAAAGAGGGAGGAAATGTAGCTTGGTATACCACAAAAACAGACACGAAACATGTACTGAACCGACTATCAGTGAGAATTGGCTGAAGGTTTCTGTGTCCGATTGAAAAGTACATACGTATGCTATGGAAACACAGTGGTAGTTGCCATTCACGCTTCGTACCGAGATATTTGTATCGAAACAATTAGTAGAACATGAATGACAGCACAGCTCATCTCATCTCATCTCGAGGTGCTAGAAGCATCCAGTGTTAAGTGTGATACGTCAAGTATACCATTATATGTATTGTTTGTCTACCCTCCATAGAGACATGTATGTACTCATTTTGTACTTACTTCTCCAGAACCAAACTTACAAACTCGATAGAACTTATTCCAGGTCTTTCTTGCTCTCATGCCCTTCTCTCTTTCCTTCTTTCCTTTTCTTCAATAACAGGGATATCTCAACGTGTGTCTACATATGCTCGCTTGTAAGTGTATCAATCGATACCCCCTCCTAAACGCCCGAAAATGCTTTCTCTCTTTCTTTCACAGTATTTCAATACCCGTCACGCCATATCCAGGCTTCTCGGCCCTGTCCCCCTGTATTTGGCACGTGTATGTAGACATGGGGCTTATGTTTGTGGGTGGTAGTAGTATGTACAATTTCCCGAATCGGGATGTAAAGGGGTATTATCATTCCATTTTCATGTTCAGATATCTTTCAACGACGTCGTCGAGGAAGTAGGCAGGAGTCGTGAAGAGCCCATCTGTAAGCTCACCTCCCACTTCAAGCTGCCTCCCCGGCCATATCCCTCGCCGAGGCGATTCTGTATGAGATTGGAGATGCGCAAGCGCAGGCGACTCAAGGTTGCATCATCGCAGCCCCTCGTGACGATGAGCTTCAGGTTCGCCATGCAAAGACCATAGTGGACTTGCCAGAACTGCGCTTCTTCTACACGCTCAATGCTCGGTTCCGTCTCGATCTCGCGCAGGACGTCGGAGACGCCGAATTCTTTGATCTTGGCACCGCCGCCACCGCTCGTGGCGGATGATGAAGCAAAGGCTTGTTGGTGCTGATTGCGGCCGCCGTAGCTCATGAGGAGCATGAGGCCTTGCGCGATGGCGAGACGGGCGCCGAGGGCGAACATGGCTACGGCGATGAGCGAGCAGATGACGCTGTCGAGGATGATATGCAGGTGGATCGAGAATAGGGGTAGGAGCACCAGGAGCCCCGCCGTCGAGAGCGTGAGGAAGTGGAACGGATTCGAGAGGATGCTTGGTAGCGGTAACGAAGCGAGGTAGCTCACGCGCATGATGCGGCTCACGCGGTGCCGGTTCTTGAGCCCGTAGGCACTTATCAGGGTGGCGCCGATAGCCGCTAGGCTGACGAGGTCGAGGCTACCCATGGCGACGCGGGGCTCGTCGTGCTCATGGGCGTGTTGGTGGCCGCCGCCTTCATTATTGGGAATGTGGCTGCTCCCGTGGCCCTCGAGGACGTGCTTCACGTTGTGGCTGACGAGGTCGAAGCCACCGAAGATGAGGAAGATGCTCATGGCGAAACCGGCCAGGACCTCGGCGCGCTCGAGCCCGAAGGGATACCGGATGCTGGACCGCTTCCAGACCTCGAAGTTACTGAGGACTTCGACGGCGACGCAGATCAATGCGGACCCGACGTCGAAGAAGACGAGGTGGGACAGCGCTGTCATGGTTAGAGAGCCGTGGGCGGACATGAACAGCCAGACGGCGACGAGGACGTGGCAGAGACACCAGTATAGGCGGTGGCGCTGGTCTGGGGACATGGATTTCCAGGTCTCTTTGAGCGTGGGCACGGGCAGGTCGCGGGGGAGGGCGAGAGGAGGACGACGGGGCGGCTCTTGGAAGATCTGGTGTTGGGCGCTCACGCTCGAGTGCTTGTATTTGTGTCCGCGTCGCTGGCCTACGTTGGGTTTTACGGGCGAGGTGGAGATGACTTGGGTCTGAAAGTTGAAGGGATTGGGCGGCGCACTGTTACTGGCGCCCGGAATGTCCATTGGCCTTGTAGGAGCATTCTCGTTGGAGAAGACTTCGTCGGCGGCGGAGGAAGCCATGTTGAAAGGATCGAGAAGATTATTGTTGTAATTGTTGGATCTGGGAAAGGTAGGGGCGACTGGCGAGAGGCGGTTGGAGTCGAAGAAGGGGTTTAAACGAGTGTGGTGCCCTTCGTCTTCGTGGCCAACACCTACACTGTAGTAGAAGTTGTTATCGTTGGTGTTGTTGTTGTTGTCGTCGTCGTCGTGGGGAGAGTCGATTGCTGGAAGAATAGAAATATTAGGAGGTGGAATGTTGCTGACGGGAGCCATTGCCCACTAAGCAAAGGCGCCCTGTTTGCCTTGGCGCTTATCCCAAAGCAGAATGAATAATAATAATATGATATTTCACACTGCCGGATACAGAGGAACCAGATTCCCAAAATTGCCAGTAGTAGGAAGCGATCAACTGGGAGATGGGAAGCCCCGTAGTTGGCTGGTTAGCTTACTTGACCGTTTTCGTGAGATGTCTTGTATCGGGAGTCTGGTTCAGGCACAGAACGATCTTGCCGTGTCAGATGCCCTCTTCCCCGCTGGCTCGCCGCTATATTCCCTGGCAGGTTAGGCTGAAATTGGGGTTGGTCATGAATGCGTAGTACTCACATACATGTAGGTAGGTAGGTCTGAAGTCTCCATTCAATGCATGTTCAATGACAAAAAAACTAAGAGATTGACTTGAGGGGGGAATACCTACATGTAGTTTTGATAACAATAGGTTTAAACAGAAGGACTCAAGGAGTTTTCGACTACCTAGCAATCATTATGTGTATTTCAGGTATAATTGTTTTACGGTCGAAAAAGCACCAACGGAAAACATTATTAACTAGGTAACAAGGGTAAATATACCAGTTTACAAGAGCTGGGCTAGATCAAGCGCATATATCTTAATGCTGAACTCTAAAAGAGTGTGGGAACTGCCTACCGTCAAAGAGTCTCAAATGATCGAGTCTACTATCTAAATATCGGACGTTGCTGTTGTTGTGATTCAGAGTTGACAAAGGATATATCATTTGAGTCGATTTGTATACTGAATCTTGTACTAAATACCACCCCTGTCTTGATATTCCAGAGGGTTTCGCGCTAAAAACAGCCGTAGGTCGTCATTTCGTGATCTTCTCCCGCGATAAGCCGCTATTACGTGCATTTCTAACCCCCCCCCCCCATCTACTCCGTAGCTCCGTGGGCAGATAGGCCCAGATCTTCAATATTTCCAACCTCCAACTTCACATGCTTGACAGGTACCTAGCAATTGCAACACCAAATAGTACGATAATTCAACATAAACTCATTAATTCTCAAAGCCTTTATTTTCACATGGACAAACTCTCGTGTTCAAACCACCATCAAGCTCGTCTTCTTACCCCCAATGGAAGCTTAATTTGACACGATGGGAACTACCGCTCCCGTACCTGATTCAGGAATTCTTCAATTCGGGACGTGAAGATGGAGAACTCACCTCCCACTCCCGGCCCACATCGCTCGTCCGACGAACAGCATCCTGTCGTCGTCTCAGCCGGTCGCAAGAGAAGCACTTCGGGTGCCAGCTTGTTGTCTAGGATCCCCTTTCTGCGCACCTCGGACAGTCGATCGAGCCTCAACAACGAGTTGAAAGCCCAGCAGCAGTCTTCTTCCACAGTCGCATCGTCATCAGCTGCTACTGTGCCCACCATTGCCGAGAACACAAATGCAGACAACCCGCCGCCCAGAGCTCTCGCGGCCGCTCTGAACCAGCAGCAGCAGAAACCTCGCAGACGTAAGGGCTCCCTGCGAAAGGTCGCTCTGCTCGGCCGTGGCGCTGCGAGAGACAAGCGTGAAGCGTTATTAAAAACTCAATCACAATTACAAGAGCCTCCTCCTCTTCAACCTCATCAATCGCTCACTCTCGACACGAGCAAGATTCGTTTACATCAAAATTCCGTCCCACCTCCGATATCTTCTCGAACGCAAGTTTCACACTACGATAACACAGACAATGACATGGCCAACGACGGGCTGGGAATCCGCAGGCTAGGGGGCCTAGCAGCAGAGGACACGACACCGCGCCCATCGATGGAGGGCTTTGGCCATCGTACTACTCCCACGAGAATCGTCATGTCACCGCTTGATCTCGAGAGCCCATCGATATCGTATACCTCCACAACAGACGAAGAAGATAGTCTATCGATCCCGCTGAACGTCCCTTCCCCTCTCCGTGCAGACCTATCAAGTCTATCCTCCGGCTCCGACTCGTTCTACCGCGGCTCCTCACGTGCGCCGGGCATCGCGTCAGCCTCAAGTTCAAGCCTAAACCAGCGCCGTCGATCAACAAGCAAGGGCAAGAAACTCCAACAACGCGCCAAGTCCCCCTTAGCTCTCCAGGGCCTTGCCGCCGCCGACCTCGGCAGCAGCGAGGACTACGACTACAGCGAGACCGAGTGGTGGGGGTGGGTCGTGCTCATCGTCACTTGGTCCGTCTTCGTCCTGGGCATGGGCTCGTGCCTGAACGTCTGGTCCTGGGCTTGGGATGTCGGGTCGACGCCGTACGCACCCCCCGAGCTTGAGGACGACCCGACGTTACCCATTGTGGGGTATTACCCGGCCTTGTTGATCCTCACGGCCATTATGGCTTGGGTTTGGGTCATTGTTGCGTGGGTTGGCATGAAGTATTTTAGGCATGCCAAGATTAGTGGTGATTAGAGACTCGGCTTTGCTCTTTCTTGTCAAGGAGTATAGAGACTCGCCCTTTTGTTCTCTAATACTAAGGTATATGCTATGCGCTATGGGTAATGATAATGAATTGGAATCGAATTTAGACGGACTAATACAACTTTCATCTTCAAAACTCAATAACCTTGAGCTGTTTATCAGCTCAGGTTTACCCTCGAAGGAATACAGCGAAGGAATACAGCGAAGGCACGCCCACTGTTAAGTTTTTATCGAAACTTCTGCAGAAACGAAGGACTCGTGTGGGACTTACCTACATACATAAGGTACTCTGTAGGTGATCACAATATGCATAATAAAGGACCAAATATCAGCAAGCCAGTCAAGGTTTTAGATGAGAAATCACAATTTATTCCTTCTGGCTAAGTGTGGTTTTCTGTCAGTCCCAGGATCTAGGTATGTAGGTAGATATCCATGATATCTCCCGAGCCCGGTTCTCGCTACCGAGAACATCTTCGAAACGGGCCCAGTTTCATCGCGATCCGCCTGCTTGAATCATACCTACTGATCTGACAGCTTCAGCTTCCCGGCAAGAGCTTGGACTCGAACGGTCTGTGCGGGAGCCCAAAGCCCTGGGTCCGACCACACCGCCTGCGTAGAAGGTAATCAATTGCCTACTGCCCGAGGCGCTCTCCAAAAAAAGTGAGACACTTTTCACATATCCATACTTACACCAATTCAATACACACACACACACACACACACAGCATCAAAAACAAGCAAAATTTAGCACTTTTAAATAGATTAAAGTAATCTACGTAGTTTTAAATAAATTTAAGTATATATCAATAAATTTAGCTGTGTTTATTACTATAAATATAGCAATAATACCACCTAGAATATTGCCCTTTTTGCCCGTACTATATCTAGGGGCTAGTAAAAAGTGTCTCACTTTTTTTGGAGAGCGCCTCGCTGCCTACCTGTAAGCTTACCTGACTCTGTACATATTTGTATACTATTGCTTGACCTTGTAGACCTCTTCTTATTGCTTTACGAGCTTGTTGTTAGCGTGCATACATATATGTTGTCCCGTCGGCTAATCATGACAAGTGCGCGGCGGCGTAGGTAGGGTAGTAGCTGCCGTCGGTCCCGGGTGAAAGGGCAACGAGAAAGGTTGCCGGTTCTGGTTCTGGTTCCTGAGCCACCAGGAACCAGAAGCAGAACGAGGAACCGGTCGGTGGTCTTGTTTCATTGTTGCTACACGGGGTTTCCGAGCAATTTTGCGCGTCAGAAGGCTACTTGACCAAAACGAAAAAAGATACCTTTCAATATGGCATTTCATTGCCACGCAAAAGTGAATTTGCTCTTCGAGCCTAGTCGGTAGGAAGGAAATACATTATTACTTGGTAGTGATAGTAGAAAAGAAAGGGTGGTGAACTAACACCCCTCCCGCCACGCCGGAAGCTTTGGATCGGCTGTGCCGTTTGCTGAATAATAGATCGTTAAACATTATACGTCGTTAAGCTCAGAGTTCAGCCCATTGGCCTTTCACACCTGTAACGCCGAAGTTCTAGACTGGTTCCATATGGGATAAAACATAACCCATCAAGGTACTCAAGGCAACCCCACTTACGGAGCATCGATTTGTCGACATCGAAAAAGCATGGTCGCTCCTTTCTCAAAAGAAAAAGAAAGATGTTGAGGAGGACGCGGCGCGTCTGTGCTTGCATATACATTAAGCGACTAACCCAGGAATCCCAGCGAAGCGGCGGCAAAAAGCCACCACTCACAGCCTCTCTACTCCGTAAACTGGGCTGAAAATGGGTTGGCGGGAGTGAGCTGGCTACGCAGAGAGAAGAGGATCGAGGTAAACATGGAATAACACCCATTGCGGCTGGCGGCTTGTCGCAAAAATACCGTGTCCCAGCCTCCTAACTTGCGGGTTTCGGCGTCAATCTGGCCATTGAGGATGCGAGGCTTGGTAGATAAGCGCGCCTCATGCCTGCCCTCCTTACCTAAGGCACAGGCTTTTGAATCCATATGTCTGGAACCTGTCATGGGCTTTTAGTGCGCTCTCTTGGGTCTTTGTTTTGGGTCGCATGCCAGCTCAGGATCAGATGGGAGCTGCGAGCTGATTTGGTCTTTGTTTCGGGATGATGGGCAACTACAATAGCGAGGAAACAGATTGTTGGGAGGTAGCTTAGGTAGGTAAGCCGAACGACATGCCGATAAAGTAGAAGTCCATGCGGGCGCTGGATCTGCAGAATGTGCGCCCGTGCGGTTGCAGGTGAGGTGGGCAAGGTGAAGATGCACACCTAAAGTGAAGTAGACTTGCATGGCCTAGGATGTAGACTGAAGTGCTTCTTGGGGACATGACATGATGTGGGCCTTTTTGGCTGCATGGCCCTAGGTCTGCAGAGAGTTAATCTTCAACAGAATGGAGAAACACGCATGTCTGCTTGGTCTTCATTGAAAATATGATCAGATTGTTCTGGGACATAGCAAGCGATATTGCAGAAGTCGAGATCAAGATAGCTCATCCAACTGTCAATGAGTATATAATACCCATAGATGCCTCTAGATGTATTCAAGGAGTTTGCTAGTCTCCTCAAACAGTAGACAGTTGTTGCGGTGAGTAGCAAGTCCAGCTTCGGCCTATAAATGGTGTCAGCCAGGGTCAGCTGTACAGAAGGTACAGATAGTGGACCTGGCTGGCCTGGTTTACAACGGCGGATGATAGAGGAGAGTGGGTCTCATTTGGACTCCGACTTGATCATGTATGTGCGTTTCGGTGGGTTACTGGTGCCAGCGAGACGGAGACGGAGGCCAGCGCAACAGAAGACTGGAACGGCAGATAGACACCAAGGTCGGCAAGCTAGTTAATTCGGGATCAAATAACCAAGTAGACTACGGATTAAGGGTCCAAGTGAATCGCGACTCGGGATGCAACATCTGCTTTAGAGAAAAAGAGAGGAGGATCCAGTTCCCGAGCGTTTGTTAGCTTGAGTTTCTCCCGTAAAGTGACCTCCATCTAGGTACTTTCTTCATCTTTTCTTTGGCCGAGAACGGACGGGAGCTGCAGGGTGCAACCTGTGGTGACATGCCATGGATTCTGGAAGCACCTCTTTATTCAAAGAAGCAATGCTTCATTTCAGACGAGCTACCTCATACTACCTAGCTAACAAAGGAACAGAAGGTCTATGTAGATTCTGAAACACACACAAGACTTGACATCTCTGAAAGGATTTTGAGGTTGTTGGATTTGTGATGGCTTGCGCGTGCATCCTTCCGCCCATTCCCCATCATCAGTCAACTGGGCCCACTGCCTAAAACTGCTAGGCATCGCCACATCGTCATTCGCCGCTCGTTTAATATGCAGCGCTGAAGTAGAACAGAGGCTACTATGGAAGCTCGTGCAGGTACTCGCCACCAGGGCTACAGGACAGCAATAAATTTTTATTTTTTTTTCCCTCGGAATTGAAGGATGCAATTAGTTGTCAAAACCAGCAGCTGGAGTTTGTGAAGATGGAGAAGTTCATGTTCTTTTTTCGTGTGTGTATGATGAAGAGAGCTCTGGACCGAGTATTTTCTCCCGTTTCAAATGGGGGGTGGTTGGTTGGCAATTTGCGAAGACAAAGGGGAGTTAGGAGGTACCTCTCCAACATTGAAGAGACGGCTTTGATTTGTAAGGGGGACCACCTTATAAATTCATTATTACTAGCAAAGACCACAGCATGATTGAATCGTAGAGTTCTTTGAAATCTATCTAGAGAGTGTATCATTCAGTTCATTTATTTTTCATATCATAGCACTTGTAAGCTATTGCTATTGATTTCAACCAGCAAGCCGTGGTTGAAGTGTGTTTGGTTGGAAGAGACTCGAGAGGAGTTTACAGTAAGAAGGGTCCCTTGCTACAATTTAGTGTTTTACAGCACGTTTACGTCCCCTGATTTCCCTGGGCAACCCACCACGACCACTGAAAGTCTAGCGGCACCCGAACCCCTGTCACACTCGCCTCTTTAGTTTTTTTTGGTAGGCAGGTACTTACACAGCTGTTATAGGGCATGCCCGTCAGTCAAGTCAGTGTATGTGTGTCTCCCAGCCCAGCAACGCCAAGACGGGGGGCCCTGTACTGTTCTGCAGAAGGTAGCAGCAGCAGTACGAGGTAAGTATCCTCCCTCTCGCCCATCAGCCGATTCCATCCCAACCACTACCTACCTCCCGTCTCCTTTCATCATCTCGACCCGATCCATCTCCTCCATCCACCGCCAAAAATCCCCTATCCTACCACCACACTACTACCACCACACGCAACAGAACCCCATCGCCTCCCGTTGCCGACGCTGGATGGCGATATTCCTCTTTGCATAGTGTGTCCGTTGCGCTGGAGATCCGGGCCTCCATCTCTTTTCTTCCACTTCCAAATTTCTCTGATCGGGTGAGTGCGTGTTGTGCGGCATTAGATCTATTCAGTTCCTGTCGGTCGAGTCACGACTCCATCCGCCAGTTTCATATTCCTAATGTGTGCCATCCAACCATAGTCAAACCTCAGCCCTTTTTCTCATCAGTCTTTTTTCAGCAGAAACAATCTCTTCAACCAGCCTCCTCCGTTCCTAATCTGATTCGCGCATCCCTCCGACCCGACTCCGTGAGAACCCGTCCAGTCGAGATTCGCGCCGCGGTCCAGGCGAAGGTGCAATTTTATTCCGCATTGTTGGAGCAAGATCGGCTTCCCCTCCTGCATCTCCATTGCATAAACTCTCCGCATTGATTCTAAAACGAGCCCATCCAAATCACTTTATTCCAGCAATCCAAAATTCAACGGGCTCCGCGTCCCCTCCTCGGCATCCTTATATACTATAATCAATCCGTCGGCTGTCGTCGTTTTGTTGTGTGCCCCAGCTGGGGGTTGGTGATCATCGTATTGCTTGGACTGTCCGTCTGGCTGGCTCCTCGACCCTACGCATCCTGCTCCAATTTTGACCTTCCTATTCCTCGTACACATCAGCCAGTATGAGAGAAGTCAACTTCAGCATCCCCAATGTCAATAAGGCATCGGTGGGTATCACCACCGCCTTGTATGACCGTCGCGCCCTCGACTGCACGTCGACGCTTCCCCTGATTAACTCGTTGAACCATCTCGCATACCTGACCACGTCGTCTGCCCGCATCCGAGACATCTTGACTGTTGATGGCGGCATCGAGAGATTGGTGTGCATACTCAAGCAGGGGCGTAGTAAGGATATGATGGATATGTGGAAATGGAACCTCGCCTTCCAGTGTGTCGTTAACATCGGAGTACGCGGCACTGAGAATGTGAGAACCCGTGTTGTCGAAGCCGACATGGTGCCTGTCATTGCCACTATTCTAGATAACTACATCAAAGTCATCGAGAAATGTCGCGAAAAGGCCGAGGAGGCCAAGCAAAAGCAGATAGCAGACCATCACCACCGCCATCGGAGCCACAGTCACCGTGATGCGTCCAAGTCTACGTCCTTCACCACCTTCACAAACCGGTCCGGCCGCATGGACTTCGAGCAGCGACCTTTCCGCAGGCAAGCTCCTCCGCCGTCCATTGATGTCTCTGCTGCTACCTTCGCCGGTACGTCAGCGTCCGCCGAGCAGAACACCACCGAAGCTGGCCCTTCTGCTCCTTCCTTTCTTGCAAACTCACCTCCTGAACGACCCAACTTCTCCAACCACCGTCATCATCATCATCACCACCACCACCATCACCGCCATGAAAACAGACAACCTATTATTCCTGCTCCCAGGCAACCGGCCTCAGCTGCCTCCGTGCCCACAATGGAGGCAATTGATGGTTTCATCCGACCTGTGCGAGACATTGATCGCTTACCATCTATGCCATCAATGCTCCCCGTATTCCAGGGGGTTACTTCCCAGCCGGCCTCTCCGACAACTCCGCTACCGCCTCCTCAAATCCGATCACCGACCGTCCGTGCCACTTCAGTCCTCGGCCCCAATGGCCGGTCGCGGCGGCGGCCGTCCATCCGTCATCAGACATCGACCACAGACACGGATGATCTGAACACGGACAGTGTGCAGTCGGATGAGTCGCAGGACGCCGATATGTCTGGCACTGCTGACGTCACGCCTACTGTCGGTTTCCAGGACATCGCAATGGATGAGGGCGATAGCGCCCTGACGGCAGCCGCCCTTGACCTAACCACCCCTACGGTGTCTGAAATTCCTGACGCGGATGCCGACACTTTCAACATCACGCATCGAAACCCCATCGATGGAAGCATTCCTAACAACACTCCTACACCAGGCCCGGCCGGAATATTGTCTCCGAATCGACCTGTTGTGCCAACTCCTCAGCCTTCACTTCCAAACCACACAAGTCTCCCTCGGTACCTACTGGATCGCCCACTCCCGCCCAACCCGCAGATGTTAGCGGCGATGCCTAGGGAAGAGGACGTGCTTATGTCCCTTCAATTGCTTGCATACGTGTCGAAATACTGCAACTTGAGATCCTACTTCCAACAAAGCCACCTCGTGCCCAAACTAAAAATCGGAAAAGAACTCCAATTGCTCGATGGTGACAATATCACAATGGAATCGCTGAGCAAACAAGAATACGAAGAAGAATATTTGTTACCTAATAACTTCAACATCTTTCCCCTAGTCGAAAAATTCACCGTTCGGTACCATAGCACGGATATGCAGTACTGGGCTGGTGTGGTCATGCGAAACCTCTGCCGCAAAGACGACACAAGGGGTGGCATACGCCAGTGTGCATACTACCAATGTGGCAAATGGGAGGAATTTACGCGACAGTTTGCTAAGTGCCGCCGATGCCGCCGAACCAAGTACTGCAGCAAAGAGTGCCAAAAGAGCGCATGGGCCTTCCATCGCCATTGGTGTGTGGCTGCGTCTCAGTAGCGAATCTGGCTTATGAAACCCCCCTTTTCGTTCACTCCTGTCCCATTCCGTTGGGTTTCCTGCATAATGTCTACTTGATTCATGGAGTTCATCCATGACTTGAACTGCATGGCGAAACAAGCATATCACGAACTGGCGTCTACGATCTGATACCACTGTTTTCCTCTGCATCTCGGATTTCTTTTGTCTATTGGTTGTCGGATTAAACGTCTTGAAAGACGATACGAAAATGTCTAAACCCCTTATCCCATTGCATGCCGGAATATTTGGGCCGGCAAAAGTCTTTACTACTGCCAAGGATACTACATATTCGAATTGAAGCCTGCTCCGAACTCATTCCTTCGAAATTCGAACAGCACTGGCGCTATTGAGACCAGCTGTTCGATCATTTTCCCTTCTGCATTGCACCCTCTTTGCTGTAACATTGATGCTTTCTTTATTTGACCGATCAGAACTCAACTGTCGACGCAAACTAGACGGCACACCGCGTTAAAGTTATCGTCACATATCCTAACTAGGTGCCTCAGGTTGGCTGGGTCCTGAAGATGACGGTTCACACCTGGAGATGAGTACGTGGCGTAGGGGATGACGGAGAGAAAGCACAGATGGAGATGAGAGGATGGAATACTCAGGTCTTTCAAGACACGAGGAGATACCATCCAAAAACGATGTTATGTTGGACTTTTGGGACGATTGTAGGAACAGATCCGTCACTGAGCGGCAGAAACAACCGAGACAAGTTTGTCAGGGAAATGAATAGGTGATGCCGAGGATTGGCCCTCTGCTGTTTCCTGATCCCTGCGACACCTGTATCTCTAAAGAAATAAGCAAAAAGCAAGAAGATGACCAAACAAATCGTCTACTTCCTCCACCATGATGAAGCGGTTGAGCTGATAAATAGCATTATCCAAACCCGTGATATCGACCGTCAGCTGTTATTCTTAAGATTTTCTTAGCTTCAGCCTTAAGCTACTTTAGGGCAACGTTTGCCGTTACTGTCAGATGTTGTTAGCTTCACCGTTCAGCTACCTTATGAAGGATGTTGACAGTGTCTCATAGACTTTGTCAGCGTCACCGCTAAGCTAGGTTCAGGGTGACGTTGGGCCTGTTGGTTTTTACCATAGTTGGACAAGCCTTTGTGCTGTTAGTATTTAGATCATGACGGAGTAATATGGGCATTTCTGGTAGGGAAATGCGTGTTTGAATCCTTTCATGGTCACCATTAGGAGTTCATTACGAGATTGCAGCGTCAGTTCTCTCCTCCTTGACTGTCTTGAACAATGGTCTCCAGCGGCCCATTTATTGTGGTTGTCTGGACTTCATGATGCATTCGCCTACTTAAGAGTACATCTCTCTGATCTCATCACATGCATGGCTCTAGGGAGTAGTTTTTAAATATTCTAAGCTGGCGACCTAAGTAGGCTCGAAGCTTGGAATTTGCTATAGAACAAGATACACCATGGCTCTTTCTTCCGCTAGAGATTGAAGACTGTGGTAGTGATTCAAGTAGTGAAGATGGCCAACTTCTCTCTGTTAGTTTTGGCTTGAATTACAACAATATGTACATACCTGTTGTACTAAGTATCAGGTTTGATGCCGGTGTCTTGGATCCCCAGGCGGTGCGAGAAAACCCACGTTGAAGCAGCTGATTACATATTTAACAATGTTTTCCTCTCCCTCCTAATAAAGATAACTTAAACATATAGGTAGGAAAGAGGCTAATGGATGCCTGGAGCAATGCCAATGTGTAAGTCGTATACCAAATTGTCCCTTAATAATAGACTTGAAATTTTAGGTTATAAAGAGCTTGAATAATAACAAGTACCTACAGCAGGAGGTCTCCGGCTCTTCTACTAGGGATATATTAGAAGCTGAGGTCGAGTTCAGCCATTATATTTCATTTGGCTATATGCTGGGATTGGATCCTTTCATGTGTTTCTGTAAGTCGCCGGTAAAGCTGCCTACGAGTGTATCGAGTCTTGGAAAACAGATTTGCTCGAAAAACAGCTAACTCACTTCTAGAAAGGTAGTCACGTCTCGTTTCTAAAACCGAGGAGGGCAACGCTTTGTTTCCTAAGTTACTTGTTACCCAATATATACAGCCGCCAGCCAGAGAAGTATCAAAGACTTACTGCCTACTGAAGGTAACTGCAAGGTGGAACGAGTCAGAAAATCAGATATGAAGAGGAAATTCTTTCAGAAGTTCACAGTATTCAGAGGTTTGCAACAGTTGTAGTCGGTTAGGTCTTCATAAGGCAGGCGGACAGTGAAGGCGGTTGAATCCAATGTTTCAAGACGTCGATGTTTCGACCCCAGAGGTCTCCACTGTAGCCCGCGCCGTTGAGGACACTAAACCCGCCTCGATCCGCCCGAAACAGGGGCCTCGGAAGGTCTCCAGCTCTTCCTGGCCTGACGTGTACTCATCAAAGTCTGTTGGTTGGACAGGAGAAGAAGATGCGCACGCAACACAGCCCAGTACACGGTGCTACGTGAATTCGTATTTGCAACATGAACCCATAATTATTGCTGATAGTCTGTGTAAAGCTTTCTCACAAAGGGAAAAAAAAAAAAAAAAAAAAAAAAAAGAGGAGACGCATGTCCAACGTGTGTGCAGTGTGTCGTTTCAGAGTCTTGAGTGGTTCCCCCTGATGAGCTTGACAC
This sequence comes from Xylariaceae sp. FL0255, assembly GCA_022578795.1. Lineage (NCBI taxonomy): Eukaryota > Fungi > Ascomycota > Sordariomycetes > Xylariales > Xylariaceae > Xylariaceae sp. FL0255. Next base: position 88,948 of record MU388827.1, on the reverse strand, counting down.
CCTGAATGTAATAAAAGGTAGCTGGTATCCATCTAGGTTGGGAGTTCCGTTGACTTTGGGATTTCTTTCTTCTACCTACCTCCTACTTACCTTACCTCTCCAACGGGTCAAGAACAAAAGAACTCATAACATTCTTTTTCTCACCACCTAACGGCAGATCAATAGCTGTAAAGTGGTTCCTTTGTTGGTACAGAGTGTCTTAAGAGTCTTGGCAACATCGAAAGACCCCGCCATCGAATCGAGGTTTCCCCTCCATCAGCCTCAGTGCAGCCCGCGCGCCAGCGAAACCCAATCCAGTCCTGCCTCCACCATCCTTCACACCCAGATACACTTTTAAACTATGGCCACTCGACCATCGCTATTCACGAGGGGGCTTTCGTCCCTGTCTCAGAGCACCGACGCCAACTCCCCCAACGTTAGCTCGCCCGCTGAGCAACGCGACGATGCCAAGCGCAACTTCCTCAAGACTATGCGCCCGCTGCCTACCCAGCATTATTGGAATGTCTGGTTCGACAGGTATTTCTCCCTTTTTTGAAAAGGGGAGAATAGAAGATAAGCTGACACATGGGAAACTACACCGCAGACCCCCCAAAGACCAGAAATCCGACGATGCCAACAGCTACCAATCCTCGCTAGAGCAGCTCGGCAACCCTATCGAGTCCGTCCAGGACTTCTGGCGCTACAACAACAACACCCCCGTCGACCAGATCAAGATGCGCGAGTCCATATACCTGTTCAAGAGCGGCTTCAAGCCCATCTGGGAGGACCGCCGCAACATCAACGGCGGCAGCTGGACCTTCCGCATGCCCAAGAGCGTCGGCCCGGATTTCTGGACCCGTGTCCAGCTCATGGCCATCGGCGAGACGTTGCAGGAGGCTTTGGCTGATGGTACGTATTATTTAGACAAAAACTAAATGATTACCAACCCATAGAGAATTGTAGTATTAACGAAGAGAACAAAAACAAAACAGGCGACCAGATCTGCGGCGTAGGACTCTCAGTACGTTTCAACTCCCACCTCATCTCCATCTGGCACCGCGAGTCCTCCAAGCAGAAATCCGTCGACGCCATACTGCAGGTCGTGCTCGCCGAGCTGCCCGAAGAGCTGCAGCCCAAGCCCGATAATTACTTCTACAAGAAGCATTCCGACCACGCCGGCTTCAAGGCCCCGCCCGAGCTGCAGGCCATTTTGGACTCGCAGAAAAGAAACCAGGAGGCTGCTGCTGCCGCCGCTGCCGAGAAGAACGTCAACGTGACTGTTAGCCCGGCCGAATAGGATGGCATTATGAAACCTTTTTTTTTTTTTTAATCTGCGTCTTATTTACGTCGCCGCCGTCGTGTCCGTATAAGAGCTCCCATCATTCTCCTCTTCTTCAGTTCAAATACATGAGATGGATAGCCTGAGAATAAGGGGTTTGATTGCTAGGAAGCTACGCAATAAGGAAAGAAGAGAACGGCTTTTGATGGTAAGCCGTAAAATTACACACAACACCTCCGATTCTTTTGGCCTTGGGTTACTACTGCTTATAGAATGGCCAATGTGCATTATTCGGGCGTTAGCGACGGGATTTCAGCTTGGATTTGAATTCTCACGATGAACAATTGATGAAGTTCCTCTTCCGAAATACTCAAAGCTTAGTATTTGGGTGTCGAATTATGAATGATGAAATGGTTTTTACTTCATACGAATGAAGTTGTAACTGTGACTAGCTGGGTGTAGCGAGATACTTGGAATTGATGTCTTGGGTCATTTAAGTAAATCACTCTCCACACCTAACTACTCTCTATCATGATGATTGCTCTACTTAAGCAATGAGCAGGTCTGAGAATAGCAGCAGCAGCGAACTCAGTTTTTGGTCTTGCTGCATTGGCTTCCAAGCCTTTTGCTTGAAAACTCTCGCTCACGCATTCATGATGAACCCCTTTCCATGCCATGATTCTCTTCTCTCGGTCTCTCGCCTTTCTCGAAGGCAGCCGTACTCGCTCCAAGCCAAGTCCTTCGTGACTGTGTCCAGAGACTAAGTTGCAGCGTGAGTATCGGGTTCTACTCATAAAAGTAATCGCATGTCTCTATGCCGGGCTCCCAGCTAGACTACTCTTGAGATCAACTCATATCTCGATGCAGTTATCTGCAATGTTTGTCTCCAACAAAAGAATCATGTTGTAAGGCTCGCCGACATTTTGGAAACCCTTTCGCGTCGTTTTCATTTTTCATCTCGCTTTGCCTCTCACTTCCAAGCCCCAGCCCGCCGCATCACCTCCTCAAACTCAGATCGCGAGACGCCGCGTCCCACGCCGGCGCCCCCGTTCGCCTCGAGGATCATGTCGCGGAGCAGCGACTCGTCGACGTCTTGCTTGAGCGTCATCGCGATACGCTTGAGGTGCGCTAGCGTGAGGACTCCTCCTTCGGCCCCCTCCATGCCCACGGAGCTATCTCCACCATCACCACCACCGCCTAGGTTCCCGACACCAGCGCTCGAAAAGAGCCGGAACGCCTCGTCGACTTCGGCCGCGTCGGGACCGGAGTCGGCGCGCGCGTGGATCTTCAAGGCGCAGATGGCGACGAAAGGCTCGTAGGTCGCGTGCCCTTCGTCGTCGGGGTCGAGGATCTCGAGGAATTCTTTGAGTTCTGGTTTGGTGGGGGGGATGCCGAGGGCTCTGTTTTTGAGTATTTCGGTTAGGTTTAAAGAAATTGCTAAATCCGATAAAGAGAATTCAAAAGAAAAAAGAAAAAAAGATAGGGTGAGAGGGACAATAACAACAATACGTACACCATGGCGCGCCTAACGTCCTTCGAAGGGATGACGCCCTCTTTCTCGCCATCCATGGGCTCGGCAAACAGCGCGAACGCCTCTTTGATCTCGCGCTCCTCACGCGCCGAGATATTGTGCTCCTTCGCGAGCTTGGATTGCCGCTCCTTCGTTTCGCCTGGACCTGATGCGGCTGCACCACCCGGCGCTTTTCGCTTCGGGGGCTGTTTTTTTTGGTTGCGGTGGTTTTATGAGTAAAACGGTTCTGACTGAAGGAGGCAGGTTCACTCTGTTGTGATTTGGGGTGCTTACCATTTTCAAGTGATGAAGATGATGATGATGATGGTGGAATGAAAAGTTTCTTTTTTTTTCTATTTCCTCTCTTCAAAGCCAGTTCTTGTGTCGTCTTTTTGAAGATCGATATTTGTAGTTGAGCCTAGTCGGTGTGTTCCCGTGTGTTGTTGAAGGTACCACTGTGGTCAAGGAGGTTGTTACCTTTGGTGACGCAATAATGGGGGTTTATAGATACTAAGTAGTTTCTGGGAGATTCATGTATGAAGAGGTCTTATTCAATTAAAAGTTCATCAAATCTTCTTATCTACATATTTGATGCATCCTCAACCACTTCCATCGGGATATTCACACCACAAAATTGTTTACGTACAGTAGAATGGTAAGAGTATCAATCCCAACTTCAATATATATCTAGAAGGTATCTCGTGGTGATTTTCGTACTCGTGCTTTACGTCTTGACTGGACTCTCATCAAACAGCTTTCTCAAGCCATAGCAAGATCAGTCGCTTTTATCTTCAACGGTGAGTCTTCATGGGCAAACCACTACATGTGTATTTCGGGTCCTGTTGAGTACTAGTGAATATGTGGTGAACAATATGTTCATATGACCCTTGGTAAGTGAGATCAGGGGATCGACGTTCTCCCAAACTTCCACCACACTTGGTGTTCGTAGTTATAAAGTATATAGAAACGACGTCTAAGTTGGAGATACCTGTCAGTAGTTAGTTCCTCGACTAAGAACCTCATGTTCCGAGTTCAAGTTGTGAGTACACGTACCGAGGTTGGAAATATCTCTTGATTATGTGGATAGTTGTTCGTCCGAGTTCACACCTTGGAGCAGCGTGTGGCAATCGGGATGCATAGATATAAAAGCCAAGTGGTATTCCCTTGCTTACTCATCTTGTCGATTCACCAGGGGTGTTGGTCTTGAATTTCGAAAATAACCCGTCGAGTTTGGTAGCCCATGCCACAGGAAGGTTCCTGTAGATACATCGGATCTGCCATTCTCCCGCTTTGCCGATGAGCCAAGCCGGCTCGTAATCAAGCCAGAGAGACATGAAGTGCGCAAGAATTACTAGAGCGCGCGGCCGTTTCTGTTCGACGTAATGGCAAAAATCGATAGGAACCCATATTGAGAAAGCACCGATCCTCCTAATGATGAAAGCTATATCTTCTCCCCGCTCGATCGCTCGCATTATGCTGCACGTGTATCCTAATGCTTTCCCGTACACTTCTCGGGCTCTCTCATCATTGAGCTCTTGATCTGTCTGCGCGTCGATAGAGCTGGGATGAGAAGGGTGGTCAAGAAGCCATGCTAGTTGTGAATGGTCACTCAATATCGTGTCAGTAGAGCGTTCCATAGTCGGAGATTCGGCAACAAATTTTTTGATAAGACAGTCGTCCGTCATATACTGGAGTGACCTGAGCCATATTTCTCCAACACCATTACCGACTGAAAACCTTCATGTTAGTAATCTGTATGTAAATACTGTTGCGCTAAGAAGAAGATATAGTGAATCAAAGTTTTTTATTTCCAAGGTGAAAGATGGACGGAACAAAAGCCAGGATCAAAATGACTCACTGTGAAGCCACTGTATTGGTGGTTCCCATGGATCAAGAGATAAAGTCTGTACCAAGGCTAAAGAGTGTGCTAGCATCCTGAGAGCGGTGAAAGATATGTAATCCAGCAATTTGGGGTCGGCGGTCGCAAGATCATCAACGTCACGCCTCTGTTCCCTGCTGGACATGATTTGATAGGTTTGCTGCAACTTGAAAAGCTCGTCTCGTTCTTGCTTGTCGGTACTTGTAAACCACATGTTCAGAGCAGAGTGAGCGAAGCCAATATTCAGTAGGCTGTAGCGGTTCCTATGTTGCGCCATGAACAAAGCTAGAGCGGGCTCTTCCACTGTGAAGAGACGCATGACGCCAACTTCCTGGCTATGGCCATATCGTGATGGCAACACAGTCGAGCTGTGATGAAGCAGTCTCGCCTCCCATAGTCTCCGCCACTCGCCTTCAGGTAAGTCAATACTGGAATCGGTTTCATCACTTTGCTGTTGCGGAGTGGGATGAGACGAGCCAGGGGAGGGATAGAACGTCTTTGGATTTGGCGGTGACAGAGCCGAGCTTGATCGGGTGCTCATGGTTCTCAGGCTCACGGGCTTGTCATTCTCGCGCTTGGTAACAGTGCCTTTCGCGGCTTGAGACACATAGACACATTCAACGCCATGCTTAAAGCAGCTTCCACAGGAAGGTTGGGCCTCATCACACTATGAATCAAGTCATGTCAGCAGCGCGCGAGTATGTCCGTGGGAGAAATCAAGTCATCTCACCTTAACTCTCCGCTGTTTGCAGCGCTGACACCCGGTCCGCGATTTCTTATGATACAAACGCGGACCACGACCGTGAGACTTCGATTCTTCCATGACAGTGGCCATTCGCACGAGACGGGTGAGTCTAATGATATGGCAGGAAGTTTACCTCTCAAGAGAGAGTGACGCAAAGAGCAGTGGGTCCTGAGGGTTACTAGTTCTATCACCAAGATAGTGAGAGGGAGGGGACAGCCCCGTAGGGATTGCGATCAGATTAGGGGATCAGTATGAAGTAAAGTTGTCTTCCCTGTATATAAGGCAAAGGGGGGAAATGTCGAATGTTTGTTGAAAGATGGAGGGTCCTCTGCATGGCTCGCCCATTTAGGGTCGGCCGCAGTTTGTTTGATGGCGAGGGTGTAAGCAAAACTTCAGGCAGGCCGCCAACTTGATATGGATGTTAAGTACTGGATAAGTCTCTAAGCTAGGATGCTTGGCATAGCCCCTTCCACCGGATTTCAGCTGTCAGAATCTCGGCACATAGGGGACGTATAATCGGAGGCAACATATAGGGCTGTCCATCGGCCGACTTAGTTTATTTTAGCGTAGGGTCGAGCGGTATGGTGACATGCAGAAGGAACCAAATTCATCTCATCTTACTCACATGACTTGCGCTTTGCAAGCTTTTAAGTGTGTATTGCGGTAGCCTAGAATCCAGACCTACAGGTAGGACTACATGTAGTGCAGGGGAAGAATGATGGACAGGTGAAAGGCTCATATGCACTTGGGTACCTATGTAATAATTGGAATTCAAAAATATGTTGCATGTACGGAGTACATCTGTATCTACATCAACTTTGAAGTAAGGAGTCGGAGTCGGACTGGCGGGCGCCGTCGCGTTCGGGGGGCAGGCACACGTGTGTCAGAGACGTACTAGTGACGTTCCTGTACCTGGAGAGATGCGCCTGAAACAGCCCCATGATGGCCAAAAGCCCCCTGTTAAACAACTGCTTCTCCCACTTCAAAATGTGTATCATTTGTTTGATCTCAATCGCATGATGAAATAGAAAAGACGGCTGCCAACACGACCGGCAACAGCATGATTTCAGACTAAACGAGAACATTGTACTTCTTTTCGAATTGCAATCCATCCGCCAACAGCATCCCAAGGAAGCTCGTCAGGGCTATGCTCCCATAATGCAACTCAGCCCTTTACAGTCGCGCCTGGCTGCGTCAATGATAGCTTCATTCCTCCTCCTTATTTTATATCTCATCCTTTTTGCGCCACCCTTCGCTTTCGCCGCCGAACTGCCAGACTATCAATCTGCCGACACACTCGACGCCATCGCTGTTCGAGATGCTCTATACGAGCCAGACTTCCCACTATTCGACCGAAGTATTATAGGCCGAGCCCCCGCTACCGCCGCAACTTCCATTCAAGCCGATGTTGCCCCGACTCGCGATAATATCAATTCCAATGAGACAATTACATTCGTCTTTCAGCTCGCCTCGGTCTCTGGCAGGTCGGCACAACCTAAGGAACTCCGGCGAAGTTTGAACGATTCAGACGACGAGATACCGGATGCAAACGAAGAGCTGGACGATATAGAACGACGACAGGCAACCCAAACCGTGTGGATATCCGCGAATACTTGTCAACAGCCTGCCCGCAACTCATCCTCTCAGACAAATGTAGATCCGCCCCAATTGACGTTGTATGTGTCGACCTCAACCAAGAATACATCTCCTGGGCCGGGACAAGATGACAGTACTCAAGATGTCATTGCTTTCTCTGAAGGTGCCGTAAATTTCAAAGGCTCTACAAGTCATGATGTTTATTTCAGCATCTCTGCGCCCTCACTCGACACCAAAGACTTCTCCACAGCGCTCCCATACAACTTCGCCGTCTCTGTATCTCTGAACGAGTACTATTATACATATAGCAGCGAAGACCCGAGCGGCGATACTCCTCTAATCTGGGTGGACAGTGATTCATCTGCCGCTTTTTTCAAGACAGATTACATCAACTCAGACCCATCACAACCTGTTATCACGTCACCATACACCCTCTTCGTTCAGAACAATGATAACGTGAACATCAATGGCATGCACAACTCATACTGTGGACTGAGCCAGTTCGCTCAGATTCGACCTCTCGACACGGGAAGTGGCCAGTTGACGACAGGTCTGAAGTTAGACCCCACCAACAACTTGACGTTGCAAGAGTTCTATATTAGTGGCTTAAACGCCAGCAGCAACTATGTCGGCATGATGGCCAAGGTGGCCAACTCTACAAGCTCCCAGAAGAGGCAATCCGGCAGCTCATCTGGCAGCGTGACTGTGTATAATGCTGTTTCATTTAATACACAGCCCGGTAAGAAATCCTGTATTGACGCGCTTGTCTCCAAAGTCGTTACTGACAAGAATCCGCAGAGGGACCTTGCACATTCATCTTCAATCTCACCCTTTGCACCGAAACGCAATATGCCGTACCTGGCAACTCAACTAACTTTCCGAACGCAACGGCTTTAGCTGCCTTCTATGATGACTATACGCAGTCAATGTACAACAGTTTCGAGTTGATTCTCCAGCAGACTCCCTGCCAGCCTCCTAACACACAGAAATATTCGTTAGTCAGGGACTGCGATGACTGCAAACAGACCTACAAGGATTGGTTATGCTCGGTCGCCATCCCGCGATGTGAGGATTTTTCTGCGCCCGACAAGAGTTTTCTACAAATGCGCAACATCTTGGCTCCGTTCGGAAATGGTACCGTTGTTCCCGAGTCGATCACCAGCACCTACGGCAATATGACGGCTTTCAACTCGTCCAGGAACCCCCAGATCGACACGGTTGTCCAACCTGGCCCGTATAAAGAGGTTTTACCGTGTGACTACCTGTGTTATAACATCACGAAGAGCTGCCCCGCATCAATGGGCTTCGGCTGCCCTCTGCCGTCCAACAAGTATAGCTTTTTCACAAGTTATGCCTCTCCCAATCAGTCGGAGGGATTGTCATGTAATTATCCAGGCTCGGCGTACTACCCGAGTGCTGCGGCGGCCACGACTATATCATGGACCTTCACAATACTGGTGATTGGTTTTGCGTTGTTAGCTTGATCGCTGTTTACGAGACATAGACGACAAGCTTGGAAGGAAATGTGCTCAGCACCATCGATGATAGATTTCCCGAAGGCCGGCGGTTGGTTTCTGTCCATGGTACTTCTGTTGTTATATAGAAAAGAGGGGTTTGAGGAAGAGCGGCATTGGTATAGGCGTTTCTGGGCTCGGAGTTCGTTATGGAACATGGATGGATAATGTACAGCGTGATGCTTGCGCTTGGTCGGATTTTGCTTTTAATACCACTGATTACCTACTTTAGGTCTTATGAGAATTGATCAAGTTTACCCTGATCATGTTGCTACCTGTGCATGGACATTGCGGAGGACGATTTATATGTCATTTACAGACCCTGTCGATTCTTTTTTCTTTTCTTTTTTTTTCTCATGCCTCTCTCCCTTTTTCTATTTTTACTTCTCGCTTGTATTTAGCTATATTATATAAAGATGCAAGCAAACTGACAGCAGCAAGCATTTTCATGCTTTGGTGGACCTTCATTTGAGCTTTTCTGTGCGCAAACAGCGTCGCTACCTGTTGATATAACATTTTTGACTTCATGGGACTCGGCAGGCTTGGGTGTCTCATGTCGGTAGAATCCTCGGCCAAGTTGGTACCAGCTGTTGCCCTGACCTGATATCTTACTCCCGTTGACCTTGATCCCAAGCAGTGGGACTTGCGACAACTGAGTTGTTTGTGCCCTATTTCCCATGATTGCAGACGAGACTCTGCTCTTTCCTTTCTGGACCTCTCTGCTGCCCATGCGCGACTGTCATGGCGTTCTATTCTGTTGTGACCAACTCTCGGGGTCAAAGGCCGTTGCGCTGAGGATATGTAGCAGGACGATGGCGCGGGTTACTACTGGGTCGGGTCGCAACTGGTTCTTCTTAGCCAGATAGAAACGGCGATCCTTTGTTCAGCTTTTCTTTCCGACTACTTTGGCTTTCTCAAGCTCCCCTATTCTCGCCTCGAGATTAGATATAGTTGCTGTATATGGGGCTCGACATTAGCTTTTCCTCGCAACGAACGACCAAAGGGCGAAGGCACCTTGTAGCTCAGCTTTGGACTCGTTCTGCTCGAGCCGCACCCAGAAGTAGTAGGCGACTTGGTATGTGAACATGGCTACTAAGAGGACCTTGGCGATGGGCCGGCTGAATGTCCTGTAGAAATTGGCTTGCTGTGGAGGGGAGTTGCGGGTTAGTCTTAGGTCTGTCTGCGGCATGGCTGCTCTAGGAGAGGGAGAGAGGTTTGCAATAACTCACATTGAGAGACCCTTGTGGTTTTTCGTTGCTGGATGAAAAGCGCTGCCATGATTTGGAGAATGGGCTGCTGGTAGCTCGGAACAGCTGTTGTTGTCGCGTTGGGGCTGCTATAGCCGCGCGCAATGGCATTGCCATCTGACGTGTGACGCGGGACGACATTGTTTTCGGTCGTGTTCTCTGGTTGGCGGCAATGGGATCGTTGTACAGAAACTGTGCGACTGAATTCGGGAGGTTTGGAACGGATGGAAGTTTGTGGGAGTGGAAGCTATCATAGCTATTGGAGCTATGGAGGTTATTAGTAGACGCCCAATGGCCCGTGTATGTAATCCGTAGTACCTAATAAAATATCGCCGGCGGCATGGCTTGAATGGATGGTGGAAATACCCCGTAAAGACCCCGACTCCACCGAGCCCACCCTGCAATCGGCAGGTCGGCAGCTTCCCCAAGGAGGAGCTATATATCGCCAAAGACACATTTCCATAACACATGTCGAGACGGACGAACTGTCCATTACTCCTCCCTGCCTCCTCCCAGTCGTGTCTCAATTGACTCACAGATTGGAACATACAATCTGTTCTCAGAACATATTCGAATCGATCAGGTTCATTGAAGACTCTCTTTATATAAGCAACTGAATAGTGTTTTGGTTAATTGCGAAATCGCAGTATATTACCTCTTTTATCCGATTCCCCAGACTCCTTTTTGCGCCGGAAGCCGATCTCTCCCATTGCTATTTCTACTTACCTATAACTCCCTTCCACGAAACCGTCGATCTTCCCACTACATCACCAGAAGATCCAACGTACTTCCCGACGATATCTCTCCTTCGGACATTGGGATCTCCCCCTCGCCTGATCATACCTACACGCTCGCTTTACCACCTTCATCACACATCCTACACACACACACACACACACACACACACACAAAATGGTACGCAGCACCTCTATTTTGTATAGACACACCCTGCGAATCTGTGCAAATGACTGATCACCCTTTCACACAACCAAACAGGCCCAGACATTAGAACAGCGCCGGCGAAACGCCAAGTTCGTCAAGGACCAGGACGCCCGCCGCGGCAAGTCAGAAGCTGAGATCAAGAAGAGGAACAAGGAGGTCCAGAAGTCGCCCATCTCCCCCATCTGGCTCGGTAAGTTCTTTATTTGCTGTGTCTCCCCTCTCCTCCCCTCCTCTTACATCTGCCAATGCCTTTTTTAAAATCGGGACCAAAAGAAAGGAAGAATGACCAGATGGCTAACACATATATCTTCACATTTCTTTAGGTGTCCTCGGCTTCGTCGTCTTCGGTGGTCTCATCTTCGAGGTCCTCTCCCGCTTCTTCTTTTAAGCACAAACTCTGAACCCGTGGGCACGCGCACTCACAGAGGTCTTAAAAAAAAAAAAGCAATGATTATCGGCGGGGTGGTACTTTGAGATCCAGACATTAGATACCTAGCAAGAAAGGGAGGCATGAAGCAAGACGAGGGCGAGGGTGTGTACTTTGCTGGGTGGCAGAAAGGGACATCGTCACTGAACAGGCATGGCATACCGGAGTGTATAAAAAGGTATAGCGAGGGTGTATCCTTCTCTTTGACACGGGAGCTGTTTGCAAGAGCCAACGGGAGGGGGCGACATTCCTCGTTTCTTCATCTCTGTGTAGATTTGTCTGACAATACAAAAAGACACTGAACATATCTAAGTATATGTTCTGGACGTCTTCAAGTCTTCTGATTCAATCTTCCTGTTGGCTCACTCAACTTTGGCATTGATCAATCTGTTCACACTGACTTCATTATGCTATAGGTAGTAGCTACAGTCTAGCATTTATCTGTCTCTGGTCGGACTCGTAATCATTACAAACAGCCGCAGACAAGCTTTGTAGTATTGATGCCACACTTTCCGCCCTGAACGCCGGATCCTTCCAAGATGCAACGACATGAAAGATATATTAATCATGCGCCGAGGCCTTTCCGACGGCTATGGCCCTCTTCCTTCATCTTCATCCCAAGGTCAAATTGGTGCTCTAGATCGGACTGCATCTTCGCAATATCGGACTTGGTCGAGGTCGAACCAGCGTGATGATCTCCTGACGATGTCCCGTTCGGTTTCTTGCCTCCTAAGAGACGTAAGAACTTCTGCTGTCTCTGATCGCCGCCCTCTAGTGCTGAGACGTTCCACTGCTCACCACTATCAGCACTTGGGTCGGCTTTATCCTCAGGCGTGGGTACCTCATACATCTCGGCTGTGTCCTTCTCCTTACTATCTTTCTTCTTTTTCTTCTTCTCTTTCTTCTCTGGGGAAGCTTCATCGGTAACCTCTACCTCCATGTCCCCGTTCTCTTCACCAGCGTCGGCCTTCTTTTTGTCCTTCTTCTTCTTTTTCTTCTTGTCTTTTGAAGATTCTGTGACATTTAAAGCCTCCGGGACGTCGGTCTCTTCGGCAGTATGCTCCTTCTTTGACTTGTTGGCCTTCTTATGCACTTCCCTGGGCTCCTCAGCATCCTTTTCGTCGTCGCCGGTATGCTCTGTCTTGCGCTTCTTCTTCTTCTCTTTGCGCGCGTCCATCTTAGCCTCGGCCTCAGCAGCACCGTCAACATTCATCACGTCTGCTGTGGTGCCCTTGGCATTATCCTCTTCGGCGGCTTGTCGTTTGCGCTTCTTCTTCTTCTCTTCTTTCTTGCTGCGCTTCTCATTGGGCTCGGATCCGTCAATTGGTGCGTCGGCGGTGCTGGATGGGTCGGTAGCATCCTGTGCCTCGTCTTTGATAGAGTCTCGGGGTGTAGGAGCCAGTAACTTGCGAGGCGCATTGAGAGGAATGAAGTCCTCGGTTTCGGGACCTTGTTCCAGTGCCAATATCTCGTTCTTCAGCTTGTTCTTCTCTGCATCTTCTTGCTGCAAAAGTGTTAGTGAGCGAGTGGCAGGGAAAAGGCATAGGGGAGGTGGTTGAAGATTCGTACCTCCTTCCGCTCATCAAGAAGATCAGCGAGAGCCCTCATCTTCTGAGCGTCAGTCCATAGCTTCTTGGCCTGTGCCTCGTAGCGGTCTGCCTTAGAGCGTAGTTTCCGGTGTTTCTTTTCCTGCTTGGCTTTTCGATTGGCGAGTTTCTTCTCGCGATCGGCTGCCTTGCGCTCTGGGGTCCATTTTGCGGCGCGTTGCACATTCAGTTTGCGAGCTTTCTTGGCATCGGATTTGAGATGACGTTTCTCTCGGCGAGCTTCGGCGCGAGCGAGGCGTTGTTCGTGTTGTCGCTTGAGCTTCGCCTCTGTGTATATAACTGCGGTTAGTATCGGGTAGGGAATCAAAAGCGATGGTGTCTCTTTCGAATTGACTTACCCTTAGCCTCAGCCTCCTTGCGAAGCTTGACAGGATCAGGCTTCTCCCAGCTAGGGGCACTGTCCATTGTGACGGTGTTGGTTGTGGTCGACTGATGAGGGTTGCGGGCTGCGGCAGAAGGCAGAAGGCAGGAAAATAAATTTGTTGAAATGCAGGGTTTCTGCTGATTGAATGCGGGGCCTTCAAAGGCGGTAAGAAGGAGCTCTCCATAACTACCCGTTCAAAGACCCGTTCCTGCACTTTCTGTATAACGTTGGCGTTCAACGCGGGGCTGTTAGGTGCTAATAAGTAATCCGCCTACGGATTCAACTGTCTGCCAGCTGAGCCCGTCAATTCCAGGCACCGCATTCAAGCATCACCGGCATCATCATCATCATCTTGTTCATACGACACTCTCCACAACATAAGTAACTCATGGATCAAGAAATTCAAAATTTGCTATTGAGATAAGTCCGCGTGTCTAGCCTGTACATCAATGCTTACTTTCTACCCCCCGTGCCTTCCGATTCATGTTCAATGGACTCCTGGTAGACGGCCCTCCCTACTCTCGAGATGTCTGCCTTCAAGCGTGCCCCTCAGCCGGGCATCGCACCCAAACCTACGAGCATCCTCAGCACCTTACAAGCAGCGTCCATGATAGATTCGAAGGCCGCCTTGCCCGCTGGTATTTCTTCGACATTCAAATTGTTCCATTGCCTGTGCTGATCAACCCCACCCTTAGAGATCATCTTCTCCATTCTCGACTATCTGTCCATTCCAGACTTGATGCGCTTCGCTCGAACCTCCTCGCGCATGCGTGAAATGGTATATGATGACACAAGATGGGTATCTAGACTGAAGGTTATGGGCCTCTGGAGCGAGGCCGAGGCCAAGAGGAGATTTGAGGAAGCTGTCAAGAGAAAGCGGGAGGCCGGCCAGCGACAAGCAGCCAACGGTACTTCCCACCCAAGACATGAGAGCACCACTCTTTTTGACGCCGCTCTGGAGGAAGAAAAACGGTCCAAAGAGGCTGCTCTAGCCTCACCACAGGTTGAGACCCCGAGAGTCGACGGTTTCGAAACCCTGAGCTTGAACCCCTCCCAATCCAAATCTCCTTTGGAGGACCCCTCCGCTCTCCTCAATATTCTGAAGAATGTCCGTAGCATCAGGGGCCAAGCACGCCAAGAGTTTGGGAAGATATACGGTGCTCTTGCACCCTTTTATCTTGATCTGGCTCGAGCAAAGACCCATACCGAACCCATCGTCTTTAAGGTCTTCCGTGATCCCGAAAGTCAGGCCCAAATGCTGGCTAACCTACAGGTCTTCTCCAAATTTGACTCTACTGACGGTTGGCTACAGAGGGTGAAGAAACTCACAGATATGATTAGTATCTTTGAAGGTGCCGTGCTTCATGAGTTCGAGCAAGGCTACGAATTCTGGGACGTCGACGGGAAGATGCGTCGCTATGCCCATGTTCTCTACTCCTTGAATGGAGGCAACGTAGCCCTCGAGCTCTTCATCCAGAAACATCCAATTTTCAACAATCGCGAGACTTTGGGGAACCCAATGGACTGCATCGATTTGGCGCCTCGCGAAGATATCACATTAGATCCTTCCCGTGCCTTTTTTGAACTTCTCATGAAGAAGCTGAATGAACAAAGCGCCATTATAAGTCGCATATTCCCCCAGCCAGCTCCCGTTTTCTGGTCCTTAGTTGACAAAGTCTGTGAAGATATCATTATGGACTACGTCCCTTACCTGTTGGATAAAGCTCATGGCAGGTATACGGTCCCTTATCTAAAAGCCGTTTCCGGTCTGTTTGAGCAAAGCATGCTTTTTGTGCAGTCTCTCGATGCTCCCCAGGCATCTGAGTCCTCCCTTCTAGACCATGCAAAGGAAATATGTCTCAAACTCTTTGAGTCACATTTAGAGATGTACTTACAAGAAGAGTTGGATGAGTTCACCAGATATGCAGAGCGTCAAGTTGGTCAGTGGCAACAGAAGCTATCCGAGCAAGATGCCGACGTCGAGTCCTTCTACATGGGAAACTTCAATCGGCAAGCAGACAAGAATGACTTCTTGAGCTCGTTCAAGAAAGTAGTCATGATGCCTGTCACCGTGATCCCCAATGCGTTCAGTAACAGGCCATCATCAGTCATGGCTGCCAAAGATCCAACGCTTCGAACTCCAGGACCATCTCGACCCCAAACCCCGGGAATCGGGAATAAAGCAGAGCGATCCTCAAGTCCTCTCCCCTCTGAAGCGCCCAACGATGAACTGAAAGCGAAAGCTGCTCTAATGGCAAATCGCCTTGAAGGGATTAAAAGTCTTTTCAGTATTGAAGTTGCCTTAGATCTTGTTCATGCCGCCAAGGCGAGCTTAGACCGAACCTCTAAATTTGTTCGGTTGGGTGGCCAGG
The DNA here is from genome assembly GCA_022578795.1 of Xylariaceae sp. FL0255. Lineage (NCBI taxonomy): Eukaryota > Fungi > Ascomycota > Sordariomycetes > Xylariales > Xylariaceae > Xylariaceae sp. FL0255. Next base: position 73,487 of record MU388827.1, on the reverse strand, counting down.
CCGGAGGGGAGGCTCGGGAGAAATGTGAGACGATCTTCATTGTCTTGCTTAAGGTTCTTGGCCAGACACATGTTAAGGATGGATTTACTAAGGCGCTCGATCACCTATCACGCTACAACCCGCGTGAAATCAGCGATCATAGTCAGACCGCTGTTGCGCCTCTTGTCATGTTTATCGAATTGGTGAACGTGGGCGACATCATCTCTCAAATGATCGATGTTTTTTACGAGCAACAGCTCGCCGCACCAAAAATTGCTGACAAGAATGATTTCATGGATCCGGCAGGTCTAGCCAAGAAAAAGTTTGAGCAGATGCTCGATGAGAACGTGGCCGCCGGACTCAACAAGGGCATTGATGTATTGATGGACGAAGTGGAATACCTCTGCGCGACCACCCAGCTTCCAACGGACTATAATCCGGCCCCTGCTTCGACGGAGGGAGTGTCGAAAGACTTTGATATTGGTCCGACAACCACGGCCAAACGTGTAACAGAGCTTGTCTCGTCTCACACTAAGATGTTAATAGGCAGCACCGAAAAAAGTATGCTCGATGTATTCAACGGCGAGGTTGGACTACGCCTTTTCACAGCTGTCTGCAAGCATCTTAAACGCCAACGAATTAGCACTGATGGTGCAATCAAGCTTATTGCAGATACCACGATTTACTTTGAGTACATCCGAACATTGAAAAATCCAGACTTGCTGGCATACTTCAAAGCGCTTCGAGAACTCAGCCAGATCTATCTAATCGATGCGCGCCATGCAAAAGAAATGGCAACAATTATTGCGGACGGCGATCGCTTTGGGGGAATATTTCGAGCCGAGGAGGTATACGAGTATGCCGAGAGGAGGGCTGATTGGTACTCAGTCAGACGAGATGTCGAAAGAGCCATGTATGGGTTAGAGTGCCAAGTTATGTGAAGCGCATTTCCAGAGACTCGGCCGAATCCCCCCTATTGGATTACTGTTTGAAATTGTGTCATCTACCACCCTCGAAATATTCATCGAGAAGGAAAGATTAAGCATGACCGGCATCAAAATCAGTGTACCGGATAGTGAGGAAAGGTTCGTTGCCTCGGCATCCTATGCCACCTATGTCAGGCATCAACGTATGGTAAAGCTTGGAGTCACACGGAGGCATTTCGTGAAGGGAGCAAATCTACTCACTGCATAGATATCCACAAAAATGACCTCACGTCAAATGTTTTCAGATTGTATCCGGACTGTCCTCTCCGTTTACTTGGAGGATTTGGGTGTTTCTTTTCCCAACGAACCTGTACTCCACATTCCGTTGATGAACACGATCATTGTGCAACATTTACTCGGGTGCGCCCGTCGAGACCCACGCGCGCTTCAGATCGATTTCTTCAGATGAGCCGGCTGCCTCAGGAAAGTAGTACTGGGGTTGCTGTCCAGATTAAAGGTTGAGGATGATAATTGAGTTCGTTACAGTAGAAGGATCAGTCCCTTGCTTAGCAACATTGACGAAGATCGTCATGTCAAATAAAGCAGGGAGATGGTGGGTGTGCCTCGGCGAAACGAAATGCGCCTGAGCTAAACGACCAGGTGTCGAACAGGCGCATGCATCGCGCCTAGCTTAACGGTCAGGCGCGGCAGGGCGAATACATGGTGCAGACCTGCTGCCGTATGAGAGCGACAACCATGGAAATGTAGCCTTCGCCTGATAATTGAACAGCAAACATAGAACTGCAGTTGCCTGCCATCAAAACAACGTCTCCAAGGACCAGAGACATCCTCGGCACGCTGCTACGTGCCACATAAAGACCCCACGACGCCCAGAATGACATAATTCAGACAGCCCCGAACAGCCCTGGCTGAAGCAGCTGAACTGCCGGATTGGGACAACGCAAAGAGCAATTATTTATTCGGGGTACTTAGATGACAAGGCAATACGGGATGCAATGTATCGCACGCTAGGCAACATGGAAGGAATATCGCTACAGTGGGACAAACTAAACTGATTGCATCACAGGTATTAAACCCTCATGGCGCGTCAGGCGTATGAGCAAGCTGGCGCCTTCTAGAGACTGCTTGGCAAGGCAGATTTTGCGCCTCTAGTTCCCGAGACATGCTTTAGCGGGGACGTCTTTAGTCGTCGGTCTTGTTACTACCGAGTGTGTATGTCGGTATCGGTAGCTACAGTATGTGCTTGAAAGTCTACTCGTTCTTGGGCTAAATGCTGCGGCTGGACCTCGGTGACGGTTTAGAACAAAATGGCTGCAAGTTCATCGTTGTGCCGTCATCGGGGGCATGGACAAGGTAGTCGACCATGGCGTATCGTTGTAGGCATAAACTGGTAGCTCGACCTCCAGACCGTTACCTTCGGTATCACCGAAAAATATCGTCGATGCACGGTCACAGTGTCACGGCTAGAAGCATCAACCCATGATCGATTCTTCATCTGGCACAAAGGATCTGATATGCCAAGTAGTGACCCCCGAAAGTGACTTGTCTGAAGTATATTTGCGTACCCAGGTGGATTCCATGTCGCCAAGAGCCCAGAAAGCATGGCAGTGGATCGGTGCGTGGGGAGGCCACCCTTGCATGCATGCATGCATTCTCCTACTACAACACCAAGAATTCCATCTTCGTTGATCTACTCCAATTGACAACGTATGATATTCCGTGCCAATGTTTTATGACGCTTCAGCCCCGGGAACCAGGGTCCTTACGGATGGACAAAAGAAAAATAAGCTAGGCTCGGACTATTACTCATGTCATGGCACTCATTCCTGGTTATGCCCAGCGCGGGACGACATGCCTGCCACCCGGGACATCATCACCTCGATCGTAGCTAGCGCGGAGCCATATCGGGCGGTATCGAAGAAGCGCGAAAGGAGGGTACTCACTTACAAGGTTATAGACGCTGTGGGTATCAAGACAAGTACCTCGTTTCTCCTTACTGTAGTCGGTCTGCATCACAGAGCATAGCATCATGTCTCTCCCTATGCATATGAATCAGCTCACTGCACCGCTATTGTACCAAGAGGGATACTTGAGCTTAACTTACAAACCAGCTGCTCTCCCTCCTTACCTCTAGGCCTTATTCGTTCCGTCCAGGCAACACATGATAAGGACGAATTTGGACATATCCTTCTCGGCAATCTGAACCGGGACTAATGAACTACCTAGTCATTGAAGCTTTCAGCCACTAGACCCGACATGCAGGGGCCCACGCACCTTACGCCGCCTTAGTGTTAAGTCCCATGTTCTAAGTAACATATTGGTGCCTCCAGAGGACGATTATTCGACCATCCGCAACACTGATCAAATATTTACGAAATTATCCAATCATATTAGTGGGCAATACCTCCCATCTATCGCTGTCTCTTCCACATTCCTACCCTTTATGGGCTAGAGCTGTTCCCGCTTCATTACCACGATCATGACGAATAGGCACTTGAACAATGTGGTTAGATTCAGCTTCCAGGAATATCCTACCATGTCTCCAGAAGTAACAAGGGATGTATGAGGACTTTATCTCCTCAGGCCTCCGCACGACTCACTTCTACTAGTATTCCTTAGTAGAATCATTGTTTCCTAGACCAGGGTCTAACCATATGAATCCTCGCCGAACTTGCTGATGATGCATGCCTAAGATCACAGGGAGTCGTAATGGGGCTCAAAGACTGTCATCCACACTTGGTATCGCTCATACAACCTTTCTGTATACCGATTACTGCCCTTCGACCGGCCGGTGTGCGGATACCAGCTGATCTCGTGCCAAATTGTTGACACGTTCGAACGTTTGATGAATCACAGACTTCCCATTTTGTCAACTCAGCCCTGATTAGATGCTACACAAGGACCATGGGTGCCTAGGCAAATCTGATTATCGACAGCATTGCCCCGATATTTCTACCCTGTATATCACCTGACCGCTGCGTTGACGACAGTTTTCATTATTACCGGACGTAGTTCATCGAACAGTCTAGGACTTTGATAGGCTTCTCCTCGCTTGGATGTAACTGGCCTGAATATCATATAAGATCGAGCTTTTGCTTGGATCAAAGTCGTTAGTCCTCTCTACCGATGTCTAGACCAGAGAAACATACACTACCGCCATCCTCCTCCTCCCAATTCATTGTCTTCAACCCCATTGACGACAGACGGAACCAAGCAGAAATTTCTTTTCGATTAGATCAGGCAACAACAACAACAACAACAACAACAACAACAACAACAACACCAACTACATCTCCTTCGATATCCCCCAGGATTAAGAAAAGAAGGGTCTCGATACAAACATCGGGTTCGGATACAGAAACGGAGCGGACTATGTCTTCACGTTCCTATTACCCTCAGGAATCGAGCTCTAGGAAGCACTCCTCTTCGAAGTCTAAGTCGAAATCCAAGGTCAAGAACGATGACTGGACCGAAGTCACCGATGCTGAGGAGAGACGGCGAATTCAGAACCGAATTGCTCAACGAAAATTTCGTATGTATCAGCCTTTTTATTCATCTCTGTTTCATTCATGTGTACTGACGATTCATGTGTAGGAGAGAAGGCCAAAGAGCAGAAGGAGCGCACCGAGCGTGACGATCGAAATCAAGAACATGCCGGAAGCAGTTATCGCGTCCCGGATCCGAGAGCACTCGGTCCAGATGATGATCAGCTGTCCGGTCTTCCATGGGGAAGTGTCAATAGTATGTTCACACTTTTTATAACCTTCATCAACAAGCAAGAATTTTTCCTAACACCTTGGTTTATAGTGAGACACGTTATAGCTCGCGGGCACGAAAGTGAGACTCGTCGCGGCTCCACCAGAGATCAAAACACCCACGACCATGCTCAGTACTACAGCACCCACTCGACGCATCATGGATCTTCCTCAAACCAGCGGCAGACCACGAGTTGGGGTAGCCGGGGTAGTCGAGGTAGTCGAGGCAGCAGTGGTGATCAAGACGATCGGTATCGTGACGAGAGATATCATGACGACCAACAAGCCTACTACTACGATTACGGCGACTACGATTATGACTATGACGCCCACCATCGAGGTGGCTCTCGTCAAACTTAAACAGATGGTCAGACAACCCTGGCATGTGACCGCTTTTGATTCGGGAGTATTCCTCATTCGCTCGCTTTTTTGCCCATCTTCACAGCCTCCTGAATAAGGGGTTGCGATTAAGAATGCAGCAGTGGCTGATTATCAAGCATTGAGGGCACATACGAGCTTGGATATTACCGGTTTCCATTCTTCATACCACCCCGAGACCAGATCCGTCCCGGCGGTGAGTTGTTATTTTTACTTTTCTTCTGCTCTATGACTAGACTACAGCACAAGCCATTTTTTGTTACACTTAGATATCTTTTTTCTTTCCTTTTTTTTTTTTTTTTGGTTATGTCTTTTTCAATTTTCAAGATTGGACAAGGGAAATTACGCACATAACATAAGAGATATTTCGCAGGTTAGCTAGCGAGAGAGAAACATTCTCTGTGTACAATTATGATAAATTCCTTTTCAGGGTTTAGACGGACAGCAGCGAATAGGAACAAATTCTGAGCACGGGCGAGGCCTTTGAGTTCTTCGACCGGTTAATGTTGTCTGGATCGATATATTTAGAAACAAATTTTAGCCCTGACCTTCATTTTCAGCCTCATTCCTGACCAATGACATGCCGCGCCTCCGCTGCAATATTTCTTCGCGGCTGTGATAGACATGTATAAAATAATTGACGCATATGGGCGCGCCGTGCAGACGCCTAGAGGCGCCACTCGACCAAAAACAAGCATTGCTTAGGGCGTAGTGCCATAAAAGAACCACGCGGCAGTAGACGAGATGCAGCCCTACGAAATAAGTCACTTGGTGTATGGTACTAATCACCGGTACAGCTGAGTCCATCGTCAATGAGACAGAGCGTTGCAACCAGAGCAAATTCCCGTCTTAAATATAGGTGCACTGCTTATCTCCAAACATTCAATTATGGCTAAGGTAGCAAATAGAGAGGCTGTATTCCGTTGACCGCTTGTATTTCACAGGTTCACGGTCCTTGCCTGCCGTAACATCATGACGATGACTCGGGCGTGCTATAACCTAATAAGTGCTCACTTAGAAGGTGGCTGCTCCCAATCTTTAGACTGTTGCGGGCAAAGCCGAACTAGTAAAGGGGAGGGTGTGTCGTCAACTACCGGATGAATCGACCTGTTACCTGGGCCCAGGTCTAAAGAGCATATAATGACAAACCATGACATGGTATGTCGTTCGTACCTTAACCCATGAAAACAAGGTGTAAGCTTCTAGAAGGAGTATTGAGACCAGGGCCAGGCGCAGACCCTTTTCTTAATATGCCCCCATGCGGAAAGGCAACTGGGTAAGATGGGATGAATTGGGTTTCAATTGACTCATCTGTTTCTGTCACCTACCTGTCAGTATAGGTCACGCCCAGGTACCTATCATACATCTTATTAAACAGCTCGTCATCACCGAGACGGCGTCAAGAGCAGGGCGTCGGTAGGCAGGCGAGTCCGATCAGGCGGGTTTAAGGCGTTCAGGTCATATGATCAAGTTCTTAGTAGCTAATTACCTAGGTATAGAGATAAGTAGTATAGCCTCAAAGCAAGAGTATAGCAGAAGGACTTAGAAGCTGCGAAAAGATGCCGTGCTGGCTTGTGCTGTGCCTCTCCCTCATCTCGTCGTCACAGTCTTGCTTGCTGAGTTCTTCTGGCCGAACTGGATAAGTTGCGTCAATTTTACAAAATCTTCCTTACCTGGTTGGTAAGTTTGGGAAGGTATTTTTCCAACATCCATTACTTTTACAGGGTAAGTTTCGACGTGTGCAGTAATCGATGTCGTGGACCTTGACTGTTCCTTCATCTTTTTGTCTCTCTCTTGTTGTGAGCGGCTGAAAGAGAAGGTACTGTGATAGTTGAACTATTGATATACTCTAAGCGAGCTAGTTCAGTCTAGGGTAAGTGGAAGGCGGCAAGGGGGGGTTATGTGGGGATGCCGGGCGGGGAGGGCGCCGGCGGTTATAGAGACACGGGAGACGGAGTCGAGCCACCGTGGTCGCTGATATTCGCCTCACCTGTCACTGCCGTCAGAACTTTGACATCACCATGTTGGCCGGATCAGCACGTGAGAACTGCATCTTAGAGAAGAACTATCGGTTTCTATAAATGGAATCTATCAGAGTTTTTCTCTAGCATTACACCTGCATAATATAGAATTTAGGTAGTAACGTGGTAATGTAGTATTGACATACAGGTGCACCCCTGAAATAATCCGAAGTGGAGATTTACAACGGCTTTATTCCGTTGTGCTAATATATAAATCATTATTACAAGAACCCGCGACGCGAAAAAGATGTACCCTTTTATAAACTCGAGACTTGAATTTTTTCAAAGATTTTGTCGAACTGTTGCCGATTTTTAATTTTTTTTATGGTTATTTTGGAAATTATTGAAAATAAAGCTTCAAGACGGTCGGAGGTAGAATCGCAGTGGAGAATATGCCATTATTTCAGGGGTGCACCTGTACGTCCAGCTGTCTCAAAATAGACGTTGATAATAAGCAAAGCAACCGCAAGTTGCTAGGGCCATGACATACAGCACGCTAGGGCAGAAACCGATTCAGTGTCCTGCAATGGTCTGTTTTCTGGTCTGGCTCCCTTTTGCGGTCGATATTTTTCGTGTAAGTTGTCGGCTATCGCCGTTGAGAAAAAATGGAATCATGTGCTGGCTCATGCAGCTAAGAAAGCAATAGGCATGCAGATCATAGTGCTAGGACGTTCTACAATTACAGTACCACGCAGCGTGGTGTAAGCAGACAGTTAGGGTTGTGACGAGCGCCCTATGGCTATTGCGATATGCACGAGACTTTTACAGCAGACAATATCGATTGAGTGAGTTCGTGGGGCGAAATGCGACCATCAGATGCACGGCACTAATTCGTCTGGAGACGATGATAATCTCCGTTTCTAAATAGGATGAACGAAAGGGGACATTACTGGTAGAACTACGGTAGTAATAATGAAAAGATGATATTTTTGGGTGTCTTAGCCTGCCAGAGAGCTGAATGCCTAGAGGGAGGGCGAAGCAGGGCTGAGGCTTTGGTAACACACTGCAGAGAGTAATGCAACCCATCTTGAAATTCGCTTAAGTTCCATCGCATACGGGGCAATTGGCTATTGACCTTGATTCGATGACGATGACTGTCTCCTTTCTCTCTGCATATTGCATGCACAGCTCCTTACCCGTACCTGCACAGAGTCGGACTCCGAAGAAACACAAATAGCAAAAAACGTGCAACCTGCCTTATTCACACGTAGATCATCGCCAAGCACGGTCCTTTACGTGGCTCTCGTGGAATACTGTTGTCTGTAATCTCCGTCGCTATGTTCTACAGCCGGTCGGATCGTACCGACCAACCGCCTCCAATCCTCTCATCCTACGCAAGAACGTGGAGAGGCCCGAAGATGAGCCGAACTGCTAGTAGTATCAAGGACCAAGGAAATGGCCGAAAGTTTGATCTGGTCCCTCAAACAGATCTCTCTTGGATCATCGTTCTCATGTCCTGATGAGATTTGTTGAAACTGGAGGAGATTACCAAGGGCCAATCTAACAATACAACCTAAAGGTATTATTATTCTCGGGCTATGGCTAGATTAGATAGCAGAAAGGTCGTTAGGCGTAGAACGAATCATGTCACCCATATCAGGTTAGTTGGGTAGATTTATTCATCATCCCGAAGTCTTAGCTTCTTCAGCACGTGTCGAACAGGGTTATGAAAAGCCCCGGCTCGGCCCCTCTTCGTTACTTTGTTTGTATCTGTTAATAGCCTGGGATGAACTCTTTGCGGGGTCGAGTTCTAGACCTCCGCCATGCTTTGGGGGTTTATGTCCGTAGGTCATGGCTACATTATGGACGAAATGAGGCATGAGGGGAGAAACTACTCCGTAGAGCTATTGATGATCCGATGTTGTATGCGTAGATACCTCTTGCGCAGGGGGCAGGGGGGCAGATGCCAAACGGGTGGGAAAAGCGACGCTATACCATGATGGGAGCTTGGCGACGAGGAGAACGTGGTTGACAAGCAATTATGTAGGCGAACCCCTCAGATTCACCTTTCAATTCAGGGACAATTGGAGAAGAGATGCATAGGAAATTTCCACCCCGGTCTAATAATGAGCGCAATGATCTGACGAATTGGTCGGATCACAGACAAACGTGGGCATCATCCTGGAAATACCCTCGTCATCCTCGCTTGGTACCGGCCTATGAGAAGCGAGTATTTCGTCTCAAAATAGAAATGTTAAACGACTCCATATTGCAGCCGCAGTTCCACTAACAGACACACCCCGTCACTCACGATAGCTTCAAACAGACGTCGGCTCAGCAAAAGAGCTCACCTTGACGCAACAGAACCCTGTTCCTGCGGCATTGGCGCTCTATTCATTGCCGGAAAACGTGTCGACGGCGAAGATCTCGGTCGGTACGGGGGGCTTAGCCTTCTCCTTGTGTCCGTTTTCTACGGGGGCCACGTGGTCAATCCATGCCAAACTTCGACGTATCATCTCTCGGTGTACTTGAGGTACATTCGGATGGACGAGAAACAAGTCACTCGAAGTCTTCACCCAGATGGATGACATCCGGCCAAGCCCAATACCCACGGTGCCATCAATCCGTTTATAGAAATCGGACTGACGAAGACTACATCCGGAATAGTAGTCGCAGTCGAACAACCGCTGCAATCCGCGGTAATGATTAAGCACAATGAAGCTCACTCACCGTACTCGTTCATACCCCTACTGTCTCGCTCGTCGAGGTATCTGGTTGACATGGCAAGGCAGATTAGGATACCTGCAAGACTAGCAGAGGAATATAACCACCGAGCCAGGAAAATGATCAAGATATTCAGAGATAAGACGCTGCCGGCCTGTACGCATCACCACGGAATTGAGTGAAACACAACTCTTCGAGCAGGCGATGCTGCAAGAGACCTCGTATACACGATCCGAGACGATAGCAAACAAGGTTATCTGACAGACAACGGCAATAATGCAACGAAGCAAGTTCAACTCAGTTCTTAGGAGTAAGCCATCGATAACGCATATTCACGTCAGATCTGATACTGTCGATTGCCTAGGTAGTAACTATCCCTCCTCCCTTTTCTGTGGAAATTTGAGAGCGTCAAGAATGACCCCCTGAATGTATTTGCACAAGAAGAGATATGGGAGGATTTACTCCATTCCCTTCATCTTCAAAGGGTAAATCAGTATTTCCAGAACAACGACGAACAAATACCAGCCCGCTCCCTCAAGCAGCTCACAAAACAGACTGCATCCGACGAAATGGGCGAGTCAATGTGCAAGAGAAAGTCAGATGATCACCCTTGTTAGAAGAGAGAAACACAAGTTCATCTGTTAATGCACCGTATTCAACTTTTCACGGGCCTGAGTTGACGACATTCGTGCAGTTTCCAGGGCCTCAAGCAAGGATTGGTTGAAGTTTTGTATTGACTCACCACCCCCTTCCTGATCAGCCTCCACAACAAATCCCATTTGCAAGACGTGACACCGTCGTTTCCATATAGCGATAGAGCATATTTGAACCACTAATATTTCTTCTCGTGGCGTGAATTCCCATACTGGCCTGGCATCCTGACAGGGTTGTCTCTGGCGGTAGCTCAAATCTAGCTGCCTAACAGCTCTATTGTAGCAATCAAAACTCGGCTGCCTATTCGAAAGTATAAGTCCATAATCATGAGGCGGAAAAAAATCTTGCACAAAGATGTATTGTTGAGTTCAGATCCCCAATCAAAATCTCTGCTGCCAGCACGCGAGGACAAATAAGGCAGCCCTTTGGGCTACATGATTCCAGTTTGGATCAAGGGAACTATGGTGACTGCCTAAACGCCCGTGATACCCCCAGTCCTCCCTTTGATCAGTAAAATAGTCCGCTGCACATTTATACACATTGTCAACCTTTGTGTGATCTTATCCTTTGAATCTACATCTCCCCATTTGGATCAATATTGGTCAAGTTTATTCTCGAATTCAAGCATAGCTAGAAGTCAGTCAAAGAGAAGAGGACAGAAAGGGAAGAAGAAAGTTGGGAAAAAGAGAAAATCGAAGAGTGCCTAGAGTATTGGACCCTACCACCTATCAAAACATGTTTCAAAATATGAGATAAGTATGTTCCGCTGGGTTATACACTCCGACTAGAAGACGACTTGATAACCTGAACTTTATCTTACATAATTCTAAAAACTGCCTTACAAATTCATATCACGGCTAAAGAAGAATTCGACTTGAAATAAGTAAATTTAGTTTCATAATGTCATCTATCTGTACCCAGGTGCATATCGGACCACAGTCTAGAGTTTACACGACATACCCGTCCACCTAAGGAATGCAGTGCCGATCACATACCAGGGCATTTTGGTATGCTGCTAAATATGATTTGTTGTACAGTAAAGATAGTGTAACAGGAGATCTTCCTTATGTGTTCTCATGAATATCATTTTCCTCTTGGTCCTATAACTCTTTTCGTTCTTCGGCGGCGTGGGCGGCAAGAGCTCTCGTGAGAGCGGAATTTGGATATCGTTCCGCCATATCTTCAATCTGGTCAGCCACGCCGCTCTTGGACCTCATCGAGGAGTCGCCAAAGAGACATCCCCAGAGATCTTGATCATCAACCGCCTCTCCCTCCTCGTGTTTGCTCATGAGCCTATCCAAGGCTGCTTGTTCAAGCTCATGAGAGTTTGCCGCTTCGAGTGCCATTGCTGATACTTCCGACTCTGTTTCTTTGGCCTTGCCTTTCTCCAGAGTTTCCATATGTTCCATCCGCCTTCGCACTGAGAGATCGTATATGGATTCTTCAATAGTGTTCTCAATTATGTATAGCCACACAGTTGTTTCTGTTTCTTGCCCGATACGATCAACACGTGCGATGGCTTGCAACTCCAGTGCTGTGTTCAGGAGGGGCTCGCAGAGAAATACATGGCTAGCATTGACAAGGTTCAGGCCACTTGCGTGAGCTTTGGCACTCATGATGAGGCATTCCACACCCGGGTCTTCCTTGAACCTTTGAATTTCTCGAGCCTTTCTGTTGGCACCGGGTGTGAACGAGGCATAGCCAATGCGATGAGCTGCCATAGCCCCTGGGAGGATGTCCAGGAAGCTCTGGAACTGTGAAAAGATGATTGACTTTGCCCCAGGATCTTCTTCTCTAAGCCACAGCAAGTGTCTGATTAGTGTGTCAATCTTTGTCGAGTACGAAGGCCGCCCCTGAAGATCAATGTTCTGAATGTTTCGGAGCTTGGCCTCATCAAAGCTTGAATATATACCGAATTTTCTTGATCCGCTCACGCCGCCATGATCTTGGAGTAGCTTCAGCTCAGGCTGTTTCTTAGTGAACTCGAGGAGCATGCTCGCCGTCAGGCGCTTCTTGCACATTGGACAATTATGTTTCGCGTTCCACCATATCCGCATACACGGCTCACAGTATCGATGACCGCACTCAGTGAGTATGCCGCGGGTGAAGTCACTTTGACAAATAACGCAAAACCGTTGCTGATCTGAGCTCTGTCCTTCCTCGTCCCTGATTAGGAGTACTGCAATTAAAAAGTAAGTAAATTAATATCTGCTCTCTTTCGACCGGCTTGAAGAACTTACAATGTCGGTGTTGTGATTTTGCTACTGAGACTTTTTTCCTCAGCAAATTTTCCTGCTCAGAGAAGGATTTCCAGGATCCTGCGAGGTCTTCACGTATGTCATCGTCCAATGGAATCACACCATCGGACAGTATTTGCAACTGCCGATAGAATTCCACACGGTTGTTCATAGCAGAAGTGAACATGTCCAGCTCCCGTTCGAGATCTGTGGCGATTTTACCATGTTCCGTGAGTAGATCCTTTGCGTATTTCAGTTGCTTCGTAACGATGTTGAGTTCCACGTTAGCACGTTCGCTACCTCTCACTACATCATGACGGAGCTTGGTCGCAAGCTCTTTCAAATCGCTATGAATACCACGGAGAGAACGTTCACGAAGAATAGGGTTGAGAGAGTTTCGTAGCGCGAGGCATTCCAACATTTTCTCAGGAGCATGCCCTTCCCCGGCTTTTGCAAGTCTCTCGGCGTAGGCAGTCTCGTGTTTGATGCGTTCATTGACCAAGCCGCTGAGGGCATCTTGACGATCACAGATGAGAGCTCTCAAGGCTGTAGTGTAAACCATGAGATCATCTTGAATTTTGGTAGAGTCTTCGTACTCCTCGCCCGTCAATTCAACGTCTTCTTCGCCGTCGACAAGGGGCTTTAGCAATAAAGAGACGACAATTTCCCTCCATTCGTCAATTTGGTTGGCCTGATCATTGAGAGCAACGCCTAGATTCTCTAACTTTTCCACAGCAGTTAAGCTTTCTAGGCCGTGAATATTGGGAACGACGATCTCTGATATTGTCACGAAAGATTGAGACATTGCGCTTTCCTCAAGTTTCTCCATTGATCGTGTAGCTTTAGCAAGTGGCTCGCGAAGGATCTCCTTTCGAAGATGTTTTGCTGACTCATATCCTCTGGTTTCACGCCGTTCGAGATCTTTATATTCATCCGAACCTGGTTTCGTTAGGCTTTCATCAGATTTTAGTTGAAAGCATCCACTTGCGATGTAGAACGTTACTTGGTGTTCCAACTCGAGGATCAAGCGCAACTTTCGCCTACATTCACTGATTCTTGTAGTCTCAGACGCCTCCTCCGAGCGATGGTCAAGGTTTGCACCTTCCAAGCCATCTTTGCTATGTTGAGATTTCTGTATGGCGTTCTGTAACTCTTCTCGGCGTTGAATGACGATTGGTCGAAGCTCATCCAGAACTTCTTTCCAGATGTCTAAAGCTTCTCCAACTCTTGGTGAGTTCTCAAGTAACTGACCCTTGTGGATTTTGGCCGCAAGGTAACTTCGCTCATCGATTTGTATTCTGTTATCGGACTGCTCTATCAAGACTTCGAGATGTTCAGTAAGGGTCTTATAGGCGCCAACAGCGCGCCGAGTGATGGATGGGTGAAGTATCATTTGTCTCAGGCTTGCGAGTGCTCCCCTCATCTGGCTAATAGTGCGCATGTCGTCATCAGAACCGTCACGTAAAGGGTTTCCAGTTGGATCAAAACCGATCTTGGACATAAGATCTTTGAACTGGATCTTATAGTTATGTCTCTCAATCGTTGAGAACGGCATGGTCACCACAAAACGTCTTTGAGCTGGAAGTTGCAACTCATCACGAACAGCTCTTTTCGAATGTCTCATAGCAATTCGCTTGAATAAAGCGGTGAAAAGATCTTTGTGAGAATTGATCAAGTCATTGAAGATCACCTGAGACGAATGAAATGGCCAATATCGTAAGAATGCCAATAAACCGTTCAGGTCCTTAATGTCATTCTTAACGGGTGTGCCTGTGACCGACCACGCGTTGATACGAGGTATCGAGCATGCTAATCTTGCTGCATTGCTCACTCCCGAATCAACCTGCTGGGCCTCATCAAGACAGAGGCGCCACCACTCAATTCGAACTAATGGCGACCGAATCCGCTCCCTTTGCGGCGGATAACGCATTGAACGATCGGGAGGATTCTCAGCAAAATGTATCTCTGCCTGCAAGACGGTGTAGCTAGTGAGAACAACATCACATTTCGCAAGCTGAGAAAGAAGTGCTGGCTCAATCCTCTGCCCTGTGGTATGATCACCTGACCACTGATCTCTCCAGGCCGAAACTCCCTGGTATACCATAACGACGAGACTAGGGGCATGCCTCTCGAGTTCTGAAAGCCATTGATTTACTAGAGTGCTGGGAGTGACGATCAAAGTAGCCTTTGAGGGGAACAGCACTCTCTCGCGGCTTTCGAAATCCAGGTCGACAAGATATGAAGGATTTCTTGTGTGTGATAGGATCAATGAGATCACTTCCACTGTCTTACCAAGGCCCATCTCTTCAGCAAGGAAACCGCCCCGGAATTCATTTTCCACTTTTTGGAAAGGGGTGATGTCGCGAGTGACGATGTGATACAAGTCGCTTATGTAAAATTTCTGGTTATTGATGTCCTCAGACTCTCTGAAAGAAAAAGGGAGAAGAGAAGCTGATGAAGGCGGACATTGTTTCAGTTGTAATGACCCAGCAGAGCTTTCCGAGTCATGCTTCACGCCTTCCCGCATCAATAGCCACTGAAGTGCTCTAGTCTTTTGATATTTTACAGTCAGTCGTCGTCCTTTCAAGTAGTTTTTGTGCTCCCAAGACACGCTATCATGTATCGCGAGCACACAGGTTGCTTGTTTGGAGGGGAAAATGGCATCGAGAGCTTACCTGAAAGGGGTACAAAGTTGTCTCGAGACCTGGGATCGAAACTGAAGTTAAATCTGTGAAGTCCTCGGCTTCCGGGATAAATGCCGCTTCATAGAATTGCTGTGGGAGAAGAGGGGTGGAGGTAGTCTCTGGATCGGTGGTGGAGAATAGTTTCAGTAACTGTCGGCTCGTTTCTCTCTGGTAATGGTTGCGAGAAGGACCGGAAGAAACGTTCCAGTTGACTCGCAAATCGAGGGTCATGCGAACAGTGCCTTCTTTCTGATGCAGAGATATGGTAGCGTCAAGCCAAATAGCTCCCTCCTTGGTTTTGTCCTCGGTTCTACGGCTCAGAATTGAGAAAGCGGTCTTCATGGGAGCTGAGAAGCCTAGATCATGGTATATGTCGGCATGAAACTTTCCACATGGGGCCCCTGACTTGCTACTGATGGAAACAGTGTCATCTTTGCTAGCCAGGCACAGCTTGAGACTGTGACCAACATCTTGACATATTATTGAGCCATCCTGAAAAGGAAGGGTTCCAGGCCGGGATACCGAAAATGATTCATTGATTAAAGGGATTGCCTCAAGTTGCTGTAGACGGCGACGCTTTGTTGAAGGCTCTGCCCCTCCCTCATGAATGCCATGTGGATTTGTCAGTGTATCTCCATTGGTAGGAGTAGGCGCTAGCTTCGACAGTTTGCGCAGAC
Source organism: Xylariaceae sp. FL0255 (assembly GCA_022578795.1). Taxonomy (NCBI): domain Eukaryota; kingdom Fungi; phylum Ascomycota; class Sordariomycetes; order Xylariales; family Xylariaceae; species Xylariaceae sp. FL0255. The sequence continues at coordinate 57,491 of MU388827.1, read as the reverse complement.
CACTGAGAAGATCCGAGGGAAAAGGAACTATGACAATCAGCATTTGAACGGATGTGGTCTGAAATAGTGTAATATCATCATCAAGAAGATGTTTCTCACATACGTTGAGAGTTGGTAGCTCCTTGAGTTCCTACAAGAGGAAGGCGTGTGCTCAGCACACTTGAAGCTGATGCCACCATGGTGTGTGGAGGGCGACCAAGAACCTAGTATCAGAGGACTATCAGGAGTATAAATCGCCTCTGGACGGATGAGACTTAAAGTCGCCACATTGTGTTGGGAGATGCTTGGTAAAGCGCAATCAGATGGGTATTTGATTCTCACTATATGGAGAGGATGAATGCAGGAAGAGGAGGTAGGCGAAGAGGGGGGCAGCCACGCCCGTGGTTACAGGTAGGGACCTTTATATGGGAGAGTTGTCTGGTTACCTAAGGCGGTTGTCTCTGGGGAAGTCGGCGTTAAGAGATACTTGGTTAGACTTGCTCTGACGTCCCCACATGCCTATTCGGGTTCCTGATCCCGACCAACTTGCTGCTATTCTATCAGGCCATTCAACGACTCTTATCCCGTCTTGTCGTGAGTCATCGCTCATTTCGATTATTCCTATGAAGTCTACTATACGATTGTGTTATGTACATTGTCCTCTCAGCCTACTCCGTAGTCGAAGCATTCTCTTCGAGTCTTTAAAGACGCCCAAGGGACACCTCGAGGATTATCCGAGCGTGCAATGTAGATTCCAAGAGACGATATGTTAGAATAATTAAATAGATAATATTTAGAATTCGTTTCAACTTGATCTGAATTAAATGCAAGGGATACTCACTGTTTTACCGGTAGTGCTTATTGTAATAAGGCAGTTGTCAACTAAGATATAAATGAACGTATTTCCTAACGAGGTTAGACTAGAGCAATTGACTACGGAACTTCTGAAATTCCTTTCACCGACGTGACTTAATGGACCCATTGAACTTTTTGAGCCAGTCTCGTCAATGAACATTTAATACTGGCATAACCCAAGAAATACACGCCGAGACAAGTCGTTCCTGAAGCATAAAACGACCCTTCCATGATGCGGAGAGGAGTCTCCCACCTTCAGAGAACAGTATAGAAAATCGTCTCCGACTATGGCGAGCATGAAAGTAAGTCAATGGATCCCCAGCTCTCACCAATGATTTCCTCGAGCAACTTCGTCTTTGAAGAATGGACGACGCAAATTGAAGCTAACTCGACGATTGCTAGCCTTTCCTCTGCCCGCAGCCTCTGCGCAGCGCCATATCAGCAACCACAAAGACAGCCTCAACAACGCGCCGCATCGTCCAAACCCCCATACAAACCCCAGCATTCCACACCACGCGAACAGCCTCCTCATCCACACCCACGCTCCAGACACCCCCGAAAATCGCCGCCATCCCCGAGGTACCACCACCCACGCCCTTCGTGCCCGACGTGCCCACCTTCCTCAAGGTAATCGGGCGCAACCTCTCGCAACACGCCTCCAAGATCCCCGACTGGGAGACCCTCTTCACGCTCACGTCGGAGCAGATGCGCGAGCTCGGCATCGAGCCCCCGCGCAGCCGCAAGTACCTGCTCCGCTGGCGACAGAAATTCCGCGAGGGCCACTTCGGCATCGGCGGGGACCTGCAGCACGTCACGGATGGCGAGGCCGCATTGCGTGTTCTCGAGGTCGACCCCGTCAAGGACGTGACGCAGGGGGCTAGGAAATACGTCGTGAACGTGCCCGCCGACAAAACTTCCGTCAAAGAGTGCAGTCCTGACGAGATGTCCCGCGTCTATGGGTATTCCGTGCAAGGTGTGAGCACGATCGTTGGTCCTTTTGCGATCCCCGTCGAGGGCAATCGGGCTGGGGCCAAGATTGTTGTCACCGAGGGCATGTGGGAGGATAAGCGTGGGCGGAAGATCGATGGTGGTGAGCGGAGACAGACTGAGATCCGGTATAAGCGACGTGTTGCTGAGCGCAGGGAGATGCGTGAGCGTGGTGAAATATTGTAATGGAACGGAGTGGTGGAAGACCTAACTCCGGGAACGTGTACAAAGATGTACAATATTCACATACACTTCCTGATGTAAAATACTAGATGAAACGGCCTGTGTCACGCAGGTCATATGTATCAACTGAAAAGTAAATGAGCTCATTCATTCAGGTTTACCATGACCTTTTTCTGTTGCCTTGCATACAAATCATCCATGACGCCTAACCATGCAGCCTAAGTTTTCCCTCTCTTGAAACATGAGGTAATCTATCACCGCAATATGCAATCTTCCCCGATCTATTTCCCAGCTCCGAAATCCAGTTTCCTGGCAACCTTGCTACCTCTATCTTCATCAACCACGCCAGGCCGTCTCTTGAGATCAACACCGATTTTCTCCTCGCCGCCCTTCTTCTTGGGAAGATCCTGCTTGCGAGTAGGCCGCGGGTCTTTATGCCACCATTCGTGTTTCAATATATCTCGTGCCGTAATGCGCTTCTTCGGGTCAAGGCTCAGCGTCTTCATGAGAAGGTCGACACCCTCGGATCCCAAGGTCCCGAACATGCCCATATAGTGATCTCTTCCACGTAAGGGGACGACCTCTTTCTGGGCTATGTAGTCGGGGAGTTTGGTGACGCCAGGCCAGTTCTCTTCGGTTGGCGTGCCGATAGCTTGGCAGATGAGGTTGATCTGGTCCATCTCGGAATTACCAGCTATGTACGGCGTTCTGATAACAAGCTCGGCGAGAACAAGTCCAACCGACCAGACGTCGACTGCGCCAGAATAGTGCGAGGCTCCGAAGAGAAGCTCGGGCGGTCGGTACCATCGTGTGATGACGTTCGCCGTCATAGGCATGTAAGGATCTGAGAAACTTCTTGCGAGACCGAAATCGGCCAGCTTCACTTCTCCATCAGCCGCAATGAGCAAGTTGTTCGGCTTGATATCCCGATGCAGAACGAAGCTTTCGTGGCAGAACCAGACGGCCCGGGTCAGCATGCCCATCCAGGCTTTGATGTCGGCGGCACCGTAGCGCACGCGGTCGGTGTCGCGGATGAGCATCTCGAGGTCGCCTAGTGGCAGGTACTCGAGAACGAGGTTGAGGTTCTGGTCTTTCGAGGAGAAGACGGAGTGCAGTGTGATGATGTTGGGGTGTGAGAGTTCTTGCAGGTGTTTGATTTCGCGCACGGCGTCGGGGGCCATCCCTTCTTTGAACTCTTTCTGGACTTTGATCTTCTTGATAGCGACTAGTTCCGAGGGGTCGTTTCGTAGAAAGCCAAGGTATACGTTGGCGTATGTACCTTCACCGAGCTTCTTACCTATGAAGAGCTCATGTCAGAGTATGAAGACTGAGGAGTATATGAGCGAGAATGGTCAACCTTTAAGATATTTGCGCTTCTCATCTTCGTTTAGCTGCTCAGCCAGATCGAGAGCAGTTGACTGTGCGGCTGTTGCAGCGTTGGGTACGACCTGAGGGGGTAAAGGCGTGCCATTTGAAGAAGCCTGTGCCGAAGAGATCATCTTGAGAGGCGAGCCGGCTTTCAGATTCTGGAGGGCATCCGTAGGATAGACCACAAGCGGGGAAACCGCCATGTTGTGTGAGTAATGGGTCCAGCCCTACGATTTCCGGAACGCTACCCTCGTTGGTTGTTGCATGCGCAATGAAGACGAGGCTTGAGATGGCAAGGCTGGCAATGCTATGGCTAGCAGCTGATGCGAAGAGGGTCCAAAAGTGTACGGTTCAGGCGGTCCACAAGCTAATGGAAAACCCCAGCTTAGCTCGAAGTGGCTTGGTCTCCACTCTTTTCTCGGAAGTCGGATGTAACAGAAATCTACAGTGACGTCACCGTGTCTTTTTGTAGATACTTCATTCCAACCTTTGTATACGGATCCGTATTCTTAGGTTAGGTACTTTGGGGTTTTGTTTGTTGCGTGGGGTAAGCTTGGGAAAATTGGTCTGGTTGGAATGATTTCTCCAGAAAATCTGTGGCTTCTGATTGGCTGATAATAGCCTATAGGGTATGTAGGTAAAGGGTAGGTAAAGGGTAGTACCGCCTAGACTGACAGCTGCCCGCAGCTGGCATCTCTGTAGCCTTCGTACGACTCCCTCCTATGTCTCCATGGCCCTCCTATACCTCCGTGGCCGTCTTATGCTTCTATGGCCTTCCCATGCATCCGTGGCATTCGTGTGGGCACTCGCAGGCACTCCATGGCCCTCCTATGCCTCCGTAGCCCCTTGGTGCGGGTGCGCGTCGCTGGGGTATGCTGCCTGGCCCTCCTGTGCTTATAGCTAAGTAGAACTTCAGGGCCACGCCACCCATGGGGGAGCCTCACTAAGTAGTATCCCTCAATCCCTTCCGAATTGGTCTTGCATACAATTCCATGACTCCAACTACAAGGGTTCAAAGCAATAGCGCTGCTGCAATAGAGTAGAAGCATCTGTAACGGAGTAGAAACCCAACATGATCCTGACAGTGCTGGACTATAAATTGGTTGTTGATTTACGTTTTGTCACAAGCACCGTGACACATGAAATGGAGAAAACATGGGACATACTGCTAACTGCTAAAACTATAACTCTACAAAGGCGAAAGGCTGTGGCCTGTATACTTCTCAACCTGCAACAAAGACACATGATAGGAAAACGCCAGAATGCTCTAAGGAAGCCTGGAGGACAGACACAACATGACTCAAAGGGATCTTTTTTGCGGTGCAGGGGAGATTGAAACATGCTGTGATCTATTCCTGTTTAATAGGTTCCCCAGGGTACGATGTGGAATACAATATTGACAAATCCGTAGTTGGCTTGGTATCACCGATCTGCACACAGCGTTATCTTGAGGTAGTGTAATAATCCATCACAAGTACAGTCTACAGATCATTTGGCAAGATCTACCTATGCAGCTATTTGAGGCGTCAGAAGGTTTGTTCGAACAATAACTATTGAATCAGTGATATGCATGTTGATGGGGGGACAAGGCTGTCACCCAGGCTACCACTACACAATGAGGCTGCGCCTCATTGACCCTCCTGTCATGGCACATCACATGTGTATAATTAGACAATTATGCCGCTTGGGCAATCGTCTGCCAGATTACCCAGCGACCAAGCACACAGTTCTTTGTGGGCCAGAACTGACAGCGCAGTACTTAGGCATGCGCTTCTGCTGCCCTACTGCAGTTCTCAATTTCCCTTCCTCAGGTTACTACTTTCGGTGGTGGTTCAGACAATACTGCTCAAAAAGACCACTGTCTCCCTTGTGACAGTAACAGGTCCACATGTTATCATGTACAACCCCGAGGCGATTGTGTGTCGAGGCTGTGGCCGTATGGATGTCACTAGGGCGACTTGTCCACACTGCCCTTGCAATTACTGCAGAGTAAAAGGTCATGTCATGGCAGAGTGTCCCACTATCCCCCCTTGTATTCACTGTGGCCAGAAAGGTCACAAATCAATATTCTGTCCACGTCTGAGAAGGGCCATAACTTTCAGCCCATCTTCTTCTAGCAAGCCTCAGATCCATATAGCCAAGCAGCAGGATTCGACGCCTCCGCCAATCAAAGGCAGCGAATCCGTCAAAGGGACTGAAAATCTGCCCCTCAACGTCTCAGTGCATTCCAGTCAACATGACTACGAAGAGTGGCAGCTCCTTGACGGCAACCTTCGCAATGCAAGTTGATAATATCTTGCTCCACGCTTGCTGGTCGTATTGCTAACAAATAGTTCAGGCAGTTTCTTCCTCTCCACCCATCCACTTTCCAGATCTCATGAGCGAGTGTCTTGGTCTGCTACAAGACATTACACAGAAGAAACTGACTGGCGCTCGATTCGACCATTACACCGATCAAATCCAACGCCATGGCGGTGTTTCTAGCGTGGCTAAGGATTTGATCAACATGGTGCGGCCAGAGCTTAGAGAACTCAAGGGAAAGTCCATCACGGCTCAAGTAATACTGAAGTTGCTATCAAGTCAATCCGACCCTTGGCCCGTATCAGGGGGTTACGCCAGTGTCGTGACTGACGGCCGCTCTGAGCATTATTTCCGCGTGTATGTAGGGCAATCCTGGGCGCTTGAAAACCGGATCAAAGATCATCGGGAGGCTATTCTGGATTATTCCTACTCTACACTGCACTACTATTCTCTTTGGCTCGGTAATGGAAATCGGACACAAAGATTCATGCTCCTTTGGTCTGCCCAACCTGGGACTGAACCGGATGACTGGATGAAATCTGTTTCAATCTTCTTGAAGCACTGTTCTGTCGGGCTTTTGCTTCACACCATGGTTCTTTGTCAGCCGAGACGAGTGAGGCAAGCGACGGAAGCACTGATACTTTCGGTCCGTTAGGTTGGGGTCTGAACATTGCGTCCCCTCTGCGGCAGGGGCTCACATATGCGCAGAAAGAGAGGCTGATTGACACAGAGCGACTGAGACTGTCCAGTGATCCTCAGATCGCCTATTGGCCAACGTTTCGTACGGAACAGCGGAATGCGAACAGTCTTAATATTGATTACTCGTTATTACGCAGAGATGACTACGTTTCTGCTTTTGAGAAGGCCGTCGGGAGCGACGTCATCACCACAATGCCCCTGTATACCAAACTCAAAAACTCTACACCGTGTCTTCCAAGCAATCATCAGGTGGATTCAGATATCCAGTTTTTTTGGCACTCTGGGATCATCAATTGCTTTCGTGCTTGGCCCTGGATGGTATGCTGGCAGCTATATATCAGACTTTGCGGACGACTCATCACCAGACCTACCTTCGGTATTGCGATATTCGGGGTTCAATAAGAAGAATGTCCTTGTCTGGACCCATGACCTGAGGCCGTTTTCTGACCTGACTGCTACGAGCAACGATAATGTGACAGAAGAGATCAGGCTGAAACATGATCAAATCATCAACGCAAGCAGTGCAAGGGTGATTCTCATGTGCGGCTCCCTTGCAGAGAAAGCCGTTTTGAAAAACAGACGCATCCACCGTACAGCAAAACTGGAAATTAGGGGCCACCGCTACCACCTCTTCTTGGAGACCAGCGAAGCTAACAAGGCAAGAATCTTCATCCGTTGTCCCAATCTCCCAACCGGGAATTATCACCGTGATGGCAAAGAGGCTTCGGTCGTGAGCGAGATCATTAAATGCTGTGCCATTGTTACTCGAACGGACTCTCTCACCCCCTACTTCTTGCAGAACAGCACAGTCCGAAGTGTAATCTTTAGACAACAAAACCTAGAGAAGCAAGGGCATCCGCGGATGACCACCGAAAATCTTGATCCCGGTATCCGGATCTGGCTTGCAAGAAAGGGCTTTGGTGCAATTGAAGACATCGACAAGCTGGAGAGACTTGCCGGTTGTCTGACATATGGGCTAATTCTCTTGTTTTCATGTCTCCCTCGAAAGCCGCGAGGAACTAGTGTCACATCAGCCGGCCAACTAAATGATCACAGGCGGAGAGAGGACATATCTCGCGAAACCGTCAAAGATACCAAAGCACACTGCCATGATGTCATTGCAAGGTCAAAAGAAATGTTTCAGGAAGGAACTGCCAGGGAAGAACTACCACGATTGAAAACGCAAGTTTATACCGATAAGACGGCTTGCCCTGGTGATAAGGAGGACACCAGCCAACAGAATACCCCCGTTGCTCTCCAGCATGATCACCCACTCACCAAGGCAGTGGAAATGCTCTATCACAAGCTAGATAACTCGCCTGAGCTCGAGGATGAGTCGGAACTGTCTTTCCCGCCTGAATTATACCGAGAAATAGAGAAGCAAGTGGCGTCGAAAGAGATTACAGATGATTCGGTCGATGACATAGACGACGACATGTCCTTCGGAAATGATGGCATCCCCACTTCTGCCGATGAAGCGGCCGAAACAGCTACTCAAAGAACTTCCAATAGACAGTATTCAGCGAAGCCGGGGTCGAGAAGGCAGACCAAATTCTCGACGACCCCAAAGGCTTGGAGAGATGAAGGCCCTCATTTCCGCGGAAAGGTTTACATCCATGAAGTACCTCCGACTCGGGCAGAGGGTAATGTGAGACAAATCGCGATATGGGACCTTCAATTGACAATCCCCAACGACCTTGACATTAGAGATGGCATGGTCGGTGTTTCAATCGAGACTTGCGCTGAGGGTTTACTACACCCAGATAGATGGGCGACTGCTGCTACGGAACAGGATATAGGTGGTTGCTTGAGCTTTCGCATAACCGGAAAAGATACCAAGGGGAAAAGATTTGCTCACATACCCAGATCTAAGGGTGAGAACGCGGTTTTCCGTGCCAATTCCTTCATAGATATCCTCTTGCACCAGGCGAGCGACTACGAGCTCGTTGATCGTGAACGCCGACATGTGACAAGTAAGGCAAAAGAGAGGACACGGAAAAGAAAATACGCCATAGAGGGCGAGTAGAGAGAAGGCCAGAAAACATGCAGTACTCAATCTGGTAGATCTTAGTGGCTTAAAAACATAGAATCAGAATTGACAGAATTGGCGGAAGTATAAGGCAGGTCTGATATGATCCGTAACTGTTCTTTGTTGGTGATCCCTTGACTGGTTATGAAAGAAGGCTTGGAATAACTACGGGACAAGTAAGATGCGTCGAAGGAGCTTGTTGACCAACAGGCAAAGAAAACATAGGCGGAGAAGCGGTAGGGTACCCATGTAGTGCCAGGTGGGTCTCCAATTTCCGGCAAAATGTATAATGATTGGCCCTGGTGCCGGTGGGCATGTGCAAGTGCTCGACAAAAAAAGCGGACCACTGATCTTCCCGAAACACAGCTAGGTCGGAAGCGGACCAATTTTAGTTTTGAGCGCTTTAACATGTAAGCAAGGATTCTTAGGCTGGTTTAAGATTTCAATCTCCAACGAGTTGCACGGGCAAGATGGCCGAGTGGTTAAGGCGGTAGGTTCAAGAAATCGCCCCCTGGGCCTTCTCTTAGCCTTCAAAGAAGGTTAGTATTCTACTGGAGAAATCCGCGTGGGTTCGAATCCCACTCTTGTCAATAGTATAATTTTTTCTTGTATATATTTTATTTTTCAGGAACTTTAGTATTTACTTATTTTTATTAATTATTCCTTTTTTTTATTAAAAATGTTAATAAATTAGTTTATAAAAGGAAGTTTTTTATAAAAAAAAATACTTATTATAATAATGTTAAGCTTTAGCTATTGTAGGTATTAACCGTTTTGACCCCCTTTTGCACCACCCCTCTATTTGCACCATTTTTACACCAAAACTTAGTAACTTTAAAAATATTTAATTAATTTAAAATATATATATATAAATTTTGTTTTTTTTATATAAATAGATTTTTAACAAGGAAAAAATAAAAAAATAGTTTTTTTCTTATTAACTAGTTTTTTAATATAGAAATTTATTATAAAAATAGCTATAACATTTTTACTAATAAATTGTATATAAAATTGTTAGTATAAATTTTCAAAATTAAAAATTAAATAAAATAGTTAAAATCTTAATTTTGGTTTATTTTAATAAAAAAAAATTTAATATATTTTATATTTAATAATATATTTTAATAATTAATATTATAATTTAATTATCTTAAAATTAAAATTTATTAAAATTAAATTTAATTAAATTAAAGATAAAAAATTTAAAAAAATAATTATTAATAAATAGCTTTTATTTTATAATTAGTTTTATTTTTTATTATTTTTTATAATTAATTTTAACTTTATATCTATTTTATTTAATTTTTTTATATTTTTATAATTTGTATGTAAATTTTTATTTTTTATTTTATTATATAATTTCTTAATTAATAATTAGATTTTTTTTATTAAAAACCTAGTAATAGTAAATTATAGCATTTTTATTTATAAAACTCAAAATTAAAAAAATTTAGCTATTTTATTTATTTTTCTATCGCTATTTGAAATATATAAGTTTTTGGTGTACTCCACGGTGCAAATGGGGGGGTGGTGCAAAAGGGGGTCAAAGCGGTTAGTACTTTAGGTTAATTGGGGAATCTGTTTCCAAAGCTGATACTGGAGTTTGCATGTTGAGAAAACTCTCCGATTTACGTTTACTGCAGATAATCACCCAATTACAACGGCACAAACTAACGGTCAAACAATGGTCGTTGGATCCGCATTCCATCGTCTCGATACAAACATGGCTCATGGACAGGCGTCACTTTGGCTTTGTATCTAAATACGAACAGCCTTCAAGAATGGATAGGGAAATAGGCCCCAAGAAGTGCCTCAGTTTGATGCATGCAGACCTGCCACAATTGAAGACCCTATTCACGATAGCGACATGCACATGTCCTTAGGTTTGGGCGACATGATAGCGGTGCAATGACAATTTATTGACTGCTACAGCAGAGGCATCCCGCGGACAAGACAATGCACGAATATCAATAACCCCAAAACGCCACGGCGATCCACGTCATTCCCAGGATGGGAGAATGGGCGTATGTCTCTATCGTCGTATCTTTCGTTCGTCTATTCGTAACTGCGTCGGTCGGATGGGTGTCCCTGTTTATTTCTTGCCACTCTTCTTGATGCCACCTGAAGTTAAGGGGCCCTTTCCTGCGGCCTTTTGAGCCATCTCAGCGCGGGCTTTGGCATCTGCAGTTTGTGTAAGCAGACAGCTATTGAACATGGGAGAAATACGAGGGTGTTTGTGTCTTCACGTACCAGCCTTTTGCTTCTCACGGAAGGCGACATCATCGTCATCAACCTCCTTGGTTTGCTTCTTGGGAGCCTTGAGGGGCTTGGCCTTGCCGCCTAGACGAAGAGTCAGAGAGTCGTTTTTCGATATGGGTGGCGGGGTTTTAGTTCCGTACCGTCTCGGTTTTGACCACCCATTTTTGTTGGTGTTTGTTTGGCTTGTGGTAGAACGGGTAAATTCTTTCCTCAGGGCCGATGGTGAAGAACCGCTGTTCTTTTCTTTATGGGATCAGGAAAACGTCAAAACAAAAAGATCAGGCGAAAGTGAGAACAAATGCAGTCCCGCGAGTGGCGGGGCAGGTCAAGTCCAGTTCCGCTGCAGGGTCCTGTTCCGACAGGTGGCGCTGGTTCGAGACAGGTGCCAGCGGGCTGCCGAGTGGGATCAAGAATGTATCTTATCTTATCTTTTCATTGCCCGGTACCGCATGATTGGTTAGGCTGTTGCGACCGGACGGAGGTCTTTAGGCACTTGCATTATCAATAATAACTTGCGCAAGGCTCACAAAACCTTGTCTCCGTCGTTACTGCCCACTCGGACCGGCGACATCCTTTTGTTTGATCTCCCTCCTCCATCATCTTTTTCCACAAACACAAAACACCATAATCATCCTAATTTCATCGCTACCTAGTGTTTCACACCTATCACGTCATCCCGCGACGCCCGTAATACTTTGCTCTCTCGTAATGCGATCGAGGTGAATGAGACGTGACGCTTGCCGGTTCGACCCAACTTCCTGCCTCTTGACTCTTCCCAAGTTGCCCAAGCTGACACTGCATCTCCTGTCTTGAAGACCGAGACATCGGACTGCATCCGTGCATTTATTTATCCATTCATCCGTGATTAAGAAGAACAAAGTGAGCAAGCATATATAACATGGCGTCGCCGTTAAGTTCCGACGAGGGCGAGATTGTGGAGAACGGCGTTGAGGACTCGAAGGCAACTTCACTGCCACATGTTGATGGACATGGTGTTGACCGTAGCGACAGACCTCGAGCGAATCAAGAACGCTCACCTGGGGATTCGAGACATTATGAACCATCGAGACGAAGCCGCTCGCCGCGTGGCCAGAAACGAAACAGAGATGATCGTGACTCTCATCGCGGCGCTCGCCTAGACCCGGACTCTCGCCGCTTCCGTGCGCGCTACGATGATGCCCGTGATTCCCGCCGCCTCTCTCGGGTGTCCTACGAGGATGAGGACCGCCCTCCCTCCCGCTCTTCCGCTATAGGCTTGCATTACGACGATAGGGACCGTTCACATGCGCGCGACCGACCGAGAGACCGTAGGCGCGATCGAACTCCAGATCGTGATCGCTATCCTGACAAGCGATCCCGAAACCGGACACGATCGCCCTATCGTCCTCCTCGCGGAGATCGCGATCGAGATCGAGATGATTACTCGAGACGAGACAATGACCGAACGCATCAAAGGCGAGACCGAGACCGTAATGAGACCACGAGATCAGCTCACCAAAGGAACGGCCGACAGCCGACTCCAAATCGCGAGCTTGTCTCAAGACAAAAGCCCACAGGCAATAGCCCAACTGCTACTAAGTCGAGTATAGCATCTGCTAATGGAAATTCCGAAGAGACGTCGGCAAATCACGCAGAGCCTCCTGCTCCTGCAGAGGAGATAGAGGAAGAGCAGCCTATCGATGTTGAGGCCGAGATAGAGCGCCGTCGCCGACGTCGTCAGGAGCTACTTGCCAAGTCACGTGCCGCAACGCCGATGCTGGTTCAGGCCCTGCAGTCTTCAGAAAAAGTGAATGGCTCATCCCCTAATCCAACACGAAAAAGCACTCCAGTGCTTACAGAATCAAATACGCCGCAGTCAGGTCGGTATATCCTTTTTTCCCCAGGTAATTGTCTCATTGCTAACTTGCTCGGCAGTTGCTTCATCACCCCGGTCGCCCGGTTTGCAAGAGGGTCTTTCGCCTGCTCCCATCGAGATTGCTAATGATCAAGACTTGATAAATACTCACGGGGATTCAAGGAATAATGACGAAGATGGCCCCTCGGCGGCTGATTATGATCCCACAGTTGATATGAGAGAAGATGAGCTGAGGGACGAGCGCCGCAACGGCCATATTGGTCCTCACGGCGATGTTCTTCATCCTGAACAGAAGGCTGAAATTGCTCAAGCCACAGAAGAGCCAGCCCCGAAGAAGCCAGCAGCCCCTGACGACGACGATGATTTCGACATGTTTGCGGAAGAATTCGACGAAAACAAATTTGTCGCCCCTAAAATAGCCCACGTCGATATTTCTGCAGATGATCGGAAAGTACCTGCTTCGCTGGCACAACCTCAAGGAAACCACATCTTGGAAGGTGATGACAAAGATGGGTACTACAAGATCCGCATTGGCGAGATAATGAATGGTCGTTACCAGGTCCAATCTGCTCTGGGCAAGGGCATGTTCTCGGGAGTCGTTCGAGCGGTGGACATCACTAACAAAAAACTCGTGGCTATCAAAATGATGCGAAACAACGATGCACTCAGGAAAGGAGGTTTCACGGAAATTGCGATTCTGCAAAAGCTGAACGATGCCGATCCTGACAACCGCAAGCATATTGTGAAGTTTGAGCGTCACTTTGAGCATAAAGGACATCTTTGCATGGCATTCGAAAATCTCAGTCTCAATCTGAGGGAGGTGCTGAAGAAATTTGGGAACAACATTGGTATCAACATCAGTGCGACTCGAGCATATGCCCACCAAATCTTTGTTGCCTTGGCTCACTTTCGCAAGTGCAGTATCATACATGCTGATCTGAAACCGGACAATATACTGGTAAGCCCTCACTGTACACCTCATCCAAACGACAGCAACTGACATTTGATTAGGTCAATGAGAATCGCAACATCCTCAAAATTTGCGATTTAGGTACAGCTATTGATCGATCAGATGCAGCAACTGCACACACAGAGATTACACCTTATCTAGTCAGTCGATTCTACCGAGCTCCAGAAATCATACTTGGGATGCCGTACGACTACGCTGTCGACATGTGGTCCATCGGTTGCACTTTGTATGAGCTATACACAGGAAAGATACTGTTTGCTGGCGATAGCAATAATCAGATGCTGAAGGCCATCATGGAGATTCGAGGCAAAATGAGTGCCAAATTGCACAAACGTGGTGAATTGTCTCATTTGCATTTCGACGAGATGGGTAATTTTGTCAGCGTTGAGCGCGACAAGACACTTGGAAAGGTAAGCCTCCCCCTTTTCTCTTCACATTTCTTGAACCCTCCTCACTAACTCAACTTTACTTTAGACAACACTACGGACTCTTGCCATAGTCAAACCCACTCGAGACTTGCGCACACGTCTCTTAGCTGCTTCAGGGGGGATGGACGATGTAGAATCGAGAGATCTCAATCTTTTCATCGACCTACTTGAACGCTGTCTAGCGCTAAACCCTGACAAGAGAATCACGCCCTCAGAAGCTCTCAAGCATCCCTTCTTCGCATCAAAGGCCAGGTGAAATCAAGAGTCGCATCTTGTGAAGCGGCGAACAAGAGGTCAGGGTTGGAAAGGGCAGGTGCAGTTCTCAAGGTCTAGACTTGAGGTGTTGGGGGATGGCAACGATAGCTTAGGATGGTGGCTGCAGCATTCAAAGGCGACGACATCCATTCAACTTGTCGGCACCAAGGCGTTCAGGAACTTGCTCTATACACTATACAGGAAGCTCAATATAGTCAGCTGGTGAACCAGGTTCTTCGTAAGAACCTATAGACTGGAATAAAGCAATGGAATGACAAGATACAGTATCCATCGTGTTCGCAATTTGAGCTTCACCGTTTCATCCAGAACGTACACCCGAATAGCGCACCAGGATTCGATTCCTGGGCCCCTGCGTCAGTGAGAATTAGCAAACCTTGACTATCGACGACGGCGCCGGAAAGTGCCATGGCCCTACTGCGCCGACTGGTATTGCCACCGCGGGATGACGATGATGTTTGCTCAGGCACGCGCCCAAGGTAGGACTGATATCGGCTCCATAACCGAAAGGTGTGGGTTGACTAGCATAGAATTCCAAGTTTCCGACGTTTCTATCGAAGGTCTAGACCGGCCTTCGCCAGAGGGAATCAGAGTGGAGCGCCCCTCCGCAGCGACTCGTAACACACACGCATTAGGGCGAATTTCCATACTCAGTGCATCGAGTCATGGATGGCGGGTTGGAGTAACGGTTACCAACTGTGTTCGTTTGTGCATGCGTAGCGCCGGAGCGCTTGGTTTCTAATGGTGGAGTGGGCTAAAGACTACGGACTACTTCTAATAATGAAGAAGCACTACTGCGAGATAAGGCAATGATCAGGGGGACCGCCGAGGGACGCGAGGGCGAAAGCGTCCTTACCGTTCCACCGGGGCCGTTAGCGCGGATCTGGAGATCTCATGATGATCTTGGAAAACAACAGGGTTTTATCGTGGATCTGTGTGTGCATCGTAGTGGTTGAATGTGGAGGTCTTTTGAGCCCTCGGAGAGGCGGATGGGACGTGTCAGGCGGTGCTGCAGATATAGGCAAATATAGGTAGATATGCAGGTAATTACGGCTATAGTATCGGCATAGATTGGCCGCTAGGGTTCCCTGGTGCTTACAGACTACCTGCAGTAGTTGCTGATGATTGAGGAAATTTGACGCTATCACAATACCTTACTTTCTGGTGCATTGGGACATGGACATGCCCTGTGAAGTTTCGAGGGCTCGGAACTTTCCTATAAGATGATGAAGGGGTAGAAGGGTACATTAGCGAGGTTTGGCTGGGCGCATATTACTTGGTAGGCTTGGGCGCGCATGCAAACACACAGACGTTCTGCTTTCTTATCTTGGTATCTAAAGTAGCACCTTACAGCAAGCGGCCAGGTTAAAATATGCTGCTGCCGACCTGCCTCGTACTTATTACGATGTACACACAGACATCACATTAGCACTGAGCGGGAAGGCAAAAACAGTCGTATTGCAGCTGTACGCAGGGTTTTGGTGTTTGGGGAACACGGGTGAGAGATTGCTACGTTGGCGTTTCATCTATTTGCTGCTTCTCGTGTGTGTTATTACTACTCTCTGTTACTTTTAATTCGTATATGGCGGTGGTTCCCGTTTAGCGTCGTACTCGTCTCGAGGACCTGCGTACGAAATTACTATATTTCTACAGCCAACCGTACGTTGTTTTTTCAACTGCTATTCTGGGACAGACACACACAGAGAAGAAGGAAGACAACCAGACCGCTCGGACAGGTGAGTTAGTTTCCTCTTGGTACTCTGTTGGTTGGTACTTGGATGGTCTCCAAGCCTTATTAGCTCTTTACCGAAGGCGCGGGATGGGTTTTCGGCCGAGTTGCATGTGGTGCGGGCTAGGACTTACTACATAGATTCGTCTACGGATACGCAAATGCTGATAGCCAGACTAGAAGTCCGTAGTGTGAATGAAATGAGTCTAGGGAAACCGAGCGGCTGGTAAGACTAGGCATGCATGCGGCGAGTTGGGCTTGTTGCTGGTCATGCCGATGAATGTTGATGTTATGTAAAGTGGCACGCGGGAGCCGGAGTGCGTAACTATTGAGTCTCTCACGCCATGATACGCCCTAAGTCTCGACTGACTGACTCAGTAACGGCAGTATGTATGACCGAGCTACCGACATAACTAGCTTGCTTGATAGTTGTCTGGCCCTCCTTGTGATCACTCAGTAGGTGATAGTTATGCGCCTTCGTCCCGGAGATGTGACTAGGTGCATATCGTGGCGATTCACACGTGTGAGTTCGGATCAAGGGCTTACTTTGGATCTGCGACATCATACGTTATTCCAAGGAAGAAAGATCCAGAGTGAGCGAAGAGCGGTAAATGGAAAAGGGGAGAGGTCGCGCAGAGTGAGCAAGGGACCTGCGTGGGATGGATATTCTGATGTATCATATTTAGACAATGAGGATTCTCCACGGTTCTTCAGCTCTCGGTTCGAGCCGGCCATTAGCTCATATACTTTCACTCTACCACCTTTGGACTGCCTAAATAGAAGGGCAATGCAAGGAGGGGCGTGTAAGAGCTCAGGCATTGTGAGATATGATACATGACGTTGTTGTTAGCTTAAAATGTTAGTTAATTACAGATAGACCTTGGCGCTTCACCAATATATCAAAGCTGAAAAATGAAAACGAGTATCAAACAAGTTAGTGTAACAATGTTCGGAGTCGGTGCTGTTGCTTGCCCTTCTTCTCCTTCATACCTACTACTGCAGTGGGATCTAGAACTCAATGGCTGGGGCATTATGAACTAATCAGGTTGTCAAAAAGAAGATGGGCCGATAGATTCGCGAAAGGATCGCTCGCAGCACCGACATGTAACCTTCATCATGTGCTTGCTCATGAGCTGATCATCAGGTTGTGTCTCCCGGCGTTTCCTCAAATTGCAAATGCAAGCCAACCCAGCCACAGACCGCCAAGTCCAGTAAGTCAACTCAAATATTGGAGTCATTTACTGGTTCTCGAACCCGAAGCTGCCTCGTGTTTCCAAATTTCCAGTTTCAGAGATTTTCGGTTTCCGATTATTCAGCTCGTGGAGCTGTCGCGTGCTTGTGGCTTATGAGTTGGCAACTCGCCTTCGCGGGTTCGGGGTGGGGAGGTTGGTTAAAGTGCTTATGTTATTAATTAGTCCATAAGGGAAAGTTGCAGAATCCCGTTGTTGATTGAGGGAATTGTTTTCAGAATAGCGGCATTCCTTAACATCGTGATGTACAACACGTAAGACTGTCAAACGAGAGGCCCTGCCGCTTCATCCCTGCCTTAATGTTCGGCATCCGAGATTTATTGACAGGGGCAACATCGAACTTGACAGCTCCAACATGGAATTCCCGCCCCTGCGCGGGTTACCATCACGGTCATCGTGGATCATGATCATGTTTCCGGATGATTGAGAATTGGCTATCTGCACACATTCCTATGCCGAAAATGCGGATCACGCTGCTTGATCTCCCAAGCCGTTGAGCTTTGCCGGCGGTGAGTTTCCATTGAGCCTCCATCATGTTTCTCTGTGAGGACCTTGCTGGAATTCTCAGGGTCTAGAACTCAGGATCAAGGATTCCTTCATTCCGATGTCTTCATTGCATTTACCGTCTACAGCTCTCAAACACTCCTCTGGAAGATACCTCAAAGTCTGCGAGAAGATCGGCCTCCGTTTCTAACATGACATCTTCTTCCAGATACTCCCAGGGCTGGATCCGAATTTGTAAGTGTCTCATCTTTCCATTGGCGAGTAGCTCTCGATATTTGGCTTCACATCAACGGTCCTGCTTACTCTTTTTGGCCGGAACTCCTCGCTTTTGAGTAATTTGACAAGCTTCTCACCTGTACAGATATCATAAACATAATAACACCTTCTACTTTTTCGCATTGCATGATACATTGCTCTGAGGCTTGGCGTTGTGTTAAGAACAAACGTGATCAGATACTCATCAAGATCATTGGTGGATGTATCCTAGGATCATCTGATGGTGTTTGCCTCATAGCAGAACTTCGGTGACCCCAAGTATCGTAAACGTCTTGTTCAAATACATGCTCAGGGGAACATTCCGCAAGTGGAAGTTCTGAGATCCTGTGGTGGGTCCGAGATCTCATGAGATCTCCGAAATCAGTGATGCATGCAGCCCTGTGAGGAGACCTCGGCAGAGGACTCTTGCTCAATGTTGTTCGCATTACTAGATGTGAGACACTAAGAAGTTGTCAGCTACTTAGTGTCTCTCCTTGGAAAGTCTCGACCCGGCGTTGTCTTGTTGTGCAACGAGTCCGAGTAAGTCTACTGAGACTATCAGCATTAGAGATGCAGGCGAGGATGTTGGCAGGGCGTACATCTAGAACTGATAATGTTCAAAGTCAAGAGCAACTCAATGACATGTGAGATTCATGGTATATGCCATGAATATGCAGACAGCCCATGGTCGTTGTGGCTTGAGCTGCATCATCCCTGAATGAAACATTCATATAATTATCATACGTCTTTCAGAGCAACTTTCGGACGTGAGGGTCTAGAACTTCATAGACAACCACATGATGCATACCCTTAGTCCCTGTGATGCCGGATCGATTTGGTGCAGGACAGAAATACCGCGCGGCAGTCTCCGCTTCGATCACCGTATTGACGAGTTTAATCTCCCGAGATTCAGGGCAATCCGGGGTCAAATATTCGGCAGCAAATATGGTGATAGCGGCACACCGAGGCTGACCGCTATCTGTATGCTTATGCCGCGGAAAGGATGAATATTGACAGTGCCGCCACTTCCGAGGAAATGGAGAATTATGCATTGTAGTAGCAGTATGCTTTTTCGACATCTCCTGGTGAACCTCAAATGATGAGGCTGTTTCTGTTCCGTAGTTTACTTCTACGCTCTCTAAAGTATTGAGAGCGCTCAAACCCGCAAACGGCATCTCGCTGCCGTGATCACATTGGAGATAAAGGTAGCATTAGTCACGCACGAAGACAAGCTGCAATGCTAATGCTCATCCGCGTTTCTCAAGGAACGCTTTGCAGTTGTTCAATAGTACTGGTATATCAGCGGCGACGTTTGCAAGTTTGGTTACGGATCGGTCTATAGCTTGGGCCGGCTCTGCCACATTCCCCGGCAACGTTCTCTAGCTCCTGCTCCTGCGACGACCTTTTCTTTAGCGTCCAGCTCTTAAGATCTATTGGCACACCACGGTGGGGCAACGTGTATTGTCCCGGCATGACTATCCCAATCAGATAGCAGTTAGGGTACTACAGCAGTGGTAACCGAACGATAGATAGCATGAGCACATCGACGATAGCTTCAACATCTGGCATTTTTCTGAATAATCCTGAATGCAACGAAGATCGAATGGAGCTTCGAATGACGCCTGCCGGAAGGATTGCAGACATTGCAGCATGTCACACATGATGATGCCGTTACTCCATACTACTGTGGCGTCTCTCTGCTGACCGGGACTGACTGCCTGCCATAAATGTTCCCGATCAAAAGAGGTTGACATGATTCCAAGATCTTGTGCCTGAAGATGGTGTTCTAGAATCTCGTAGTGACTTAGTCATAGCGCGAGCTGGTGCCCTCAGGCAGACGCATATTTTGCCGCTGCGGGCTTTGTTCCACGGCAGCTACGTAGTAGGTCATAGACAGTTAGGGACCTGTTGAAGGGCGGATAGAACGGCTGAATGCATAGTGAGGCATGCTGGATCCCGGAGCGGCGTGCCACCGGAGCATGTAAGAGAATGCACCAAAGACATTACTTTACTCTGCGGGCGTACCCCCTGCAACCAATCAATGAGCTCGTAGCATACTCAACTAGGAGGCTGAGGGCACAGGCTTTGACAATGTCATGTCGATTTATCCTTGACCTGCGATGATGATAATGTTATCAGCCGGCTGAGCAACAACCAAACGGCTTAGCAAAGGACATGCAGTGCAACGAAGGATCGGGTCTAGCTCGCTTGCAACATCGGATGAAGCGTTCCCCAAGAATCCTTTATGTATCAACCAACCATCTAGTTGATGTAATGGATTGTGTGAGTAGTACTTGATTCCTTTGTGGCACGAGTGCGACGTAACAGCGCTTGCAGACCGCACAAACAGAGGCGAGTGGACAGAACTACGCCACAGGAAACAATAATAAAAGAACTTGCATGCCAGAGCTTCCTCCATCGGTTATCTGTGTAATGTGTGTTGTGCCTCTCCTTGCATGCTAATTGTCATTTTCACCTGAGAGCGGCGTGTGAGCTATAATGAGAAAAGCCATCCAACAATACATCTTAACACCACTAAGATTAGCCGGAGCAGGATGATCCCCGTCTCAGCCTGGGTTGGGGGAGTCTAGCGTATCACAAACGGAGACGCCTCCATCACACAGTATAGTGAGATGTCTCGGGCCGTTGCTGAGATCAACGGCCGGCGTGCGTGCTGGCTGGCAAGATAGGCATGACATGGCATGACGTGACTCTCCGCCGCGACCCCAGCTTGGCTCAGTCAGCGACGCTGAGACAAGACTCACAAGTAAGGCATGACGAGGCAAGGATTGCCAACGAGGCTATGATATGTTAGTAGAAAACACCAGTTGAACAAAGATAGCTGAGCAAAGGAAAGGACGAACGCTGTTCCCCTTCTTTGCTAGCGCGCGGCAGACCAAGCAGCCTATAGCAGCAAGCGCCACCAGCGACTTTGTTGGCTGCTATTTTGTCCGTAAAACAAATCACCGGCAGCTCGTTAGCTAACTGTGGGGACAAAAGGAAACAACTCACTGCCGCCGGGCACGACCATCTCATCTATTTCAGCCACCCCCGGCGAGGCAAGACGGACTTTGCCATCCCTAGTTGGATAGCGTAGGAAGAGAAGGAATGAGGTACAGCAGTAGCATGAAGCATGAATTGGAAGGTCAATCCGATACGCAGACATCGGGCATGGGCATGCGAGCTGCCGAGGGAGGCTGACATGTCAGATCTCACGCGCTGCCCGGGTAAGATCATGAGGCACCCCGTTCCAGCCCTTTTTCTTAGCATCCTCTTTTATCGCCATAATAACTGGCCCGCTCGTCGGCCCGGCAGGCGAGATATCTCTGTAGCCTGCGTTGGTTGCACAAAGGCACGGCAACGTACGTTGATACTTACATAAGACGTAGGTAGGAATGATACATGCGTCAGCATGCATGCCACCTAACGACGGAAGGATTCTACTGTGACGTATCTTTTTTAATATTGAAACAGCCCTTAATGCCATTTTGGGAGGCCGAGTATAGATAAGAAATGGCCGTGGAGCTTTGTGCGTTCCAGTTGTAGATCAAGGCGGGTGAAACATGCCTTCCTCTTGGGATTTCTAGGAGTGGACAATTCTTTGACGCCATCTTGGTCCTTGGGATCTTCGCCGCATGAGTTGTCTGTGGACCGGAGGGGAAGAGCCTACCATCATGTAGACAGAGAAGCCTGGAGAAGAGGAATCAAATATGATCGCCATCTTCTGCCTGCGCCTGTGTTTGATAGGCACGTAATGGACGGCTAGTATGCTTCCTGCCGAGCGTGCTACAGTATATGATCTGCGGTCGTGCTATAGCAGTAACCCACGCTGTTAGGCAGATCAGGATTCATGTACATCATCAGTTGTCAGTTATACTGTCACCCAACCCGTGCTGCATTATTGTGAAGGTCATGTGTAATATGAGGTAATGAACGCTTCTGGAATGCGTCTTGTTCATTGCTTTTTCTCTCAAACAGACAAGCTAATTGTGAATATAACCTTAGACCTGTGTTTTACAATGATTATGAGACCAGGCTCTACGGCGTGGCATGTAATATATTCTACGATAATACGGCTAATACTGCATATTGCGGTTATATCCCACCTGCAGGTTTTGACAGTGAGAGTCTCATAGGCCGGTGAGCTGGTAGATAGGGAGAAATGCAGACCCTCGCTACAGTAATACGGTACAAAATGTTTGTCAACCCCGGCGGTCAACAATTACGTCCAAATGATGACACAACTGCCGACAAGAGTTCCATTTTTCCCGAATGTTTCGTATTGGAACCGAGAGTAGGCTGCGCGCAATTAGGATCTTCCGCACATATGGGACGCCAGACGGGCAATGCACCCATGTTTTTGTCCGCAAAGAGAAGCTAGAATCAATAGAATAGTGGTTGGAAACAGATCTCTCCCATGGCCCTGGACCCTGACGTCAAAAGCTAGACCGAAACAGGAAGTTCGACGATGGGATTCGCCCTAGAAAACTGTACTCTTGGCGATCTCGGAAGATGATAATAATAACCTACGGATTATATCACAAATCCCGCGCTTTAGAGCGTCATGCGTTGACGCAATATTTACTCATCCGTGCAAAGAGAGGAGAAGGAAAAAAAAAAAAAAAAAAACCATCGCCATGGAAGTAGTTAGCGATTTGCGGTGTCGCGAATGAATGTGAGGGTTACTATCACGACGCACAAGGGTGGTTCATGATACATGTTGAGAAACAAGATCTACTCGCATCATTGTCAAGATGAGAATCAACACACCGAGAGCATGGGTTTCGCTCCTACTGTACGGACGGATAGAGAGTACTAATGGAGAATATTTCGCCGCTTATAGCTGGTAATCATGCGACCAGGGTTTTCCCTTGCCGCTTCTTGCATCCGAGATTCATTCTCGAACTTCGCCCGCCCAAGCAAGAGCTGAGCAAATCTCATCACACACTGTCACATATTGCAATTTTCCTTCGGGCGAATGTGACGTGAAGAAAAAAGGAGTCACGAGATCCCGGGAAAGAAGGCGAAATGAAATTCCTCCCTTCGTCTACAGCACATCCCTCAGTGTCGATCCATAGACAGCCGCTTCCATGGGCATGGACCGTCGCGTGATGCTAGTCGGATCCATCAGTCTAATTGACGTAAGGGATGATCAGTAGACAAATGACGAGAGTGTGTTTTATCTATGCGTAGTTTGAGAAGTGTCTGAAAAAACCACGCATACGCGTACTTTTACTGTCTCGGACGTTTGTCTGGGCTACGTAACGATTGAGACAGAAAGATGTTCGGCTTGGTTCGAGAAGCCTCATTGATGTTTTTACATCCCTATACAGCAGGAGCCAAATATTAAGTCTGGAAATTTGTATAACATATAGCTATATGTGGGCTACTAAGTAAGCACGCAAGATTGATCGACGCGCTGATAGCTTATAGTCGAAGAGTGAAGCGGGTTTTATCATGCAAGGTGGCGGTGAGTTTCAAAACGGCCCAGTTTCTCAAAGCTCACATTCCGCTTACACTCATTTCTTATCACTTTGGTTGTTTTAAAAGCATACACGGTTCCTCTATCGCTGACAGAACGGTCAACGTGTCTAGACATTGTTTCCGTGGTGTCTAGGACGTGTCTCGTACTGAAGGTCTCAGCAATTTCGCATAGGAAAACGTGAGGCGGCAGGGCATTAATGAGAAATGTTCCGATCGGCAACCCATTTTAACAGGGAATTCAGACCACCAGTTCGTCTAGCCTGTGGGACAGGTTCTGCCGTTGTGAGAAGGACCAGTGGTAATAATCTCATCTCATGTAAAATGGATCTACTAGCAACCCCAAACGAACATGGTGAAGCTCATTGGGTGGTGGACAGTTGATCCACGGGCGCGCCGGAAACCCCTGGCGCGGGCAGCCTCACTTCTCTCTCGGCAGCGACGTGGGCCTTGTCAAACCAGTGTGTGTGATCCCTTGCAAGGCTGTTGCATTGCGACGACAAGACCAGAATTGTCTCTCGTTCCCACCCACACCACTCGGAAATAATCGAGTGGTTCATCTACTCAAGGCCAATGGAAGGGAGGCTGCCGGACCTGGGTCCTCGACGCTGGGACTGGCTCTGGCGAATGAGAGGGCCGAGGAGAATGCCAGCCATTGGTCATCCTCATCATTATCCCTCAGCATACCTACCCGCCGCCCACTTTATGCACTACGCAGTCTGCTGGCACATTGCCGCTTGCCAGGGTGTAGCCAGTAGAAGGATTGGCTCATCCTCATCCCACTGTTCCGCCCTTTTCCTGTATCCGTCGTAGCATAGATCCAAGAAAGCGCGAGAGTAGCCGGCGCCACACCCAGTATCGCGGGCATGGGATTGTCTTGCTTGCCGCTGACCGAATGCCTTTTAAATTAGTGAGTCAACGAGGGCGGTAAAAGTTCATCTGTCCTGTATTGTTGCACGTGTTTACAGATCTCAGCCCTCTTGTAGGACATGGCAGTATGACAGTAGAATATAAAACCTGGAATGCTGTATATTTGATCGGGTCAACCTGCAAGAGTGGCCTTGCAAACGCATCCAATAACAGCGTCCCGCCTCTGCCATGCATACGTACCTAGTCCGTACTGCAGCAGTTGTGTTAGATTGGATCCAGTGCAAGCCGTCCTACCGACTATTCCTGCCTGCCTACTTGCTAGCCTAGCTGCGCCTGGCTGTATACGTGGTGTGTGCGTGAGCAGCAGCCTGTCAGGGCACTTAATCCTCCCGCTCAATAAATTGCACAAACAAATCTGACGATCGCGTCCTGGAGCGTGTGATAGTGTGCTAAGGCCGCATCATTTTATTAACAGATCCTCATCTCTACTACAGAAACACTAGCGATGGGTAATCATGGCTACTTGGACTAACATGATCACCGCGACCGCACCGACCAGAACAGAGTGAGTGACTGATCAGCGCCACATCCCCAGATGACGACGCACGTCTTGCAACAGGAGCAAACACTAGTGCTTCTGAAGGAGCGATCAATCAGAACGGTGAAGGGTCTCAGAAACCTCGTCAAGTGAAGTTTATGCGTGATATGTTGCTGTAGGCTGTCGGCATGTATGTAAGAACAGCACCGGCATGTTTTTCTGTAAAAATAGAATGTTACCAATAGGTTTCAATAATAATTATCAACAATAGATGGGTTATTACTGCCTAGAACGGCCAAGCTAATACGAAGCAATAAAGCAAGGACGAGGCCATTTGTTTAGTTCCCGGCACATCCTCTGGTGTTTGTGACTTGGCCAGGTGCTGCTTGGGCTACTAGTTTGTCCCAAGTACAGTATAACCTGCCTATATGTAATAACCCAGCTAACCTCCATCTGTTGTACCTTTCTAGATCAGGAGAAAGAAAGAAAGAAGGAAAAAACGTTCGCAGACTCCACAATTCGAAATGAATTATTATTCACCGACTGTGGTTATTTGTTTGTTATTTTTTTTACGGACTAGTGGCGTGAGGTATGTTTGCCGTATTGAAATGAATTATTACTTACTACGATCCATCATGACAGCTCGTGACGGCACAAATTTTGTTATTGGACGGGTGGACATGGGATGGCGTCTCTGCCAGAGAAAAGAACGTTTCTCTCGCGTGGCAGACTAGCCAGCTCGACAAGAAAAAAAGATGAAAACCGAGTGAAGGGGGCGAACTCATCATAGAGAAAAATAGTGCGAGTCACGGCCTGGTCAATTATGACGAGGTGACAAGGGCGGTTGCACCAACGAGAAGTGGTCTTTCAAGAAAGTATGTGGAGCGTCAGCAGCCACTCGACCACTCATCTCTGCAGGTCTTGCGATCACACGCAAGCCCCCTTTTTTTCTCTTTGAGTTTCCCTAACAGGGGATCTTGGGAAAAGTGACGCTACGCCTTGGCCAAGCGTAAGGACGTGGCTCGCGAGGGTGGCAGTGAGTGGATCACGTCTTCTCGTGTGTGTCAGACTCCCCGTCCAACATCCCGGTCCATGTACTTCCAAGACACCTACGCACGCACCTCTCCTGCTGCCCATCCTTGCCGTATTCCTTGGAGCGGTGGAGCACCCTAGAAGCTCTGGCTCCATTCCTCTGCATTGAGCAGATTCTCCCTACTCTCCTCCACCCACACCCCCGGCGGACGCCATTACGGCTAGCGCCATCGAGGTTTAAGAATAGCGGACGTGCGTGAGTGAGACAAGGGTGTGGCCATGAGTCTCCCAAGGAAGGCGTTAATATCCGAGATATCTATTATCATAACCATCTCTCCCACCATCCACCAGCCGCATATCTCGATATTCCAGTTGCGAGCTGCCTTCAACATCCAACCTCTTCCGTCATCTCACCTACAGCAGCAACTCTCCAGGACCTCCAGATGACAGCTCACGGTTGAGTTGTCTTCTTCCTCTCTTCTCTCTCTCTCTCTCGCGCGCCCACTCTCTCCCATCTTCTTCCTACTCTCCCTGCGGCAACACAACTTTAATCTTGGGACTTACGACCCCTCTTGGACTCAATCCCCAGGTCTTAGGACAAACAACCCGTGGTTTTCTTTTCTTTGGCTGTTTGGATGCTTCTGGCTCGTTTCCCGTAAACGTCACCAGCCTGTAATCTTTCCGTTTTTCTTGTGCGCTTCCCAGGATCTAGAAAGGAAACCATGTATAATGTCCCCGGCTACGGTTATCCCACGCCTCCGGCCTCCCCATTATACGACAACAGCAAACACACCTACCAGCAGTCCTTTGCCGTACCGCCTCCACGATACACACCAATCGCTCCCGAAGAGCGTTTGGGCAAGTTTCTAGGAGAGAGCCTCCAGCTCGTGGGCATAATTGGAACAGGCGCATATGGAGTGGTCTACCAGGCCGTCGACATTAATACCAGGGTCCAATATGCCGTGAAGACCCTCTGCAAGTTCAACCCAGATGGATCTCCCTTGGATCGACGACAACTCGCGTTTCAACACAGGGAACTTCGGCTTCACTACCTAGCTTCCGCTCATCCCAACGTTGTTTCCATGCATAAGATTGTCGACGACCCAGACTGCATCTACGTTATCCTGGAATACTGCCCAGAGGGAGATCTGTTTCTCAATATCACGGAGCGTGGCCAGTATGTTGGTAAGGACGATGTGGTCAAGAGCGTTTTCCTCCAGATCTTGGATGCCGTTGAACATTGCCATACCTTGGGAATTTACCACCGGGATCTGAAGCCCGAGAATATTCTCGTGTCGAACCAAGGAAACACTGTCAAGCTGGCCGACTTCGGTCTTGCTACATCAAATGATCGATCCGAGGACTACGGCTGCGGCTCGACGTTCTACATGTCACCAGGTAGGGCTTCCTTCACACCCACAAGGCAAATAATTCCCGGACATACAACTAACTTTTTTCCTTTTTTTCTCCTATTTACAGAGTGTCTCGATCCATCTTCAAGGAGGCCGTACTACTACTGCGCCCCGAATGATGTCTGGTCCTTGGGAATCATACTGGTGAACCTCACCTGTGGCCGCAACCCGTGGAGACAAGCGTCCTTTGAGGATTCCACATATTTGGCCTTCACAAGGAACCAGGATTTCTTGAGGACCATCCTACCCCTCTCTGACGAGTTGAACAACATTCTGGGCTGTATCTTCACCCGTAACCCGGACCAGAGAATTACGTTACCTGAGCTGAGAAACAGGATCCTCGCCTGTCCCAAATTTACGTTAACACCCACCCCCGAGGTACTGCCAACCCCACCACTATCACCGGCACCCCTCGAATACGCCGAATGCGAAGATGTTATGGAGGATGACTTGACCTATGAAGCTCCCTCTTCTCCTGCAGGCTCAGACTCCGATGGTGAGTCGACATGCTCATCTGACGAGGGATCCTTGACCAGCTGTTCGACAATCGACGACATGGATGACCTGGACGAGGAGGATATCTACCAGATTCAAAATGAGAAGATATCGATCCAGGAGCCTCAACTATACGAACCAGAGGAATCAAGGCCATTTCAACAGGAGTTTGTTCCTCAATACAACAATTCCGTACAGGGCCCCTACGCTCAATGCCAGCCATGTTCGGATCTAGTTGTGCATACAGTCACTCCTACTGCAAACAAGTTTGCCTATTCCTATTTCTGGGATGTGATGAACCGTTGCGCGGCTCCTCAACCTCACCCACCCAATCCCTTCCATCAACAGCTTCCTCTGTTGGCAAACTTCCAAGGATTCTACTAATTAGATATATCCTTTCCACATTCATGGCCTATGGATTTCCAACATCTTATATACTGTCAAAAATTACCAGCACTTACCAATATCATGTTGTAATGAATGAAAGACCCTGGATACCATGCAGACCGGAATTTCAGGACCAAAATACCCAAAAAGGATCTTCAAACAAAAAAAAAGCTGGAGCTACTTTCTCATTTTCCTTCATTGTATCTATTCACTTTTCTTCTTTTTTGTCTATTATATATTAGAGTCAGGTGGACTTTGATCAGTCCGTCAATCAGTGACTCTTGGAGAGCCTGGGAGAACTCGCGATTACACATTGTTTTTGCCGCGACGGAGTTGGTCAGGGCTAAAGCAAGCATTTGTTACAACGGCGCAGGTACACGGGGCAGTGTTTGGAGTTTCCTCACGACGATTTGAATGGTTTTTGCT
This sequence comes from Xylariaceae sp. FL0255, assembly GCA_022578795.1. NCBI lineage: Eukaryota > Fungi > Ascomycota > Sordariomycetes > Xylariales > Xylariaceae > Xylariaceae sp. FL0255. The sequence continues at coordinate 28,926 of MU388827.1, read as the reverse complement.
CTTCGAACCGGTTGGCGGCTTTCATCATTTTTGCTGCCTACCTGGGCGCTCCGACTAGATGGCACTCGGGACACTTTCGCTTTTTGGGATGATACCACACTTCTTTCCACTTTTTCTATATTGTTCACCACAAAACTTTTCTCTCACCATCAAGAAGAACAACAACTACACTTGCGGATACACGAGCTGGCGTAAGCCGCTCTGGAATGGGAGCGTGTTTATACCACATGAAAACAGGGGAAACTAGAACAAAGACGGGTCAACAGCCCATTCAACAAGGACCGAAGAGAAGAAGGATGTCGGCAACCCTGAACCATTATTACATACGTTTTTTACTGTGGTGGAATCACCGGCGCGGTCCGACTCGACAGATTGAAGGTTGGATCGACGAGCGCGAGTGATTCCCCTGGGTTTGGAAGGAGATCAATCAATAGTATAGACTCTTCACAATCCCAAATACAAATGTTCAATAAGCAGCGCAAACATGTCTGTTTATCCACCCACACAATTCTTAAATCCAGTCCGGTGCTTGACTACTTAGTCCCATATATGTGTTTCACAGTGAATGCCTTGAGAATCTACTCGTGGGACGCAAACACTTGGCATGTAAGACGCTCCGAAGTGCAGTGCATTCCTCCATCGGGTCTTTTCCACAACCATGGAATCCGGACACGGCGCACATTCTTTCACAGTAACGGATGCCGGGATGCGCAATTTTCATTAAGAATTATTATTACCTTACATACCTACACAGAATGCGGCAAAAAAACGCAAGCACCACAAGTCTGGTTCGTCCGCCCGACGAGCTCGACTGGTTATTTCCGACTGGGGGGCGTACATGATTCGCCAGCAGTGGCCGAGGATGCACCCGCCTTACTTTTCCTCCTTTGATCGAAGAGGCAGCAGATGGCCAGAAAAGCCTTGGTACGTGCATCTCTCTTGGCAGCAGAAATATGCATGAAGGTGGATGTGGTGTGGTGGCCGCCGAGTAAAAAGGCATAACGTAAACCAGTGAGTGCTGCTGGTACGACGCACCCTTATGCACTAGCCTTGGAAATGCCCGCATCACTTTCTTTTTTACACTTTCTCGATATCATTGGCCTTACGTACAGATTGTGGCTTGGGCAAAATGTGCATGTGCGGCGTTTTTCTTGGTCATGATGATATAGTGTAGGACATCCCGTCTCTCTGTCTCACCGAGGTTGCGTTTTCATCCTCGATATTATCCATCCCTTACTTTCAATATAGCAAACAGGCGTAGCAGAAACCTGGCGGATGGGTATAAGTTACACGTCTCATTCGGTTATTGCTGGAACATGAAGTTGGGACGAATAAAATCACCCATGAATTTGAAAGCAAGGACTAAAGACTATCACGTATATCGCGGCCGTAGAGGTGACCCACGCACGACCGAGTGAGCCGATTCTACAGGACGGATGGCCACGATCTGTTGGCCCTCCGGCTTGTTCAGGTACACTCACCAGTATGCACTTACACGCTCATCATACATATCGATATTTGAATTTGCTTCAGGTGAAGACTATTCTTGCGCGCGCCTATAGGTCGTCTGCCGCTGCAAATATTAAGGCCTGCAGCACAATCCATTCCCCATCCATCGTGATCCCCATCGCATTTAATACCCAAACGAGCTGCAGGAGTACATCCATTACTACATACTACCCTTTCATCGGGGCGTTGCCATTGGCCGGCTATACCCATATTCGAATCTCACCATCTTTGAGTAATGGGCACAGGGCAATTTCAAAAACCGTAATGGCCTGCAATCGGGCATACTACCTAACGCTGACAGCGGCGTCGATCCATCTGCACATGAGACACCCGAGCGTATGACCTATCAACTATCTCATACCGGTTGGGTTGCACTGCAACAACGCAGTATGGAGAGTTGTGTGGGAATAGTATAGTGTACTATAGTTTGGGTTTTATAGCCCCAATAATCATGTCTCTTTCATTCGTCCGCTTCGTCGGCATAGAATCAGGTTGAGTCGTCCTACATATGTGTATGGATAGCTAGGCGTCAAGGGTACCTGGTTGGTAGACAAGGCACCCATCACCCATCCTACATACATTACGCTCAACCAAATATCGATAAGTATTACAACAGAACATTACGCATACCTACATGGTGGGCTCCCGATGCATTGGTTTGAAGGTCGGATATGGATAAAGACCGGCCGTTGACTCCGAATCATGTCGCCCGGAATCGCTGGAGACGCCACATGCGCATCGACGCTTTTGGAGGGGCTGGTGAAGGGTTATCATTTGTTATTTATCCGAAGTTCCAAGGACATGCAGCCAATAGTGCCATGGCTCAAATGCTGGCACATGGCGGTGAAGGATTCGCTCCCTACCATTTGGCCCCCCTCTTCTCTCGGCAGAGGAGCGCCGGAGGGTTCCGCGGATTACAGTTGACAAAATCGGACAATCTGTAATAAGCTCGACTACAGATCGTCACCACGCCAGATGAGAGTCAAGTCAGCAGAAAGGCAGGTGCTTCATCCTTTAGAAGATCGCCAAGACGGTCACATCATGAATGATCATGTTATGACGCACGATATATTACACACTTCCAGCCTCAGGATAGCCCACATGCCGGAATGCCGGCCGGCGCTGTGGCTTGTCCGTTCTTCTAGACAAACTCGATCGCCGTGTGGGCACGACCCCACCGTCGAAAGTCTACGTGATAAGCCGTTGGCCCAGACAGCTGGAGGCTGGCCTCGTCATCTGCGCCTCTAAGGCAACGGGCGGAAGGGTAGTGTGTGAGGAATGATGGGGTTGGTTGAACAATCTAATCACTAGTGACATTATTCTGACGTCTCTGATTCGTCGGTGGTCGTCATTACTAGCTTATCTCTTATGGCGACGAGTCGTGCGATGTCAGAATAGAACGATGGCCATTCTTAGGTCGGTCGAGACAAAGACCAGTGTCTGATGAGACGACACTTTCGAGCACTAAAAGCTCGATACCCGAGAGCTAGAACATAGCTCAAGCTCTGATTGTTAGCGTGAGGGGTGATGATAGCAGTCATGGCATGAACCTGTCTAAACTCAGAATTCGGTCAGACCCGAGTGACATCGACTAGAACAACTCTATGCCACGAGGGTCCAGCCTCAGTAGAAGGTCAGAAAGATACCCATTCTAAGTAAGCCAAATGTGTGCCACTGATGCCTACAGTTGATGGGTGGTATTCACTGAACCCAATTAGGGATCTTGGAAATGCTGCCGTCGGATCGCCTGATCGATCGCGAGGCGTTGCTGGCCGTTTCCACAAGAGCCTAGGCCTTTGCAAAGTGTGTGAAACTGATCCAAGACATAAGGATGATCATCCTATGCGTATTATCTCACCTTTCACGAATCGTGATACCCGTTGAACAAGATCGTGCCACTGCTTCTCCCAAAGATTTGTATCGCAGCTGACTAGACGAATCAATGTTCTCAAGACTTATGGCCTGGGCCCGGCTTTGAAAGACCCTGCTTCAAGGTTTTAAGTCTGAGTGATCACTGGACCCTTGAAAGCTCGAGCATCTTTCCTTGTGGAAGCGACGCAACGTAAAGTTCTGTCTTATGACTCTCTTTCCAGCTCACGGCCGCTTGGCACGGATAGCTTGAAGAATGAAGATTCTCGTGGTTTCACTGAGCTTATTGCCGAAGAGGGGTGAGTATACAGACTCATCAGTCTTCCAGTCTAACGCCTGATTGGGCAGACAGGAAGGTTGACAATAGTACTACCGATCGAGAAACCAAGAGAAGAGGAAAAACCTTTCCCCTCCTCTCAAATGATGCAAGGGGGGTGAAGGGTGTCCATCTGCACACACTTCGCGGGTCGACGGCAGCAGTTTATTCGACGAGGCAGTATAGTCTACAGACCATGCAGCACTTCGCTCAGTTCCCTTCGTCGTCCTACCCTAGAGGCTACATGCAGTTGCCCAGGATCATGTGTGCCGTCACAGTCGTGATCATGTTCTTCATTCGGCAGACACGAACACACCACAACCACACGGGGGAGATCGAAGTGTGGCAGGAATACCCAATCAAGATCCTCAAACCCCCTCTACGTTAGCTTCCTTACCCGGCTGCACTTATCGGGCGCGGCCACGTCACAACGAAGGTTGGGAATGCCCTGCACACTTCATGTATGTCCGACGCAACGCCACCCACAAGCAACACATCTCTCCTACCCCACCTCCAATCGTCACGGTTGGTGATGGCTTCAATACCCATATCATTCATACAAACCCGGCGCAGCCGCTGTATGTCTCTCTCGCTTCGGACACCCGTCGGTTTATTTATTTGTTTCCTATTCCGCGCGTGATGCCTCTTGCACTACCGCTAGTATCCAGTGAGAGCTGCTCATTTTGAGACATTGCCGACGATCACAGCAATGACTAGGGATGATGTAGGTAATGTCATCAAAATGCAGTAGGGCCTGTAGATATGCGCCTTTTTATAGTACAGGCTGATGTAATACTACGTAGTAGTACTACTAGATTAGTGTTGATAAGTCTTTTCTCGCCGTCTCGTGCTTTGGACTGTCTCCAGTTGGGTATTTACGGCGTAAGCCGAGCATGTTGAGTCGGAGCATTTTGATAGGTAAAATGCGCGGTAGTGGTTACATGGATTGTTGAAATCTGACCTCACAAGCTAGCAAGTTGGCTGGCGTAAAAAGCAAGGTGGCTCGTAGTGACACAAAATACGTATGAACATAGTATATTTGAGCACGAGCTATGAGCAAGTAACTGCACGGAACATCATTTACCCTCCAAGCCATCATATCTACCAATATACCTAGCTATGGTGGAAGTATATCTCTATAAACGCTGGCACGTGATATTGGAAACGAAGTCGTGATTGAAAGTCAACAGTGTAACAGCACTCAATACTGAACATGTGAATTGAGAAGAGGCTCAAAGTTTTAGTAAAAATGCCAAAAGTGAGGAGAATGTTACAGATATGGGAGATGATTTGATGATAGTTCATAAGTATAACTTCTTTTAGTATTCAAAACATGATCTTGTTGTGAATAGAAGGCGAAAGCCAGACCAGTAGGTGGTCATGAGATGAGAGAGCCCAAACAGACGACAATTGAGCAAATGACATCGCAATTCTATGTAAATAGAAGCCAATATGTTTTCTTCGTGTTGTCTTTTCCAAACTTGGGATTAACAGAAAAGATATTTCCCTCGTATGAGATTCAAAAGTGCGTTTAGGGAGGTGCAAGATTATGGATTGACTATAAGCTCAAAATTTACAGCTCCCCACCAGTATTGTTGATTCACGGTAGTTCAAATTTCCATACATGCATGTTTGCTCATTCTTAGCTAAAATATATCAAACGAAGAGGCTTGATGATGAATCATCCTTTACGATATATTCCAATGATCGTCATTATCGTAGATATCGGCTTAGCTGGCCTGGATGCAAGACTAAAAGGCTGATAGGAGAGTTGTGGCCAAGCGGAAGCTCTGGTCACTTATCAAGCCAGAAGACTTTTTCAAGGTGGCTCGATGAGACTGGAATAGATGAATATGAGTGTTTGAAAACACTCTCCCTTTCTATTGTCGGAGCAATATAGCACTGAGCGATGGTCGTATGCTGCGTGGTCTTTATGTCATGCTGTCAGCTCTGTCATCCGACTACGAACTTGAATCTCACAAGATGAATTGATAAATCTGCGATTGCGTGTGTTGAGCCTCAAAGAGTGACGGATCGTGCATGTCTCATTCGAGAAAAGGAATGAGATTAGGGCGTGCTTGACTGACCGTGAAGTGATTGATGTTGAAATAAATTGAGAGAGGGAAGTGCTTGAATAGTTATGAAATTATTTACGATGAATAGCTGGCTGATCTTTGGCAACGACAATGGCAATTTTCAATCTTTGTCTGATGCTTGAGCCTATGGGGAAAAGGTATTAAGCGGTGGACATAGCATTATATTGCCATCCACCTGGAGCTTTTCTTACCCAATCTAGCTGTTTGTGACACACTCAACCATCCTCACTGGAACTATCCGTCTTCAAAATGCTCGTGACATAATCGAAAGAGACGCTCAAACGGCTACAGGACCCCTGAGATATGATCTCTGGGGCTTTCTGTCCTTTCTCATGATTTCCGAGTAAAGTGAGATCTACAAAGGGCAGCGTAAGGTTCTTGCTTCAGGTAGATGTTTCTTGCGCGTCGATGCTTATTAGGTATTCAGACTTGGGGAATACAGGAGGAAGGGCGAGTGGATTAACATGTAAGATTGGGGCCACACAAGCCCTTCCCTGTATATTATAGACATCCAATAAACTACCTGTTGTGTGGCAGATCATATGATCTTGAAGACATCCCGAGCTAATTGACTGCCAGTCTGGATATAGCTACTCGGGTATGAATGAAACTTCATTGAGTCTGTAGTCTCTACATTGTGCAACATTATGTCTAGATGAGCGACATGATACTAGGAAAAGGATTACATTCGAGCGTCTTAACGAACTGAAGTGTAATGTAATAACTCACACATAAATTCCCGAGTTCAATTCCATGATGCTTCATTGTTATATACTAAAAACTGACAATATAATGTGCCTCCTCTCAGCTGATTCATTCGATACTTCATTATCACCTGACACTTGAGTACACTTCCCGTGCCAATGATCGGAAACGAGACGCCGAGTAGCGATTGTTTGAGCAAAGCTACCAAATGCATAAGGATGATCGAATAGCTACACAGATAAACCAACGTCCGAGGAGCCAAATTAAAACTCCATCGGGAGAGTTAAAACAAGGTTCGGTGATGCAGATTTACTACCCTCGTCTATATTGACGATCTCATCTTTCAGTTTCGGCCAACAGACTTTACTGTTTGCGGCAACTAACCAGAATCTTTAGATCACAAGTAATAAGATAGAAGGTACAGCGCTTGAGTCATGACGTGGCTCGGATTACGCAAGCTACAGGTATCATCTCAATAGTCTGACTCTTGATACTTACCCATCATTCATGATGATGATACTTCCCTTCGCACGCCGCGCGTATCGCCAGTTACCGCATTAGCAGGATCATCAATGGAAGTCTATTCTGCCCTTCCAGAAGGCGACTAGAACTAAGGGCATCCCTGAAAGTGCGCAAAAGGATACGGTTGTGCTTGTCAACTATCCGAGATCTACATGAATCGCGATTACCGGCATCACATACGGACACGATAGAGCATCGTTTGACCGAACAATCGACAGACTGAATCTAATTCCTTCGATCCCAATACGCTACCTCACAACTACTCCAGCTCATACGACAAAGAAAAAGCAGGGGTGATAACAAGAACGTAAGGAACAGCGTCCCGAAACACCCAAGTAACTTCAAAGCAACCGCAAATTTAGCTCAAATCTGAGTAAGGAAGGGAGTCGAACCATGCTACTTTCCGACTTTAACAAACTTTTTCCAGCTCTGGGCTCTCCTCCCATCTGGCATCACAAGAGAAACCACGAAAGCAAAACGCTAAACAACCTAACCTTTCAACTGCGCTTCCTTATCCCACGCTCTGCAAGATGACACAAAACTCTCCCGCCTGTTGAGATCGCCAACTTGGGCGGAAATCAAAGAGGCACCGGCTTCGCCTTAGCAAGCTGCATGGTCTGTCCATCGGGAGTGACATCCGGATGCGGCATCGCATTAGGAACAGACTAGTCGTGAGCGATCTTCATCGTCTGGCCGGAGGGTTCGACAGTCGGCACCGGCATGGCCCGCTTACCGGGAGTGATGATGGTGACGGTGCCGTCGGGGGACTTCTCGACCTTGATCCCGTAGACGAGGAGCTCAGCCTCGAGCTTGGCGATCTCCTCCTTCACGGGGAGCGGAGCGGTGTCGGTATCGGGGTATGCTTGAAGCAGTGCCTCAACCTCGACCTCCCATTCATCGATCTCAGCTTGTGTGGGGTCTGGGCCACTGCCGCCTAGCGACTGCCGCCTGTTCTTGCGACTTGGGTCTAGGCCGCCTGTTGAGGGGGTGCTGATTGTGGTTGGGTCTGAGCCGTCGTCAACAGGGTCGTCGCCATCACCGGGAATCAAACCGCCAGTTCCGGGATCACCGAATGTCGACTGTCGTTTCTCTACATCGTTGTTGGGAACTAGACCATCCGTTGTAGGGACACCGATCAGGAATTGCCGCTTCTCCAACTCATCGTTTGGGACCAGGCCACCAGTGGATGGATCACCGATGGTGAATTGTCGCTTCTCTACGGCCTTGGCGGGCACCGTGATGGGGGCCGCGAACGTGAGAGCCGCGATGGCCAAGGCAGGAAGTGCAGCGCGATGCATGTTGCTTGTTCCAATGCTTGTATTTATAAGTGATGAATGAAGAGTAAGGGATCTGTTGAATATATCTATCTTGATGTAACTGTGCTGTCGCTGATTTGATCATGATGCTGGGGACAGTCCCATCGTCATCGCCGATCCCTTTCCGTATTTATACAACTCTGTCATCGTTGCTTGCTCTCTTTCTGGAGCGTTCATGGAATGGCGCAACGAAATAAAAATAGACTATATGCACGAAGTTCTCGGAAGGTCATTTAAATTCAATTTCAATAAATGAGGTCTGGCTGGAGCTGGGCTGTATCGTCATATATACCCGGCATAATTTATCCGGGTCGAGTCGCTTCGCTACCCAAAGGAGACGCTGCTTTGGCTGCCAAAGTGGACCAAATCTCTGTTCGACATCGAGGACTAGATGTGACACGGGCTCTCAATATCTCTCAATATCATTGCTGATAGTCCCGCTATCTTGGGTCACGAAAGAGAGAAACGATGCAGGGTTGTGAGCCATGACGACGATACACCCTCGCTCACGATAATTCCTATTGCCCGAGGAGGCGAGCCTCTTCAAGTCCAGACTGAAGCAAAAACTGGCCTAGAAGTGACCGATAGCCGAACATGTGTTTGAAAGGCAGCGATAGGGGCCAACCGTGGTTCAGTGTACTTCCAAGATGTGACACATTCTGATCCAGACGGTGGAGGCGACCTGTCGCCATCGTCTGGGTAGATGTCGCTCCTTCGGTAAGATTGGAGCTAGACGAGTCTGACTTCATGTTAGCGTTGAAAGAAAAACAAGTTTTCGACAATCTTCGAATTGCACTTGGAGATGCTAGACTGCGGAAGATGAGGAGATGTTTCCCGAATATATCGCCGAGAAACGAACGACAGTTCGGCCTAGACTCTATTATATGTAAGCTCGTGGAAGGGCTAAGCTGTTCTCTTCAAGGGCTAGATGAGTCTTTCGGACATGGTGTGATGAGAGCCACAAGTCCATTCAGGGCTCAGGTCCCCTTTCTGTCTTCCTGTCCTGGATTGAATGCCATTATCATACTTCTCTTAAAGAAAAGAGAGTGAAATGAAAAAGAGGCAAAAAAAAAAAAAAAGGGGAAGAAAAAAGGACTGACCAAAACATCTGTCCGCGTCTGAGCTGGAAAGCATTTGCCATATCATTATGACACCCAGTACTAGCCAGAAGGTGGTCCAGGAGGCTGGCACGATCAAGCCCCTCTGGACTTTCCTCGTCCAGAAAGGGACGAACGAAACTGGCGATATTGATAGAGCACTTCGTCGATAGAGCCGGGAGTTCTTGTTGGCTAGCCGTAGACTGTAAAAAGCTCAGGAACTCCTGAAGAGACCGAAAATAAGATATCCAGGAAGGGGTCAACCCAATACTCAATCCTAGTGAGGAAGTCCGCTATCCCCGGCGCTTGCTCTCACAAACTCCCGCATAACCTCGGGAATGACGACAAGCTCCGACAAATCGTGGGGTAAAGCTAGCTTCCTTCACCTTATCACATACATCATCGGTCAAATCCCAAGCTCAGGCTCTACACTACAACCAGTTGGAGCTGTCGAGAAGTCAAATAGTCAGTACTTTAAAGGCCTTTTCAATATGGCAACCAACGGAAGCTCGGCGGTATTAAGGCGAGCTCTTCTCTATGGTACGTCAAGCTCCAATAGCTTCAGCCACTCAACTCCATCCACGATCATCAAACAACTTCTCCAGATCCCCCCAAAAGCTAACAAATCCAACAGTCCCATCTTCCTCTCAGCGTATGCTCCAGAAATCCCTCACCCTCAAAAGCGACAACGTAACCTACGACCTCGAAGACTCCGTAACACCCGCCGCGAAACCCGAAGCGCGGGCCGCGCTGCGGAAGCACCTGTCAAGCTTCATTCCCAATACAAATGGCAGCAGTAGTAATGGTGAAGGAAATGCCACATCGTCCCGACCCCCTGGGATCCGCGAACTAGCAGTCCGCATAAACGCCGTCTCAACCCCCTACGCCCTCACCGACTTAACATCCCTCGCGGTGCTGCCCTCCGTCGACGCAATAGTAATACCCAAAGTGAACAGCGCGTCCGACTTAACCTTCGTAACGGACACGTTACGGCATCTCGCGCCAGACCGTCATCCTTCAACACCATCCCCCTCCCGCTCGAGCCCACCACCAATAAAACTCATAGCGCTAATAGAGTCCGCGCGCGCCATAACCGAACTCTCCTCCATCGTGGCCGCATCACCATACCTCTCAGGTCTGATCTTCGCCGCAGAGGACTTCGCGCTAGACATGTCACTAACGCGCACACCGTCCCTAACCGAATTCCTGTACGCGCGGTCCGCCATCGCGACAGCCGCGCGCGCCGCAAATCTAGTGAGCACCATCGATCTCGTGTGCACGTCGTATAAAGGCGAAGAAGGCATGGCGCGGCTAGAGACCGAATGTCTGCAAGGAAAGGGCCTGGGATTTAATGGGAAGCAGTGTATTCATCCGTCACAGGTCGATACCGTGCAGCGGTTATTCGCTCCCAGCGAGGATGAAATGAATTGGGCTGTGCGCGTCGTCATCGCCGACGAGAAGGCCGCTAGTGTTGGGCGCGGCGCCTGGACGCTTGATGGTGCCATGATTGATGTGCCAGTAGTCGGCAAGGCTAAGGCCATTGTTGCGAAGGCTGAAGGCTGCGATATGGATGTCGAGAGCCTACGGCAAAAGTGGAAAGATCAAGAGCCCGAATAGACAAAAATGGGCACGTCGAGTCTTTTGTGTTTGACAACATCTTGCACATTTGTATTTTATGCCTGTCTAGGTAAGTAGGTGTGTCTAATTCACATACATTCAGAATTGAGAGAACTGATTAGGTCGCCAAAATCTTGACATCTCAAGAAAGTCTTCAGGAGTACCTCCAAAATCATCCACTGTGAGAGATTCGTGAGTATTGCTCAAGAATGACCCGTGCCTCCCCGCAGCAGTAGGGACACAAGGATTCATCGCTGTTGGGTAAAGGCGGTGATGACTGTTAATCTCTTCAGCTGGTGCGAGATACCCTTCCACGGAGCCATTGGACGTCGGAGGTTCTTCAAATAGTAATTCACAGGACGAGTCTGATCGTCTTTGACCATCACTTGGAAACGACGACTCTTCGTCGAGGTCCCAAGATTCTTGTCGCTCAACTTCGCCCTCTATTCTCGCAATGAAGTCGGCCATACTCTCAGTTGCCCCATCTGTTAGCAATGTACTTGGACCTAGCGCATCATGCGAGCCTTTCTTTTCATCCGGTTTTACATAAATCGGTGGCCGGCTCTCGAGTCTCGATAAATTTCCATCTCTAAGTGGGCTAGGAGTGACCGGTGTGCTCATTCGAGGTATCCAAGAGACTGTACCCAGTCCCGAACTCTGTCTCCCTGCTAGTGTAGAGGTTTTCAAGGCCGAAAGGCTACTCGAGCATCTTTCCGACGGCGGTAAGCATTGGATTTGCACAAATCCATTGGTCGTTCCGTGGGGGTTGACGGTCTTTGACAAAACCGTCGTACTCATGTCATGGCCCAACCTGGCACTTGCAAGGTCTGTGGGATGAGTTTTCCCGGGTTGAGGGATGGGAGGGGGCGGCATTAATTCTCTTGACGTAATCGAGACTCGGTCTTGGTCGTCCAAATTGTCGCGATTTGTGGCATTGGTGTTTCTGGATAAAATCGTGCCTCTTGGGGACGCGTGATCGTCATTGGGATCAACACTAGACTCCTCATGAGACCAATGGTCATGAAGTCTCGGCCCTTTCGAAGTAGGGCTGCCGCGTGTCATTGACTTGGGATCTTGGTGATCGACGGCTTCGGCACTTGGATTTTTTGGGGGGGGCCGGACCACTTCTAGTTCACCATCTCGAATCCTCGCAGGTTCGATACTTTGCTGTGTTTTCCATTGATGTGGGAGTATCGTGTCCCATCTTTCTCTAAGATCTCCAAAGAGGGACTTATCTTCGTTCATCGTGTTTGGGTTGACATCCAATTTACTATGAGCAGATGCGGTGGTATGGGAAGAGCGATTTTCAGACGAAGTTCGGCCATGTGCCCCTGAAGTCCTATTCTCCATTGGGGCTGGATTATCGTACGGACTGATTTTCGTATCCTTGTATACTCCGGTGGCGACCATTACTCTTCTCAGTGACTCAGGAGTGTCAGATCTTGTCGATCCCCCGGCTTTGGTGTTCTCATCGGTGCAGAGTTGTGCCTCTTGAGTGTCATAATGGCTGCTGGACCAAGTGAAGTACGTAGTTGCCTTGCTAGGTGCTGGTCGGCCGTGCGCGTTTGTGGGGTCGTATGAAGATAGTGAATTGACATGTCCTTGATGCACTCGCTGTTGTGACTCGGAGTCCTGGTCATCCTGATGCGACAAAGACACTGTTTTGATCCGGCTATTTTGTATCCCCATGCTTTGGTGGTGATTTGGCCTTTTGGTCCTATGATCTTGGCTTGTTTCTGGCACGGCATGCTTGGTCCTACGTGGATGCGAAGGGGCTACTTTATGGTTCTGTGCAAAAAAGGAGGAAATTTGCTCAAGTTCTCGACTCGCTCGTCGGAGTTCTTTAAGTCTCGACTTGGACAGCGATTTGGGCTGTGGTGCTTCTCGTTTTTGATACTTCAAGAAACCCATATCCGAGAATGACAGGTCGGGGACTATCAAGTCTGATTCAGCGAAAATACACAAGAAACGACCTGGATGACCTTACCAGGCTGCCTCTTGGGTTCACGCTTGTTTTCGAAGAGGCCAGGTTTCAGAGGAGGGTGAACCTGCGGAAATTTAGAATAGTGTTTGAAGTTACTCTCCTGTGATGACATACCGTAATGCGTTCTTTAGAGACGGCATCGGAGACGAAATTGTTCATTACATTTTTACCTGACGAAACAGTCTTTCTTTTCCATCCCTTGGGTCTTGATTTCTCGTGACTATCTGGAACAGATGTTTTCTTGCTCGGCTTCTTCTGGTTCTTGGGTTTCGCAGACTTCTTCGTATCATACTTGTTTGCCTTGGTCTTGTATCTTGGTCGCTTCTCATACCTTTGTGAGTGAACAGCGGCCGAGGACGAAAGCGAAGAAGCAGATTCTCCACGAAGTGCTTCGCTCAGGGGCTCGGGGTGCCAAGAGTATCTATGTTTCGTTGACGTATTGCTGCTGGATTTTAAACCGCTGTTACCAAGATCTTGGATGAGTGAGCTGTCATCACTGCTGTGTTTCGTGCGTCGCTTCTGTTTTCTCTTGCGATCGAGCGGGGAAAGGAAAGCGGCAAGCGTCGTCTCATCGTCAGGAGGGATGTGCTGTGGTCTCCATAGTGGATCTACACGCTCGGGAGTTCGACCGAAGGGAGGGCCATTGACGTGTCGGGGATGGGTGGATCGTGTTCGGGGAATTTCTAGCCTCAACCCTGTGTCGCCCTCGGCGGCTGCCACCTGCCCCTGTAGCCAGCTCTCCACCTTTGCTTGGCATGGTGTTTCTTGGGAGTCTCGGTCCAACCTGCCAAGATGAATTTGCGGCTGAATTGACGCGTTCGTCTGGTGACCCGGGCTGCGGCCAGAAACGTGATGATGTGGGCGATATCGAGAAGGCTCTCGTTGGCCCATGTCCAAGCAAAAGATGAAGCAATAAGGAGTAGCTGAAACTCGTCGTTTAGCACACGTAGTCAGTCTTCAGATCGGATCGTCTCCAGCTTGTATATGCAAGTGCTAGGGCCAGGGGTGAGTGAATAGGTGTTTCTTGTGGGATCTCTAGAGGCAGAGTATGGTAAGGCAGGAAGAGCGACATCGTCACGTCGTATCTGTAACGAAGCACCTTCCATAGCTTCTATAGGGGTGCCCCTGCCTTCCCAGGTGGTTTGAAGTATCACTAGTGGCACCTTCTCTACATCATAGAATTGGAAGTCAACAAAGGAAATAATGCGATTGGGGCAGATCGACTACAATGTAGGTAAGTATAATACCCTGAAAGGAGACGACTGTTGATGTGTTCTGCCCTTTCCGACATCTATCTTGAGCAGACACCAACCCCAGATTCCTCTGCAAATGACAAGCGCCGCGCATCTTCTCTCCTTCGAGCCGTTAGGATGGTCTCAAATCCAATTTAGAGACGACAGCAAGGGTGATGCACAACTTGCTTTGTCAGAATGTTCGTTGCCTATAGCCCTGCTAATCTCCTGCATCCTCATCATCATCCCTGAAGCTCGGGGTTTATCTTGGTCTGGTTTCGTTCCGGTTTATCATTCCGAGAGGCTGATAGCGGGAATGGAGCTTTGACTCCCCCTATGTGCAGATCCTGCTCCAGATCCTAATCAAGGATCATCTCGTATACTCCAGTGTCGAAGCTCAAGGAGTTCCCTCTTGCTAGGCTGTCGGAAAATCTATACAACCCTCTTTTACAATCTTTTCTCTCATTCTTTACAGTGGAGAAGATTTCACCTTCTCCAGGTGGTATAATTAGTCCTTGGCCGTCTTCCTACCGATAGCTCTTGAGAGCAGCGTATTCAATATCCAGCGAGTTATACCGGCCGGTACAAGTGAATTGCTTCAGTTTAGTCAGTTTCATGGATGACTTGCATAAGGCAGATCGTAACAAGGGGTCACATGCACGCACAACTGTCATTGGGCGGTCGTCCACTCCTCTTCGTTCGGATAATCTGCCAATATTCTCAAGAAAGCTAACGGCAACGCGTGTAAACAATTCAGTATCCAATTCGGGAAGAGTAGTGAAGTCGAGCAAAGGTTACAACGGCGGGTAGACCCCTGCGTTGCACTGCATCATGTCGGCTGTAATGTAGGTCTCTATAAATGCTCCATTATTTTCCACAACGCCCAACCCCGGCTCTTATGATACATCTCGGATTTTTCTTCAAACTGGATTCCCTATCTGAGCAAAGCCTGGGATTGGAGGCTCAACAATTATCGAGTAGTCTGCTATCGTTCGCTAAACTGATATTGTCTAATGGCAACCTCGTCAAGTACCCCAATGAGTGGTGCGGCCGCAGCTCCCTGCACTCTCACTAAGTCCGCGGCAGTGTTTGCAGCATAAAGCTGGTCTTGTCCAGGAGATAGATCCTGCGCTAAGGAACAACATGTAATGGTCGGTGATCGGAGAAGTGCAAATCCCACGAGTATATCAACCTTTACCATGGCGTAGACAGTTTTGATTCTGTTTTACTAGCGACAGGCGCGTATACACGTGATGTGCGCCTTCGTGCAATCCCAGGACTCATCAAGAGTTGGCCTTGGTTGGATACAAGTGTAGGTGAGCAGGTATATACCCCCCTTATACCAATGCAGTTTTAGTTTCGAGGAGAATGTCAGAAGGACATCCTGGGAGCAATCATTTGGCGGAGGGCGGTTGGGCCCTAAGTGGCATGATGATCGACAGCTTGCGCGTTCGGAATTGGATTGGGGAAATATCTAGCACTACGGAACAATCTGCGTGTCGGACTCGATCGAACAAACGTCGTTCACAGATGATTCTGTTGCGTCTCAGAAAATATAGACGAGTCAAGTGTCTTTGAGAGAGAAGAGACTGCTACGACGTCGGGTCAATCAGGCAAACGAGTCTTGTCTTCATGGTTTCAGACCAACCTAAGGCAAGCTGCGGAATGTCCCTTGTATCATCGCACGCACGTGCATAACCGCTGCTGGTTAGACTTGCGAGTTATGCATCGAAGCTGGGGAGAGCTCTGTTTGGAGCTATGCGAATCAGCTATCCACCTATCCCACTTCTTATGGACGATGTGCATTACGGGCTTGGCGGAGTGGTATCCACAACGAGGGGCAGAGGAGGTTCATCAGGTACTTGACTTGCTCATTTATTCCGTTGGTATTATTATGAAAGCAGGTATCTAGTCGGAGGGAACACGACCGGGGTTTGTTTACTTGGCATTGCAATGCAAGATCCAAGTCAACTTCTTCTTTAGGTATTGTGCAGCCAGTAAAACGTACTCGTTTAGCAGCCAATTTACCGTACAGCATGCTCCATTCGATGGCCGTCCGGCGACCTCAGCTATCTGATGAAACGAAAGAGCAGCAGTCTGCCTAATTTTGCTTGCAATACAGACAGCAACGTGGCGTAGGAATAGTAACTACATGTACGGAGTACCCTATGGAGAAGAGAGCTTGCGTGGTACGTAATTCAACACGCGTGATATGTAAGAAATGACAAGGGCTAAAAGTCCCTAGGTAGACTGCGGCCCCACATGGAGCTAGACTAAACCTAGCACGTCTTGTTTGACTGCCGGCAAACCACCTAGCACTTCCATATCATGTCTGAGCTAGTGGGGAGCTACTTGTACCTATCGACCTGCGACTACATGTATTCTTCTTTTCCCCTCTCATCGCCTTGCATCTTTAGCTGGCTGCAAGTACATGAAAACGCTGTGGCCCGGCTGGCAGCAGCAAGAGATGGCCGACTTGGGGTTTCCCATGGCAATTGGGTAAGGATTGCGAAACGGGTTGGGTGGACTAATAACATATTAATCAACAGCAGATACCTCCTACTCTATGAGGAACTTGGCAGGCCTGAACGTCCTAGACCACGCTTGGGAACTCGCAAAGATCACCTCCCTCTACTCCGTACTCCGTAATAACCTGGGGGCTGTGCCACCGCAAGTACCTCGCTGCATTGCCGAGCCTCTTGGTACTCCGTAGGAAAAAAAAAAAAAAAAAAACCGTCTGGCGCCGTGCTCATATGATATCGTCGACCCTTTTAGCGCGTCTCGCCTCTTGTTGCGTACCTGGCTCAATGCGTCATCCCGACTCGGCCGCTTAGAAGCTACCCAGGGACGAAGAGGTGTTTGATGCTTGTTAGGGATCAACCCTGCTGGCACGTCTACCAGCCTTGTGCTTGTCGATGCAGTCATGTCCACCAGATGCCATGTTGATGTTGAACAAGGGGAGGGTTTTTATTCGGTCGAATGGCATATAACTCAGACAATCAAGAACATTCATCGCTGCCCTTCTTCACCAGATACTTAAACGGATACATATACCTCATTATTGACTACCTACCTCTGATTCAGGCACTTACCAAGCACAATCGCCACACATTACACCTCCTCTTTTGACTACCAGTCTCCTGACTGGTCAACTGGAGCTAGCACACCCATCTACATATCACTACTGAAACCCCGCTATATTTACGGGTTACGGCACTGTCCCTCCCCCTTCCCTCCCCACCAACAAGGTGTGTTGATACGTGCGAACAACAAGAAAATCACCAATCCATCGTTTCTCAACATCTACCATTTTCTCCCTCTCAACAAGCCCTCAATCTGCTTGCTGTTATCAAATACCAACCAGTTCGTGCGTCCCTTTCTTGCACATTGCAAAGCGCTCCTGCCTACTAGCTACCCATCATACCGCCTTTCTGATATTGTGCTTCTCCATTCCGTTTTTCTTCCCGAGCCACGTCATTAACTTTTCTTCACATAGACATCAGCAACCTATCAACTAGTCAAGATGGCCAAGCTCTTTATCGGGTATGGATTTCTCTGCATCCGTCTCGCCAGATTTGCTTACATTGAACATTCAGCGGCCTTGCCTGGCACACTGAGGAAGCCACCCTGAGACAGAAGTTCGAGGAGTTTGGCACTGTTGAGGAGGCGGTACGTTACCTTGGTTATCTTCCTTGAGGGTTCCGCTATTACGGAAGTACACTGGTCGAGAGAGGAGACGGACTGATGATGAGCTTCGGGTAAAATGTAGGTCGTCGTCAAGGATCGCGACACCGGCAGAAGCCGAGGATTTGGCTTCGTCCGCTACGCCTCTGACGAAGATGCCGAGAAGGCTATCGCCAGCATGAACAATGTCGAGTTAGCGCCCATATTCTTGATTCCCATCTACGCTACTTACAAGTGGAGCGGTTTGCACAGACAAGCTTATTGACTTTGTTGCGTCACAGGTTTGATGGACGAGTCATCCGTGTCGACAGAGCCTCTGATACCGGCCCCAAGAGAGGCGGTGGAGGATTTGGCGGCGGACGAGGCGGCTATGGCGGCCAGCAGATGGGTTACGGCGGTGGACAAGGCTACGGTGGCCCGAACATGTACCCACAGCAAGGCTTTGGTGGCCGTGGAGGCTATCAGCAAGGTGGTAACTACGGCGGCCCGCCAGCACAAGGTGAGAACTAAACAAATTCACGGTGCATCACCCATCACCTTGAACCCTTACTGACAAGTGAGATACAAAGGTGGCTATGCTCCCGGTCCCTATGGTGGAGGTTACTCAGACCAAGGCGGCCAGCAGCAACCTCGATACCAGTAATTGTCCGCGAGAACGACGCGAGAGGTGGTGAGCATGATTAGCGGAAGACACACATCGCATTTTTTTGCATTGAAGTTACGAGAGAAAACGGCCTGCTCGGAATCACGACTGTTTATGATCAAAAAGGAAGCTACTTGAATCGCCAGATTTGAGAGTAGCTTCCAATCTTCGCTCGATACCCATTGTACCAAATTTGAGACCTCATCGTCGCAAGGCAAACCGCAACAACTCACCTCCCCTATCGTCATCGACAACAACTCATCATCGATCTGTCTACTTGTTTCCATACACACACGGAAAATCTTCAGGGTCTCGTCGGCTGCTCTCCCCTTTTAGCTGTTCAAAGTTGAAAAATGAGGTAGAAATGGGATTTCTAGAGTCAAAAAAATAACATACTCCGGGGGGTTATGTTCAGAAAAAAACGTTTCACTTATTCTATCTTCACAGATTCTTCCGTGGATTTTTCTTTTCGTTTCTTGTTTCTACTCGCCCACACTCATGCGGTTCATGAACCAAACACGATCTTTTACGGTCTCTCGTTTCCAGAGAAGAGAATGCCCGAAATGCCTGCTGATGGCAGGGGACAAAAATTAGGGGCAAGGGTGTGAGGATGGAAGGGACCAAAAGGAAATGATGATCTGAAGGGAAAAGTCATGGACCCCTGCTGAAGATGCTGGGACTAGCCTGGGCAGGGTAGGGGAGGTATGGTCTGTGGTTTCCCACCCCGTTAATCTAGGACCGACATTCGAGAGATACCCCATCAATCGACTTTCCATGAGTAGAAATTTCGTGGTCTCTATTTCCCCTGAAGACCTGGGGGCATGATGTGAATGTGAAGTAGGTCGCAGAGCACTTGCTTTGAGACATGTACGATTTGAAGGGTAATTGATGTGGTAATTGATGTAAAGCTGCTCACTGGTGAGGCAATGACTTGATCAACTTTTTCTAGACTAGTAGTATTTGCTCTGGACATAACTGCTGCTCTGCTCATGTTCGACGCATACTCTAATAGCTGTATTCTTTCTATGTGTAACACGTTGATCTATATGATGCAATATGCTCTCTCTGCTATACACCAACCAGCACTAACTCAAACCTTCTCCGTCTCCTCCTGCTCATCCACACTATTGACCTTCGCAAACTCATGCGGGACTTCCACTTCCTCCTTCACCCACTCCTTGGGCACATACTCGAATTTCTCCCCACGATCAACCCGCGCCTGTATCGCCCGCACGCGATCCGACAGATCCGTAATATGCGCATCCCCGCTCTCGGGACTCAAGTCGTCAAGCGCTTTCTCCAGCTCCAGGAGATAATCCCGGTTCAGCCCACTCGGCCCCTCGCTGACGTAGATGTGGCTCGCGAGAGCCTGTGGATCTTGCGGCCCTGTGAACTGGTCGTTGTCGGGCGTGCCTATGTATACCAGAGTGCGGATAGTTTCATCTTTGGCCCCTGTGGATGATGAAGCAGGGTAGAAAGGCGTATAGTGAATCGTATACCCGTTGATCTCTCTAATATCTAGGTACTCCTTGACCTTGGCCACGTGGTCCTTCGCGATACGGTAGGCGACGCCCCAGACGCGTGAGGGCGCGGTGTCGTGGGCGTCGGCTAGAGAGGCCCAGAAGGAGCGCTCGATGAGCGTTACGACGCGGCCGGGTTTGGGGGGCGTGCCGCGGTGGTCTTGGCTATGGGGGAGAGCGATGGGTATTAGTCAGTGCAAGTAGTTAGTCGGTCAGTCAAACGAGATTGTGCTGGTGTTGGCGGTTCTAGGCTTAGGCCTGGCCTGGGCTCAGGTAGTGATGAAGAGAGAAGTGGACCGAGGAAGTGGTTTGCGTACCTTGCCTGTAGAGTTTGTTAGTTCTGTCGGAACTTAGGTGGATAGAGAAACAGGCAGGTAGGTAAGTATCAAACGTGGAAATGAGGGGAGAGCGGCGAAGCTCCTTGCTTCCTTCCAGTATGCTGGTGGTAACTCACCTGCCAAAATCTCCTGACGTAGCCTGTAACCCATCCAGGTATTCTCCTATCTATTAACTCCGGGCATTCCGGGCCCTCCATCAGTCTTCTCTTCGCTTGCACCCTTGCTGACTACTTTGCTGCTATGGTAGAGCTCCAGCTGGCTTAGAGGGAACTCGACTCACCATAATGCGGCGGGGGCTTCCAGATCAGACTCCTATATTGTTACGTTAGTATTGCGTTAGAGAATGATATGATATGACCTTTATGACTGTATATACCCATAGCCGAATAACCAGAATTCCTCATCTGGGGTTGTCTGCGAGATTCCATTTGGAGTTGCCATAGCTTTTGCCGCCCAATCGATATATGGTGTATTATAAATAACTTCGGTGAATAAAAGGGGCGGGGTGGGAACTGCATAGACAATTTGATAGTCCAAAACCCAATTTTTTGTTGTATCTTAGTCTACGAGATCCTCAAAGCCAAGAACCCCAACATTCACCAAGAGCCAGTAGATATCAGCAACATGTTCCAATGCAAACGCTACACATCGTGCACTCCACATTCGGCTACCGATGTGGTTGATGGGCTCCAGACTTCTTCAGGAACTTGATCACATAAGCCTATTGGCGATTTAGTAACGGGTGAGTGGTCCACGGAACTGCATCACGTCACTCCGGGTTTCGGCGGGCTATGCCGCTTTTGGGGCGGGCGAGAACGGCTGCGGCGCGATGGCTCGCAGCAGCGCATATCCCATATCCACCTTCCTGGTTTCTTCTAATAAGGGTAGGGTATTCTGATTATCAATAATGTGTACGGAGTACCCGAATAGGTTCTCCTCTATCAGCACCAACATGAAACGCACAATTCTTCTAATACCGTAGTCCTCGTAATCTAGAAAGAAGATTCCCTCAACGAGTCCGGGATGCGGAGTGCCGAAGGATTGTCATGCATTACCGCAGGGCTGTAAAGCGCCAAAATTTTTTGTTTTGCCTATAAAAGGTATCTGTTCGTATTTCCGAGACAATTGGCGGATGCGCCGCGCGTGGCAGTTCAGCTTGGTGGGCGAGACGGGAAGCACAGCCTCGGGACCTACCTAGGGTAGGTAGCTAAGGCGGGTGATCAACCTTACAAGCCGCCTTGCGTCGTGGCCTTCTAGAAGCTCTTTGGATTATAGCTTTCCGTCAGCCGGTACGTGCTACCCAACTTTAGGTAATTGTCTGTATGCGCCTCAGACGCCTCGGTCTCCAATCTGGGTCACTTTCGTGCTGTCCGGTACTCAAAGGGGCTCAAGCTCCTGGAGGCTGTTGCAGCTGACGTCGACAAAGCAACTGGGCTTGGCTTGGAGGGCTTACACTTAGGCAGCAAGTAAACTTTAGAGGTACTGGGGTCGAGCCCGAGGACTTATTTATGGAAGGCTATAATGGGTATCTGTCATATTTATGGGATTTCATACGGAAAAAAAGATTTCTAAACATAAGGTACCAGCTGTAGAATTGCTGCTTGTGCAAAAGTGCCCATGAAGGAGTCTTGTGATAGGGCTGCAGTGTGTGCAGATATGGCAGATTAGCAAGGGGGTCTGGGGAAGAAATTAAGAATGGCACTGCGAATGCTCATTACCCAGGTAGCTGGAGCTGAGTTTGCTGTAGCAGGTACTTGGCTTGCTTGGGTACTAAGAGGAGATATTGCGGCTGATGCCCCACGCCATATGACATGGCCCCCCTCTGTTTCCATCCCTCCGTCATAATCTCCCCTGATCTGCGCATCCTCATTCAGTTCTTTTTTGATTCACATCTGTGTCGCCTTCAGAGTTTCTTAAATAAGAATAACGTCGTTGCTCCAGCTTCTGTTGACCTACCTCAAACCTCCCGGATCCTCGCAACCCGACGATTTCAAAATGGCCTATCAAAGACCCAGCAACCCAGATGAGCTACCCAGGTGAGTCGCAATCTTACATTTTTACCCCGCCATCGTCACGGCTCTTTGAAAGCTTCTTGTGATCTTCGACGCGGCACTTGGCACTTTGGTATGATACAGCCGCTAATAACCCTTGACCTTGCAGGTTCGCAGAGCCAGAACATGTATGTCGCCCCCAAGGAACCCCCTTGAAACTCCATCTCTGGAGCATCTTCACGATCCAAACTCCCAGCTAGCAACAACTTCATCGCTATATTCATGTCTCCCTCATTCCAAGAGCTCTAGATATATATTTAGCTGGGTGCTGCCAGTAGGGAGAGAAAGCGATACAAAAGACACACGCGACTCCATTCAAAGAGCATCTAAACTAACCAATCTTTCTTCGTGAACAGAGAGGAGGCTCAAGACCCGCGCCATCGCAATACCAAAGCAGACCGAATCCCCCACCCTCTAACTCTCGTCCACAAAACTATCAGTCCGGAGGAAGAGACCACTTAGGCCCCTCTTCGCGCCACGATTCATACTCAAATTCACCAATGTCGCCGCCTCCTCAGACTACAGGGCCGCGTCCCAGCGCTCACAATCGCCCTCCTCCTGCGACCAGACCGCCCCCGTCACCAGCTCCCGAGGGCGCCGATCCTAGTCTTCTCCCGCTGTTCCGGGCTGTGGATAAAGATGGTGTGTCATATTTTCTACTATGTTTCTTTATGCCCCCCAAAGCCTCGTCGCATAGGATGGTGGTGGGTGCTGTAAGAGATATGGCTGCGGAGAAGTCAGCGCATAAGAGTTCAAAGTCATTAGTACCCAAAACTCCAAATGCATTCTCTGCATACAGCAAGACTATGTTTCTCATGATCTTTTGGATCACTCATATAACCACGTCTGGAACGGTTGCAAACGAGAATCAGCACTAACCCTTCAATCAACAGGCACCGGTCAGCTATCAGAGCGCGAGCTTTCTGCGGCTCTCGTCAACGGCGACTGGACCGCCTTCGACCCGCATACAGTGCGCATGATGATCCGCATGTTCGACAGCGACCGCTCAGGTACCATCGGATTTGACGAGTTCTGTGGGCTGTGGTCTTTCTTAGCCTCATGGCGCACGCTCTTCGACCGTTTCGACACAGACCGTTCCGGTAACATCAGTCTCGACGAGTTCACAAATGCGCTTGTCGCTTTCCGCTACCGGCTAAGCCCCGGGTTCGTCAAGCTCTTGTTCGATACTTACGACAAGCGTGGCGAGGGCGTCATGAGTTTCGATCTTTTCGTGCAGGCGTGCATTAGCCTTAAGCGTATGACGGACGTATTCAAGAAGTATGACGACGACCGAGACGGCTACATCACCCTGAGCTTTGAGGACTTCCTCGTTGAAATCTTGAAACAGCTCAAGTAATCTCTGAAACTAATGATTATCACTCCACGGCAGTCTGAGAACGGAGCCCTCGACGAAGATATCAAAAGCTCAGATGAGACGGATCCATGGAAGACGTCAAAGAATGAGATTGGATGTGCCCATTTGCCAGAAATCTTAAGCGGACAACTTGCCAGTAGCTAAGAGAAGGAGGCAGAAAAGACTCGAAACCCCAAGGATAGACATGTCGACGACATTTGCAGATACGGTCCTCGATACTGAGCAGAGCTCACTCACAGAGGACAGGAAACAGAAGTATGGGAGAATCTCAACTTGAAGATAGTCCAGCTATCTGTCTAGGTGCTTGTTTACCTACGTCATTGTATAGGTAGCCAGCTGATTTTCTAGACAGACAAGGCTGGCATTCTCTTCTTTCGATTTGGGAAGCATGTAAATACCCCCTTTGTTTTTTCATGATAATGATGAATTGCATGACACCTACCTAGATTCCCTAGGGAAAATTGATTGCATCTAATGCACTCGGTGCGTTCTAGCATCCTCGTGAGACGCAAGACATCTTCCTCGTCATAGCGTATAAAGATCGCTTCCTGACAAGTCAAAATACTTATCACTCACATATAAAACATCACTTGAACTGACTGTATTGTCATACCCTTTTGTCTTTTTTATTGCCACGTGTTGTTCATTCATGCATAACGTACATCCAGCCGAGTTAAGCGGCTCCTCGATTCCTTCATCATGAATCCACGAATTTCTTGCACTCAGGGAAGCGACATGCTTCTTCATAGACCAGTGAAAAGACAAAGACCACATGAAATCCTGACGTAGTAATTCCTAGAAGGAGAGATGTGAGCCCTCTCGAACCTTGCATGCATTCAACCAGCCAACCGTTCAGAGAAAGGGAACATGGAGATAAGAAAAAAAAAACAGCAACCGGTGACTCCTCGTATCCTTATGTTCGTGTGCCATTTTATTAGTGGTATCATGCGAAGAAACACTTATGAGAGCTTTTTCCTCCCCTTCTTTTTAATGCTGTTTCCCTCTGCTGCTTCTCTTAGTCCTCTCCCTTTTGCGACCATATGAGCCAGACTGACGCACATTCAACCTAAGAAAATTCCTTATACGCCTTGCTGAACATAGGAAACATGAATAGGTGTAAGCTTGTATGAAAAGAGTAATGCCTGCCGATGCGAAAGAAAAATTATGTCGAGTTCGTCTAGCTTCTCTGGCGCTGCCTAATCCACCTTCTCCTTCTTGAATGGGATCGGGGTAGAGGCCCTGTTGTACGTCTGCTGAAATATGGCTCGATCGACGCCAGACATATCTGTCGTCTTCTGGCGTGGAGTCTCGGGTGAGTAATCGAATGCTTGAAACTGCTCTTTCTTCTGGCGCAAAACCTCTCTAAGGTGAGCCTTCTTCTGACGAGTGACTTCGGGCTGATACTGATAAGCTTGAAATTGCTCTGTCTTGTGGTGCATCACCGCAGTCCTATGATCGACTCCTTGGAATGACTCTACCCTCTGACGATGAGGAATCTTAGACGAGTAACGGGGTGTTTGGAAGCGTTCTGCTTGATGACGGGGTGGAAGTTCAGGCGGTGGATACTCGAATTCCTCGAAATGTTCGGTTTTCGGACGGGGGGAAATTTCGGGCGGGTATTCAAACGCTTGAAACTCTTCTTTCGGGTACTGGAATGCTTTGAACTGCTCCTCCTGAGGACGTTCTGTAGGTAATGTCGAGACATCTTGCTCCAATACCAATGTTGGAGATGGCTTGATGATATCAATGGTCTTCAGAGCTTTGTAAACACTCAGCTTCTTTGGGATCATGCCACTATGAACCCGAGGCAGTCGAAGGAAATCCGAAGAGGTCTTATCTGGCTGGCCTTGATGAGTCCTAACACTAGTGGCAGACTTCTTCCTGGTTAGCGTTGGTTGGCGGGTTATGGTATGTGTCTCGGGGAATGTTGTATGAGCGGCTGGTTGATCATAAGTGTTATAAGCGGTGCGCCATGCGACGCCGGTTGCCGAGACCAGAACTTCCTCGCCACTGCCTAGGCGCATAATCTCAGTGCCTCCAGCCTTCTGCGAATTGCGCCTTGTTCTTCCGAACTTTCGGCCTGGAGGACCCTGTTCTACACGAACGCCCTTAAGTTCGATAGTATCCAGGATTTCCTCCAGAGTCCATCGATGTGTCTTAAGCTTGCATGTCAAAGAGCCTTCGATCTGCTTCTCTCCATCATGTGCACTAACCCAAACCTTCGCCCCCAACTTGGCTGCGGTTTCGGCCCCGTGGGGAACACCGGCGCTTACGTTTCCACCGAGCCACCAAGGATTGTCGATTCTGTTCATGCAGTGGAGAAGAGCTGTTAACGGCAGTGCAGCTTCAACTACAAGGTGTGACGTAACAAAGGGGCTCAGGTCCCTATACCGCACGCCATGCGGGGAATAGATTACTGAGAGTGGCCGGACGGTACTGTAAGTGCCCGTTGGCTCGTTCTGAGAAGAGGTTCCCGGGCGCGAGGTGAATAAAGTAGAGCCGGATCGACGGGATTGCAATGGAGTTGGCGATATGGGAGGGCTGAGCGGGTGGCGGTGAGTGTCTCTTGAGATTCTTCTGGCTGACGCGTTATTCTCATAATTGGAAAAGCTGTGTAATCGAGAATCCGGTGTCATTGGTGGTGTTGGCAGTCTTCCTTCACCACCTTCATTCATCAGTCCAGAAACTCCTGGCGGTCGATACGTGATGCCCAAAGCACCGTGAAGACCTGTAACGTCCCACTTCTGTGGAATGAAGGCAATGGTCACCTCGCCCTCTCGGCCCCCATGATACAGACTAGGAATGGAAACCCGGATAATGGATTTTTTCCCAGTCGGTCTCGGATCTTCCCATCTCTGGATCGATATGACCATAGATGGATCGAAGTAGTCCCAGCTTCTAATTAGGCGTGCAGCTGCCGAGGTCGCAACAATCAGGGTGTCAGTTCCACTTGGAGGGAGCTGACGTAGTGTGGCCTCATGGCAGTGGTCGCTCTTGGGTTGACTGACTATGACGATATTTGGGGGATCAGTTAACTCTGAGAGCGAGGTTATACAAGCCTGATGTTTCTGTGTTGTGGTGGAAAGCTTTGGATGATAATTGGTGGAAGGCCCTGTCAACCACGGATCTAAGAGGATGGTGAAAGGTCGAGGCGTCACTGATGGGACGGCAGCCTCGGGGATGATTGGCTCGAAGGACAGAAGGAACGAGGTGTCGGAATTGAGTTGCTTCACTGTCAACGCCATGATGAAATCGTCCTGGGACGAATTCAACTTTTACAGCGTTGCCCTGCTCACATGCAACTTCCCAACGAGAAGGTTTGTGGACAGCCAGTAGACCTGGAGTTATAAGAATACCTAATAATGTGATTACTTGAGAATCTAGAAGGTTAGTCAGAAGCGATGTTTACATAAGAGAAGATAGGTCTGAGAACCAAGAATTAGGAGGAAAGATTAGAAAATCGAAAGGGTGGGCAGTGGGCGGTTGTCTTGCAAGGCAAGCGAAAGAAAAAAACCAAGAGCGATATGTGTATATATAGGATCGGTCATCGAGGTTGAGACACGGGAAGCGATCGTGTAGCGTGGGGACGGGGGACGTGGCTGGGCAGAGACATACCAAAAGTCGTGCAGAGCCAAGGAGGGACACGCAATTGCGAAAAGAATTCACTTGGAAGGAGAAGGATCGATGTTGCCGGCTGATATTTGTGATGAAGTGCCTACTCTGTGAGCCATGAATTGAGTGACGTGATAACTTGAAGAAATGGAGTTGGTTACAGACTGCGGCTCCGCGTGGAGGGAATAAGGTTACTGGAATGGTGGGAAGGCAAAGATTCTATGTCTACCTCCTAGGTGGTAGATGGCAACAACGACCTGCATAGAACAGAGTTTGGCGTAATGGATGCAAGTGCAATCGAATATTGTCACAGAGCCTCATTTGGAGTCCATTTACATCTGGACCTTTTAAGAGGTACTCGACTAGAGTCATACCATTCAGCTCATACCTCAACGATGCCAGCCTAACCGCTTGTGAGCAATCAAGTTCTGACTATTAATCATCATACCACTTATTTGATCTGTTGGTTTGTGCCTTTTGAATAGGATGTTTGGCAGTGGTTTATAATCATAATAACAAGTAGGTTAATGGCCAGCCAACAATTCTCACCAACCAATGCCCGTTCATTCATTCACATATTGTGACCTCCCTGGTTAGTGTATTGAGAGGAGCCGGACCCATTATGCAAGGAGCCGGACCCCGATGACTATTTTTAATTCGTGGAAATGTGCCCTTTGCAAGTTATTGAAGCAGGTCGATTTTGGGGTGCTGTGTTGACAAATTTAGCTTAAAAATGCCCAGCGCCACATCGGCAGTTAAGTATTAATAACCACATCCCATCCAGGCACCAGACCAACAACTTTTAGCACATACCAATAGCTTCATTCCCCTACCTAGCCATATTGCTTGCTTGAAATCTCCTGGGGCACGATGATAGATAATGTAGGCTAAGATATTGGTTCTGTGACTCATGCGGTGTTCTAGGTAAATTGGAAAGTACCACATGGCCCCCACCAGGAATGGCCACTGATGGTTGCACGGTGATATCTGAAGGCGAAACAGCCACCATTCCCAACAGTGCCACTGTTTGGTGCATATATCCTCGTTTCAAAAGCTGCTGATATGACGAACCTAGGCATATGATGCTCTCCAAAAGACCTTATAGTCAGCATTCGCCATAGAGACCACAAGTCCCTCCACCAGACATTGGAGTGTGCAGAAGCGAAAGCTATTATTTGGCCACCATGAGATCATCCTTCACCATCACAGTTATTCGTTGCAACGGATTCTATCCTACACTTCTCGCAAGATCGGCTCCCACCTTACAATCGTGGGCGCGTGTTATGACTTCACAACATTGCAATCGCAGTACCTTGCAAGTAGCTGTTGTTAACAGAAGATCTTCTAACCGCTTTGACCCCCTTTTGCACCACCCCCCCATTTGCACCGTGGAGTACACCAAAAACTTATATATTTCAAATAGCGATAAAAAAATAAATA